>CM068584.1:15242334-15582334 GCA_035048485.1 Pteria penguin
TATTTTACGGGGGAGACTCTCTTTTCTTGCCTAAGTTTTTCAAAAGAAAGGTTGACCCACTATTTGACCTATGGTGTGTATACCCATTATAGCTATAGACCACGAATTGGATAAACCGTAGACACGATGGTCATTCATCGGTTACACAAACTATATCCAAGTGTTTATTTACCATCTAATCATCATCATCAACAACACAATAATCACATAGGGTACACGATACCAATGGTTAACAACTTAATACGAGGTGTAGCGACCAAGATCTAGTATGTCACAGAGCAGGCGCAGACGCGGATCCAAAACTTTTGTCGAGAGAGTTTCCATCCCAATAAATTTTCCAAGAAGGTGTCCACAATTTCTATGTGTAAAATTAATTTTACATCGAAAAATAACAAGAAAAGTTACCTTCGTTGAATCTCAGGGTGAGGCCAGACCTCCGGTCCACCCCTCTGGATCCGCGCATGGCTCGATCGGTCAGGTGCTTGGCTCATGACCGAGGGATCCTGTGTTCGAGCTTCAGCAGTGGTTTGTCGATGTCCTGTCTATCGGATGAGATAGTAAAATCTGAGGTCCCGTGTCATGACAGATGTGTCACCTAGAAGATCCCTCACAACTTCGGGTTAATCCGTTGCATAGATCTAAATCACTGCACAATGCATCAAGCAGATGCCGTCACCATGTATCAAAGGTACATCTAGAAATTTTGAAAGGGGTGGTTGCAGCCTCCCATGACTAGTGTTTTGCACTATTCGGTCCGGAAAGGGGGACTACAGCCCTAAAAAAAGTCAAACATGACGTTTTTTTTGTCAAACTCCCAATATGTAAGTGATTTCATCTGGGTGTGATGTAAAACAAGAATCAAATAAATATAATAAGTAAAGGTAACGCTACATAATCACTGATGTCAGTATTACAAACAACCGCTGATACGACCCCAAGACTGATCATCGTAACCATTGAACCACATCATTAAAAGTAAAACAGCGGCGTGGCCTAGTGGATAAAGCGCTCGGCTCGTGCCCGAAAGGTCCTGGGTTCAACTCCCGCCCTGGTCGCAGCGGTGTTCTGTCATTCTGATGAGACAGTGAAAACCGGGGTCACCGTGTCATGGTAGGCGTGGCACGTAAAAATTCACTCACTGCTTCGGTTAGTTCGTTGCAAAGGTCTAAATCTGTATGCAATGCATCAGGTAGATGCCGTAACCATATACGTGAAATAGTCGCAGTGTGACGTAAAACAATATTCAATCAATCAATCATTACAAGTAAACACTTTATCAGAGTGTTCGATTTTACAAAACAAATATCTCCGTTAATAAAACTGATGACTGATGCTCCACAATAAATTGATTCATCGCCATTTCATCACCATAGAATCCCTATCGATGTGCCATTAGTAGACGTAGCATAACGGACGCGAGTACAGCTTCTACGTCGTAATAAACCTACCGTGTCGATACCAAACGTCGAAACGCATGCGCTCCCGCTGTTACGGTAGCCAGTCGTAACTGTGTGAAAGAAAAATCTAGTAAAGATGATTATCAAACTAAATTATTTTTAAGC
Source organism: Pteria penguin (assembly GCA_035048485.1). Classification (NCBI taxonomy): domain Eukaryota; kingdom Metazoa; phylum Mollusca; class Bivalvia; order Pterioida; family Pteriidae; genus Pteria; species Pteria penguin. The sequence continues at coordinate 15,243,897 of CM068584.1, forward strand.
TGGAGTGACAATAGCATTTCGTCCCAATGGTCTCGCTTCAGAACGTACTTATTCCCTGATTACTTTTCCAAATGTGACCAGTTAAAATGGATATCATACATTTCTCATCATCTCGTATTTTGTTTAACTTTGTTTTGTTTAGATATTTGTCTTTTCTTGTGCAGACTGAATAAAGTATCGTATGTGTCTAGCTACCATGCCACAGAATTCTATTTAATTACTTCTACACTCCGAACATGTACCTTATTTCAGCTGTCAGATGACGCTCTACGGTCAGTGTTGATATATTTGTATATATTTGTTTTAATCTGATCTTACGTCATGCTGAGATTATTCCACTCGTATGGTGGCGGCATCTACCTGACAGAAATTTAGACGTAAGGGACAGAACCACTCGATGCAGTGAGCAATTTCTAACTTGCCGTAGTCCACTTTGACACTGAAGCTCCATTTTGTTTTACTCTCTTAATCCCAACGAGTCGTCAGTGGGATTCGAACCAAGGACCTCTCTGCCTTGTGTCAAACACGCTATACCATCTGAGCTACACCAGTTCTGTTCAGTGTCACTGAGAACCTGACATTTCCTGACATTAGCCAGAACTAACTCTGACTTAATAAACTGGAACTGTGTGGTATACGTTCTCGGCTTTATTTCGTTGGGATTTGAGTTCAAATACCATCTTTTGTGATTTGGGTTCCAGTGAACAGCCTTGAAACATAGAAGAATCGTCAGTACACAGTTCCAATAACTCTGAAGCCTTGGATCATATTCAGTAGAGTAGTGCCAATATTATATACAGTAGTTATTGCCCTTGAATAAAGTGATTTGAGATCACTTTACCCCTTGGCTGTCAAGGTGACCAAATGGCTTGATGATCATGACTCAACCGAATTCGAGTGCAACGTAAGCAGTGATGATTCAATCGGTTATTACATCGCCAGCACACCTTGCACGAATGTCGCTTTTTTGTCTTTTTATAAGCTCTCTCAAGGTGATTTCTCCATTGCGCATACTTTTCTGTCCTTAGGAACAAGACAGTATAAACCACTATTACATGTCATGTACGTTGGCACGGGAAAGATCCCGTACTGCTTCAAGTGAGCGAGTGGGGTGGAAATGGAGGGGAAGGTCCGTTGGCAAGATGAAAATTTAAGGTCATGCATTTAGGGGGTTCATTTTTTTCAGTTTTGTTTTTGCTTTAATTTATTTATTTATTTTTTTATTGTTGTTTTGTACTCATATAGTCTTCAGCAAGGATGCACTGTAGAGTGTGTAAAATATACGACCTTGGCTTTGGATTTAGTTTTATAATGTTAAATTGTCGGATCATTACGTTAGGAACGCCGGCATGGCTGTCAATGTAATCTCATACAGCAATATTAAAATACTTACTAAGATGCATAGGCACACATAAAGAGGAATTGAAAATCTCCTAGTATCAAACATTTCTGACTTATTACGAAATCAGTGTAAATAAAGCAAGAAATGTCACCTCCCGGGGCTCAAAACGTCTACAGCATGTAGGTGTGAATTCGGGGGTTATCTGCCCCTGATATATCGGATTGCGTAATGCGATTATAGTGACATAGCGTTAAGATGAAGGTATACAAAAGACAGCATGAAATGCGATAATATGCCCTAGTCAGAAATCCAAAACATCTACAAAGTGACATTAAGACTACTAAATTTTAGGACAGGCTTACATGTATGTCAAGATACTTGTGCATGATTTGATCGTTAAAATAATTACCTCATATTTCGGTATGTCGTTGAATATTTATTACGTTAACGAATCCTATGGAACCCAGTACCAATTTAAAGGAAAGATAAGGGCAAAATGACGCTTCCACAGAGAGTACATGCGTCACATTTGCCTGTGTATATCCTAGCGCTTCTGATAAAATAGCTTCGACAATGTAAGGGCAATACGCGAACTAGTTGGTAATGATAAAAGCCAAAAGTCGATAGATTGTTTGGAATTTAGAGTATTTGATCACATTTCGATAGACCAGTGAATGACCACTATCATTCATATATATGATTTAACTTAGTGATGTTAAAAATACTGAATTAAAATCCGCCCCTCCTGTTCTACACCCTCCTCCCAAAGGGAAAGATGAACTGTTGTTGAATCCAGCCAATATTTATCACGTTTCACAAATTCGCTTCTTGGTAAAACTACTTAAATAGCAAATGTAGAAATTGTAAAATGTGTTATTAAATTTAATTACAAAATCAGTGAGGTTTATACTTATAATCGCTGAAAAAGCATACCGTTGTCAAGCATCCCATGGAGTTACTGATGAAAACTGAAAATGCTCATAAAACTTACATTTCTATCGCTTATGTTCGGATTGGTGGAAACAGGGGTCTCGTTGCATCATAAGGTTAGACAAAACATTTCCTTTAAATAGATTTTATAAAAAAAAAACACGCAAATTTTACACAAACAAAAATAGTGTTGAATACCACACCGTAAAAATTCGTTTTGTGTCACCCCCTTCCTCTCACAATACCTGTTGAATATTCGTATAAGTGTAAATACACATCAAACAAAATTCGATATACTTCTAAAGCTGCCTCGTTTTGAATCAGCACAATGCTCCACCACCGATGAAACAGGACATATGAAATTATAAGGACATTAAAGGGCATTTAATAAATTTAATGTAGTCAGAATCCTGAACTGTTTTACATCTATTGAATATTATAGTTTACGTTTTTGTCAGATGATTAAAAATAACGATGCTTTCAATATTCGCTATCTATAAATCATAGTAAAGCTGTAAGACATTTCAAACATATTTCTAAAATAAATAAATAAATAAGTAAATCAGTGAGAATTCGATGTTCAGAATAATCTTTTATGTATATTACTGAAATGAGAAATTGATCGTACATGAATCGTGAGCTTTGGTAATCCATGAATTTCGGAATCATTTATGACTATAAAATATCAGCGCCGTTTACGGATGATATTGGAGTAGACGCTAAAGCTCTTATTTGAAAGTTAAATAAAAATATTTCCCGAGTGAAAACAACAATACACTTGTTGAATGCATTACAATAGATACATTTTATATGGGCTACTTACCCACTTACATAAACAGAGCAGACCGTTGACCTAAATAAAATTAATTTACAACACATTTAAGCCGTCTTGGTCCACATCTTAAGGAGCAATAACGATGCAAATTTCCACGTCTTTGAACGCGATTTAATTTTCTCATGATCATTAACATTTCAAAGATTCGTCTTAGTTATTTTGTTACGAATGAAATAGGACAAACTTCTATGTTCCATTGAGTTTGGAATGTCTACTGCTTTTGTTTTTCGGTTTTTGTTGGTGATTCTCTTGTTTTTGTTCTTTACAGAAATTGTTCAACGTATGATAATGACATTTTTCAAAACATTTATAATCATTACATTTCTGAATTGAAGGCTGCAACCATTTATTTCAACTGGCATATACATGTACACTCTGCAAATTTCAACAAATGCTTTTAGATAATTAAGTTATTAATTCATCCTTTGCAAAATGATCATCATTTTTTTCTACACGCAGCATCCTCAATTAAATATCTATAAAGTATTGAAGCAGTATTTACTTACATGAAGTGAAAGACTACTTTGGAATACAGACAAAACATAAATTTAAATAAATGTCTTTCCTTGCAATATTAATGTAGACCCAGACAGTTTGCTGTCTTCTAAAGATACAAGACCAGAGGATTTGTAGAAATAGAAAAGATCGCCTTTCTAAAACCCAACTTGTTGTTCAAAGAAATTAGCATACCGCGGTGAACTGATAAATTTCTTCTTATCATGGTATAAGTTTGAGAAAATATCAAAATACATGTATAAGATCAAAATGCTCGAATTTCAAATGATGACTTATGTGTTATTTTGGCCAATTTACGGCTGTTAAATGTTACAATTATACTTTTGAAACTAGAATAAAATACCGGCTAGAAAAAAGTTAGATCCAAACATCTCATCAAACAGACAAGCAAGAAAAATGGAATACATATTATGTTTTGAGAGATCCTCTAATTCATTTTCCCGTTGATAATAAACTTCAGAACCATTAACAGTTTAAGAACATTCCGGTTGTCTAATTTATCTTTGATAATAAACTTTAAAACCATTAACAGTTCAGGAAATTCCGTACAATGTAAATGTGTACGCTCCATCTATACATAACCATCTATTACTTTTCCATTATCCAAGGTTTATATGTGTCAAGTAGGTAATTTGAACGAAGATGAATGAAGATAGCAATTGAGGCGTGAATAAAATACAAAACCATCACGGTTGACTCGTATTTAATATACCAAATGCACTAAAGGGGAAGCACAATAAAATCGGTAAAAATTTACATATCGTTACATATACGTTTTCAATAATACACGTGTTCCAAATGGAAGAAGGGATTATAAAATGACAAGTTTTACAAATGATTAAATTTCGGCATCTTGACTTTAATATTTGATATGAAGTAAAAAAAAAAAACAAAAATAAAGGGGGATTAAGTCTGACATTAGGCATGGTTACTGCATTTAACACACTATTGAGGGTGTAACGGTGCTCTACATATCGGTGCATGTTCACTGTTCAAGTACCATTATTTTCATTTAATTTACTGGGGTGGTATACAAAAAGGTAAACATGACATAAGACCTTTACATTAGAACATTAGAAATAACAGTATTAAGTGCACATTCTATAGACATACATAATCAATTTAGATGGAGTTTTTGTGAAAAAGAAGACGGAAATTACCTATTGTTGACCTATATGATGACGACTATGGTACGAGGGTACAGGAGAGCGGAGTCCCAACAGAGCACCGGGCTGGGATTACCCGTAGTTCTTAAATATGATGATGACTATGGTACGAGGGTACAGGGGAGCGGAGTCCCAACAGAACACCAGACTGGGATTACCTTAATCTTATTAAAACGCGACTTGTACTCCGTTCCTCTACGATGCTCTCCGTATACAAATACGGAGAGTATCGTAGAGGAACGGAGTACAAGTCGCGTTTTAATAAGATTGGGGATTACCTGTAGTTCTTATATATGATGACGACTATGGTACAAGGGTACAGGAGAGCGGAGTCCCAACAGAACACAAGGCTGGGATTACCTGTAGTTCTTATATATAATGACGACTATGGTACGAGGGTACAGGAAAACGGAGTCCCAACAGAACACCAAGCTCGGATTACCTGTAGTTCTTATATATGATGACGACTATGGTACGATGGTACAGGGGAGCAGAGTCCCAACAGAACACCAGGCTGGGATTACCTGTAGTTCTTATATATGATGACGACTATGATACGAGGGTACAGGGGAGCGGAGTCCCAACAGAACACCAGACTGGGATTACCCGTAGTTCTTATATATGATGACGACTATGGTACGAGGGTACAAGGGAGCGGAGTTCCAACAGAACACCAGACTGGGATTACCCGTAGTTCTTATATATGATGACGACTATGGTACGAGGGTACAGGGGAGCGGAGTCCCAACAGAACACCAGACTGGGATTACCCGTAGTTCTTGTATATGATGACGACTATGGTACGAGGGTACAGGGGAGCGGAGTCCCAACAGAACACCAGGCTGGGATTACCTGTAGTTCTTATATATGATGACGACTATGGTAAGAGGGTACAGGAAAACGGAGTCCCAACAGAACACCAGGCTGGGATTACCTGTAATTCTTATATATGATGACGACTATGGTACGAGGGTACAGGGGAGCGGAGACCCAACAGAACACCAGGCTGGGATTACCTGTAGTTCTTATATATGATGACGACTATGGTACGAGGGTATAGGAAAACGGAGTCCCAACAGAACACCAGGCTGGGATTACCTGCAGTTCCCGGGCACCTGGTTTCACCTCTGAATTTCAGGGGTCCGTGAATGTCCACTGTCGTACATTGCTGTTAGTGCCATAGTCATGTGACACCAGTTACTTTCGTATTTTGCTTATATATGATGACGACTATGGTACGAGGGTACAGGAAAACGGAGTCCCAACAGAACACCTGGTTGGGATTACCTGTTATTCACCTATATGATAACAGCTAGGGAAAGGTGGCACAGAAGAGCAGAGTCCCAACAAGCTGGGATAAGCTGTAATTCTCCTATATGTTGACAGCTAGGGAAAGGTGACATAGGACAACGGAGTCCTAATATGGCGGATTCCCAACCAGACTGGGATTCCTGTAGCTCATTCTCATTTGTTTTGTTTGAAATGTTCAATTGCATTTCCACACATCTATTATCAGTATCCCCTTCTCCATGATATTCCATATCGTTATCGACTAGTCATGTGATATCGACCGTCATATCTCATTCCGGAATGTTTCATCATAAGGTTCAAAGATTAATGTTTTCGATGTTTAATTGCGGGAGAGAGCCATTCATTCCTCTATATTTAGACGCAGTACCTACGTAATCACATCCGTAAGCGATTGTCAGAGATCGAAGTTAAAGGGTCTCGAAGTCGAATCACTCACAATAACATAAAGAAGGTTTGTTTTATTTGACTTCTGAAGATAAATTACGCTTAATCTGGGTGAAATCAACACTGTAAATGTGCAGTTTGCAATCGACCAGAGTGCTCGTTAATGACAGATGCAGGACCTTGATGACAACCTACATTGTGCGTGACAGAAGACATCTGTGCATGCTGCACACTGCTGCTTAACACGTCGCACAAAAACCCTGGGATAACAAACTTGTCATTAAAGGGAAGAAAAGGCAGGGTAACACCCCCTTATACTGAATACAAATGTAGTCTATGATTTGTTGGTCTCTAAGCATTAAAGCTTCTAAAAACTTCTGAAAGGAAATTAAATGCTGTTCCAGTAAGCTAACTTAAGGAACTGAGATAGAGTTTGTTAACAACTACTTGTTACAATTAACTCGGGACTGTCTATAAATTGTATTTATATTCCTGTTTATTTGAAACGGAAATAGTAAGTTTGTCTGGGAAAATGGCGTCTGGAGCTAAGACGAAGTTTCGTAACATCTATTTGCAATTCTAAAACTTAGAACGGAAATGGAAAGTTTGTCCGGAAAATTGATGTCTAGACCTAAGCCGAATTTTCGTAATATATAATTGTCTCGTCAACGCATGGCGTATATATCTCTCCCTGGTCAATACCAGGGTTCTACATTAATCTGTATTCTCAGTTATGAATTAACTTTTCCAATGTATACATAAGGTATATGCTAAGTTTAAAAGTACTTCGACAAGATCGGTAGAATGATTTAGTATAGATAAACATTAACATAACCAGTGAGTTATACCAAACAATATAAGTCTGGGTAGAGGATGAAATGTAAGGTTACCAATGGGCTGGGGAGAGAGTGTGTGTGTTGTTGTTGTTGTACCACCTTACCTTTTCGAGTACGCAATGACAGTCTTAATTAATCTTAAGTATATTACACTCGAACAATAACCATAATGAAATAAGATGATTCAATATTGAAAAGACAAAGTATTGGCAAACAGGTTGCTATACAGACCTAAATTATCTCCAAACATCACAAACCAATTCTCCACTCTGTCGTTTAAGGTAAACACTAAATTACAAGGTAGTTCATACTGTATTTACAGGAAGCGTTCTTTTTCCAGTCCATAAAATTTGACATAATATAATAATGGGTTATTTGTACACTCCCAGATTGTCACTTCAAATTAAATCATAAAGTTTTCTTCAAATGGAGGGTATATTTTTTTCCCCTTTTCGGTCAGAATATATACGAGTAGATTATTACCTTAAAGGTCACGCTCTCTTTCCTTTATGACTTTTAGTACATGGATATTAGCTAATGGTGTGCACACAATTTCTCCTTGTCCAAATATGCAAACGCAAACATCAAAGGCGAACGACAATATCCCGTCTTAATCACTTTGTCTAGAGGTTGATATGGGTTTGTATTTCTTCACTTTATGACATTAATAACGTATATGTATATCAAGTACGATATATCAGTGGCAAGAATCAAAAGGCCAAAACCCAGAGTTAATCATATGACAAACTACAAGCTGACTTCTTAATCTTCCTTATTGCTCCAAGCCAGTCGGAATCAGAGGGAAAATGAAGGGGTAGGGGGCACTCCACATTATTTGTTACTCTACACAGTATCTATTGAATAAACACATACGTGTATGTATTAACTACAGTGGAATTAAGTTTAAGATTGAGCAATAATGTATTATGAAGAGCTCGCTCTTGGAATTATTTGTTTATAAATGATGGAAGTAACGCATGTATTACCATTTTGTATAACCCAGTTAATTCTAATCCCCAATGCACCCTTGGTACTAACACCGTGTTGATCTAATGCTCTCTAAGCACATTATTCTCAAACACTTATACAATATCTTACAAAAATATCTCACGGAATCGAGTGCTTTCCTGTCGCATTAAATCAATGGTATAATGACTTTAAATTAATTGGAATGCTTTCACTTTTGTTCAATGGTTAAAAGGCATTAGTATTAAATATTACATTAAAGGGAGAAAAGCCATGTCTGTCCGATTACGTCCGTCTAATAGCAGTTGATCGAAGAGACTAAACTTGCCACTTAAATTTAACGACTGTTTAACACACACTATCAATTCAATTCGCGTCACTGCTTGCCTGGGTCTACTCTGATCAGCTATAATACTTTTTGAACAACAACATAGATTCGTATACTAAAAGTAGTGTCTAAACTTAAAAAGGGGGAGTTGATCTGATGTGTACAACATAAAACTTAAGCATGAAGTAAAGGGGCCATGAGAAATATACTAACATCATGCCTTTATGCTGCGCTACAAGTCTGACAGAGGGATTATGACTTACAATATGAAACTATGTATATATATGTATGTATGTATATATATATATATATATATATATATATATATATATATATATATATATATATATATATATATATATATATATATATATATGTGTATATATATATATATATATATATATATATATATATATATATATATATATATATATATATATATATATATATATATATATATATATATAATGGAGAGAGCGATCATAACCCGGTGTTTTAGTTTTATCATCCCCTTATTTCAGCATTTAAAGAGTATAATACCATAGATGAAGGATCACCCCACCCGACCCCCATCCCCACAACCATTTTCATGATGTTCTAATGAAGAATTTGTTCTTTTATTTGGAAATCATATTCAACTGATAGTAAAAATTAAAACAAAAATCTACAACATATTTTTTTAACGTTCTAAAAGTTGAATTCGACGGCAAAGGGTTTTATTGTACGAGTAATTGCCGGACATAGATCTATATCCCTCGCCATCGTCCCTTTGTTTGTCCTACCCCACTTTAGACATAGGTATGTATATATACATACATGTATACGTAGATATACGTGCATATAGTACATTGTAAAGTTAATCAGTTAGGCTTCGAGATTAGTAGAATTTCACTACACTTCATTTTAACACGAAACACCGAATTCTTCACGAATGGCGGTCAGTGAGTAATGATAGAGGAAAGCTGGGTATCTTTGGCAAATAGTGTCTAGTTGTGGAGTAAAATCTGGGTATCTATAGCGATAGCGACCTGGGTCCGGCGCCATAAACTGAGAACATACTTAAGTCATAATTTCATATTCTTCTGTTCATCAATGAATTAATAACTGGGATTTGGATTTTATTTAGTTTTATTTTACTGATCAATAGAATTAAACCACTCTGCATTAAAATTTATTTGGACGTTTGATAATGGAATAAATTAAAATGAAATATTTGACTTGAGTATATTCTCAGTTTATGGCGCCGGACCCAGTGTTGATTGAGGAAGAAACCTTGGTACCTATAACGGTCTTTTAGTCAAATATAAATTCCCCCTTGCTTTGGTGGGATAATTGGTTTCTTTTATATCATTTTCCATCTTGTGAACCCCCGTCTCATCTCTCCTTCTCTGAAGAAAGAGAGAAGGAGAGATGAGACGGGGGTTCACACGATGATCATTTTCAAGAATTATTTTGAATCATATTACGATCGATGTGGAAGCAGGAGGAAACCAAACTCTTACACCTGCTTTGTCACAGAGATCGAACCCAATCTTGAGATAGGCAAGGGAGGGTAGTGAGTTACATTCCAGTGCTTTATCATAATCGACTCTCAAGACTTCAGAACGTATATATTATGCTAATGTTGGGTTTTCTCTGTCGCTTGAATTTGTTTCTCTTTAAAATGCATTCTCCTCCCTCAATTTGTCTCGGTTTAAGAGGCCTATATATAGAAATAACTTGTTTCTTATCGATAGAGCGGCAGCGACGATGTATTTAATTATTCAAGCCATAAATAGCAATAAATACGAGATAATACCCCGACCTGGGTCGTAACAGACATACAATTATGGAGGCCCGGTGATGTAATGGATAAACAGTTAAATATTTGTTCGGATCGTATGGTTACCAAGTTTAAAGTAGAACTTAAATTTCACATTTTCCTGCTATAACAGCTGGGACATTTCAAAGATCGGACCGATAACCGAAATATGACGGCACACAGTGGCGCTGTCTTGATCTAGGTTACGAAAAAATGAATAGTCTGCGAGAGGTACCGAAGATTGAAATTTATTCAATGTATTCAATAGTAGATTCTAAGATTTTGTGTTCGATTCCATTTAATTCTGTTTTGTTTTAAATCATACAAAGATTATCGCATTTGTATGGTGGCGGCATCTGTCTGGTTCAATGTGCAGACATTTAGACATATGCAACTGATCTATACAAAGCAGTGAGGGATTTTTTTTTACTGTTTTTACCGTCTCGTTTGAAACAAAGAACACTGACAAGCCATTAGCGCCATTTGAATACGGGACCTCTACGGGCTTTAGCCAATCATCTAATGTGGTGACAAGAGGAACCCCGAGGGGAAACTGAATACTTTAAAGAATTATAAAAATTTGATTTTTTTTTAATCATGACTTTCTAATAGTAAATACCACAGAAATGTTGGGATGTACCTGAGACTTGTACATCAGTTTTAAACGTGTAAAATTATTTCACTTGCGCAAGTGGTACTGTAGGACAGATGCTATTAATGCGAGAACTGCATGTGGTATGTACATCTTCAGACAAGCACCTTGTATGATAATATCCTGTCTATCAATACACACTAACATACCCCATACGTTTTAAATTCTTTCCCCACAAATGTCATAATAGTATAATCATTTCAGAGCGTGAAATGGTAATAAATGCATTATTGGAATTAATGAAATGTTACATTTGTTTCAGATACTGTTTACGTTTCTTTTTCATATTGCCTTTATTTTTCCATTGTCAAATGAGTTATATATATATATATATATGTCATACTTTTCTTCTGCACGTTTTGCATGTCATTTTTCTATTCTGAAAAGGTGTTAAACGATTGTGAAAATACATAAAACATGTCATATAGAATAGTAAAATGTGTCAGACACTGACGTGATTTCTCCAGTCTCGAATAGAACTTGTTTTTGGCACATATAAATAATTTGTGAAGCATACAGTTTAATATATCAATAACACTGTTTTCATAACGATAAACATTTGCCAAATGTTATATTATCAAAACATTCCTTGTCAACTGTGACAGACATATTGTACAACATGTTTTCTTAATTAACCGCAAGTATATTTTCAGGCGATTAGCCTTTCTAATGAAATGTTAACGTGGGCCACCTGATATATACTTCACACTGAAGGTACATGTATAAGGAAATGTTAAGAAGGAATAAGTATGTCTAACTAAATGTATATATTGCATTTATAACTTTAATTTATAGCACTGTGGCCGAATGTTTTGTATGCAATTCGATAATACTGACATCTTTAGAAATGATTATTTTTCCGCTAATGATCAACAGAAGACGAAGATGTATAATACTTGGGGTCAAAATGATGCATTTTTCTCTTGACAGATTGTTAATTATTGTATTAACATTTATCCCTAACTAAGGCATTGTGTCGGATGTCACTGGTCGGCGGGAGATGCTCACCACTCCATGGCACCCGACTCAACGCTTATTCTTATATGTGCGATAGCCCCTTTAACTCGTTTGTATATGACCTTGCAACATTCCTTTCTATTGTTCTCTATTGGTGTCCTAACATTTCAATCAACAAGAAATATTATAGCAACTGATTTCGCAAATATCATTAGAAACAATACAAAGTCGATTTTTTTTTTTTTTTTTTTGCAGTCAAAAGACAAAGAATAATGGTACGATCACATGGGTGGTATAATAACAATATAACTGATGTATCGTTATTTGTGTTACACTGACCATAAAGAAATAATCAAATCAGTCCTACCTTGTTAGTACAAGCCAATTAAAGTCATATAAGGCAACAATTAGCAATTTACAATATTCAAGTTAAATTAATTTTCGGGACTGACGTACGATTTTATATAACAACACGCATGCCACGTGGGTTGTTCCATGTGATAGCAGGTGGATATAGCCACTTCCGTACCTTCATGGGAAGTAATTGATAGCTAATTAGATATAAGTTCTGCCAATCCTGATAGTTAGTGACAACTGTCACATGGAACCGAAACATGCGCCTCTTAAAAGATTTTTTTTCTTACACACTCATCAAGTTCCTGATTGCTAGAAGGTAGCAATGTGCGCATCCGTTATGCAATCCAAAGGAATTATTAAAAACATAGACTACAGAGAAGAACTGCAAATAATCATGATAGGCATAGGAAGTTGGACGACGGACCCTCGTCAGTTTTATCTTTGTGCTTTGTTCTGGGGTCATTTTATTATTACGAATAGCTACCATTCTATTACGTTTCTCGGGAGTAGAGTTGGGTAGAGTAGAGTTTTTTTTTTTTTTTTTTTGATTTTTGATATTTTTTTTAATATCAGATGTATGTGTGTGTGTGGTGGGGTATTCATTTGGAAGTGGGAGGGCTGATCATAAGACGCAGCTACTCTAAATATCTCTACCGTGTGTTGTAAAAGACTTCATGTAGAGGTTTTGGAACAATCTCTCCCTCTTTCACTACATGAATTTCTATCCTGTTCCTCTATACCATTATCAGTATCCATAAGAAAACCGTTTTCATAGTAAATTCCTTCTCCGTGTTTTATTCACGCTTTTTCTGGTCCATACTATCTCGTTAACCCATTCAGCTACTTTCGTCATTAATGTCATCTAATGTCATTCACAATATCCTTATTTAAAGTGGAAAAAATAAGTTGATAAGTATACATTTCCTTATTTCACTTTGCTAAATTTATAAGTATTGCAATCACAAAATATGAAACTACAGTTTACATAGCTAGGATACTTTAATAATGTTGATGAAAGTACACGTAAGTAAGTATGCAAAATCTAAAATCTCTGAATGAGGAAAATATTTGCAGTTTGCTTAAGATATCCGCTTTACAAAAGGAAATTCAAAAGTATAATAGATATTATAATAAAATATATCAGTATATATTTTATCAATTATCATCATAATAATATACTATATTATGAATGTACATAGTTTGAAAAATTAAAATTTCAAATGTTAAAAAAATGTTAAAATTCATTCAGTAAAAACTTTACAACCCCTCTCCTACCCACAGAAAAAATAAAACATATTAATGAAGCCAACAAATTATCTTATTGATACAGCCAACATATATAATTTGACAGAACAATGATAGGAACCCATTCTAAGGGATCACATTTCGACAGAATACGGAATAAAAATTTACTAATTCAATCAAACGTCGTAATCAATCACTTTTATTTTTCGTCTTTTTCATTAAATGACACACCCTTTATTTTTATTGCTACATTTTCATGTTTTATTTACATAGATTCTCTATCTCTTGCATATAAAAATCGTCTATATATCACTATTAGTGCTCGCAATATGACGGCACATTATCTTTACACATTTACATCCCCTCTTTTTTTTTTTTTTTTGTTATGAAGGATAATATTATTAATGCGATGTAAATTTTATTGAGGTAATCGACATGAACTAGTATTAAATATCGCATAGTGCAGAATGGTGGGGATGCCTTAAATGTGATATCATGATCTTATGCACGAATATAGAAAGGGAGTTCAGGGTCCATGCCCTCCTTCCCAAGACTTCCGGTAATTTGGGTCGCAAACAAGTTACAACATCATTCTACCATGTGTCCCTATAAAAGTTTCAAAACCGAGATTTTACGTATCTTGAGAACAATTATTACAGCGGAATCGTTCTAATTGTATTTTCGACATATATTTCGTGTATGTGTCCGTTATACATGCAATATATGTCGACATATTTCCAGTGTATCTCGTCATAAGTCCGTAAGTATCCGACTTATGTCGGAACATAAATGTTTATCTTACCTTTATCGGTATATATCAGATGTTTGTCCTTCATTTATCGCTATGTATCCGATGCATGTATATGGTCGAGATTCACTGCATACATGTATTCTTATTTTTAAATGAAATGACGATTATCTAGGGAGAGTTTTAGCCAATGATGCTACACCGCTTCCAGACAAAAGTGATCAGAGTAAATTCGCCGCTTTCAAGTCAGATTCTCAATAGTCATCTTTCCACTTGAAAAAATAAGACATGAGAAAATCGTCTTCAAAAGATATATCTAAGTTATAACAAATGATTAAGTAATAAACTCTCGAGGTACTTCAAATTCTGAATCCGATACCCCCTTTGATTGTGATTTTATGAATGAGTGAACGGAACTTGACGTGTGAAATAGTCATAACATCTAACTCTACATTTTCTCCTTAACATTGCAACATGAACGGGAGTACCTGATAAATACTGCATGTCAGCGTGTAATGTCAAGTGCATGTTCGGCAGTGGCGGAAAGAGAAATCACAAATAGGCAAAGACTGAAGAGGGGAATGCATTTTATACATACATGTATTTCCAAAAGGAAATGTTTCATTCTAATTACCTTGAATTTATATCAGCCAGATTTTTGTAAAATAAAAATAAAAGTTAACGTCGAGTACTTTTAACATCTTCACTGGCAGCAAGTTGTAAACATTGTACAAAAGTATCAAGAAACAAGATGTATTGGTGAAAGACTATGCCCCTGGCGACAACAAAGTCAGAAAAAGTTATTTTGATCGTAAAGGTCATTGTCAAGGTCAAAAGGTCAATGACCTTGGGGTCATTTGAAAGGGCTTCATTAGTTGAGTACGCATATGAAATAAGACGTCTCTATCCCTTACGTTTCAAAAGTTATGGCCAAGGTTAAAGTTGACAAACAGACAGACAGACAAACAGACAGGATAAAACAGTATGCCCCATATCTATCGATTCTGGGGCATAAAAATAGGCCCCCTATCTATCAATTCGGGGCATAAAATACACAGGTCGACCCTGGCACTTTATCCGAGTAGGAATCAAACTCAGACGCAACAACAAAAGATGAGAGGCGACAGCAATTTCAAACACAGTCTGTAAATTACTTCAAAATGATGATCGACATGGGAAAAACTGAAATGTTTTGGTAAGATTGGATCATGCTAGCCCTATATCCGCCACTGCTCATTTGTATGAATGAATTTAGAAGTGTTTTTGTAAGCTGTGTTACACGATCGATTCATTGATATTCTATATACAATAGCCTAGTATATGAGGTGTTTTGTGTATAGAAGGATGTAAACATTCTCAAGAGGGATGTCCTGCAATCGACTTGTCTGATATTATCTGATGACTTCCGGTTTGTTCTTTTTTTTTTTTTACTGTTAGATTTATATATACGAACGACGGCGTCAGCAATTTACAATTTTATTGAAACAGAGAGAGAAAATTTCCACACAAGTTAGATGCTGAAGGTGGGTATTGTTCTCAAAATATTTCGGTTTCCTCCACCGACCTCCACCAAATAGGTGACACCAAATACAACGTTTTATATTTTTACGCTGTGGATGTCTTTGTCGGCCTTTCACCTTATATTGTTGTCTGTGCATGCGCCATACCTGAATTCAAGACTATGGTAAGTCAAGCGTCCCCCATTATTACGCGTCATTACTTTTGACGTAAAATTAACACTAACAAGGTGACAAACACCAACAAACCATTCAATTCTTTTGATGTAAGGTGAATGGTACAAGTTACGAGAGATATCCAGAATCATCTCGGTTTCCATCTCTATTTGAAGTATGGTCTTTGATCCTCCAGATTTTGGGAACTCTGCTTTATGGGTCTTACCCTGATTCACTTTATGCCCTTTTAAAAATGAAGTGGTAACTGCTTTGGCCAAAAACAAAAATAATAATAATAAATAATTATAATAAAAATATCGAATTTTCTCTGACATCACAATAAATATATCTACAAAATGTATATGTGTGTGCGCGCGCATTCGTGTGTGTGTGCACGCATACGTGCATGTGTGAGTTTAATATGCATACCATCCCGAATCCTGTTTTTTTTTTCACTTGCCACAAAACTACCGATTTTTTCCTTATGAAGGCAAAACAAACAACAATCTATAAATGTGATGCCTACAAAAGACGAACATGAAGTGATAGACACTTTAGTTAGTTCCATATAAAGCATTTCCTTCTGTATTCTCATCAAACGGATGTGATACAAACAAGTCATCACATTTTCTGAGAATATTTAAAATTTCGAACTCGAGTAGAATTTATACATGTCTACATCAGTTCAGGCCTATAGTAGTACAAAAAGATGTATACTCTGCCTTTGGTATTTACTTGGAAGATTTGATATCAAATGTGGGAGTATCTGGTCAGGTATTTCGGATTGCTCCGACGAGATCTTTACAAATCGAGTATCTGAACCAGGGAGAGGTCAAGCTCGTGTTTTGACAAATTTGAATCAGTCCCTTGTTGCTTTTGAATGAAGTGGAGTTCATTATGGTGATCAAGGAGGTGTTTTTACAATGATGAATTATCCCACTCGAGCATATCGACATAAAACGCGCATTAAAATTATATATTCAGACTTTAATTCCTGAACGAGGACATCATATTGTAGTACCTATATAGAGAGCTATGAAGAGGGGGCTGTGAGAACTTCTTTTGAAATTCATATAAAGCCTTTTGAATGGTTGAAGATAAAACACAAAACACTTCAAAATTAGAGATAAAATGTAAAATAAATATCTTCATTGTGACCCCAGCGCCTTCCACGCATTTTAGATATTTGCTCACATTTTTTTGGTATTATTATTATTATTATTATTATTATTATTATTATTATTATTATCAAATGTTAAAATTGTGTGCACTGCAATCTATGCCAAAACCTTATTTACACCCCCTTTCCAATAAAATCCCATACTAAAGGCACACACTAACATTTATAAAACAAGTCGCCCTCTAAAATACTCATTACTAAGATTTCTCCATGTTCTTTCTTTCATTCCAATCCCGAACAAAAACCTCCTGCCTTGATCACATTCCATTTTAGCTATCTGATAGGCCTAATACGACGTTCGCCATACGTTTGGTGTCTATGGAACATGTTTTCTCAACAACTCAGGTAAAAGATATTGAACAAAATCGATTTTTGAAAAATTAAATCCTCTAACCCTGTAAAATAGTAGGCCCCTTACACCGTTATATAATCTTATACCTCCTAAGAAAATCTCGTATTTTTCTAACAGATTTACGCGTCGACGTGATCGAAATATGAACAGGTGATGTAAACGGGTGAACGCCGTGTCGCTCTTTGACGTTTCGTGTTTACACATATTTACATGTTTGGTTTGGATGTTTAGACGAAATTCAGTGTTTGTTTTGACGTATATTTCAATCAAGGTATTATATGAAGAAAGATTAATGACACGTGATCCTTTCGTTTATAAGGAGATAAAGGGATTTGATTGGTTAACAAGATCATACCCTGTGCTTACTATCGTAAGTTATCTCGTGAATGAAATCCCAACAAGTCAGGCCAAGAAAAAAATATACACTATATGTCTAAGGTAAATCCAATACAGATATCTTTATCCGAACTACTGTCCCCATTTTATATAGTGTCATCCACAGCAAGCATTAATGGCCTTTCTTTTTTTTTCACTCACAACTACTTGTACTGTGGATATGTGACTGAATATGTGCCATGATTTGTTGGTTTTATATGCAGTATATTTATTGAGAGAATACTCCCATACACACATCAACAATGCTACTACTTCCCCGCAATACCGGTACCTATCCATCACACGAAGGAGAGGTGAGAATTTATCAACCAAACTTATATATTTCTTATTCCTACATGTTATTCAGTGCATGAAGACCTGCGCTTTCGTATTCATCACAGCGTACAAGATGCCAGCAAGTTTTACTATTCGCCAGTGGAGTAAAACACTGCCCAACAATATAGTCTACCGTAACAAAGATACAATCTGAGAGAGTTGAAGTCTGGTAAAACACCACGAGACAGTGATGGGTGGAACTTGAATATTTTAATGGTGTATGAATATGTTAACCAATTTATATGCACTTTAACGAATGAGCGAAACCAAAGTAGCTACAATATATATTGATAGCGTGATGAGGTAGGGGGGGGGGGAGAAAAGTCCCGAATTTCACCGAAAACTCGTCGGTAATACAGTAAGAACGATTAATGTAAGCCTTTTTTTTTTCTTCCAACAAGCAATAATAGAACATACTTGCAGATCAACCATTGAAAAAATGAACATAAAACACTAATATCGTAGGCTAAAAATTGATAGAAATGTAGATATCTGATATTTTGGCATCACCAAGAGGTAAAACCCCTCGTAAATATCCTGGATCCGCCGATAAAGAATCCGCAGAAAAACCCATAAAAGCTTACGTATCAGTCATCGCGGCAACCGTATTACCGAGGGAATGGCAGTGATGACGTCACAACCACAGTTCCCACTAATTCCCAACACCACAAAAACACACTAAAGGCACTTTGACGACCAGAACACATGCTTTTGTTTGATGTTTTATTTCTCATACAACATCTTCGCCTGGAAATTGCATCATCTCGCAGCCGACGCGAAACGTCAAAAAAGAGAAGTAGGTTCGTTACTACGCGATGACACAATTACTTCCTCATTTTGCAAAAGCAGAATTTGTTTGTTTTACTAGTTAGAGAGCCGTTTTCATCCCTCTCTGTGAATTTACAACTGTGAAGTTGTAACACTTCTGCGCATGCTCTAATATGTTGAGATAAACCGATACAAATTAAACTTATTTTACGCTGCAAGTGTAGTACTGGGATGGGTCTATTATACTGTTTATCTATGCGATGTAAGTTTGTATTATTTGAATGATTTGAAATATTATGCTCGTATATCAATATAAATTGTTTACTTAAGCAAAAACATAATACCTCGAGATAATACCCCACATGACCTTGACATAGAACCCCCTTTCACTGCTCAAAATCAACCACGTGTCCTTGACATTGTATTTATACTTCTACCATCTTATTTGATGAAACAATAAGCACGTGCTTTTGCTTTTATTTAGATTCCACTGAGAACTGCAAACTGTTGCAGTACCATTGAGTACTATTTCTGAACCTTCAGTTCACGTGCTTTTCTTTTTTTGTGATTATGGATCCTTTAATACAAACCGAGTAACAATTTACGTGTGCGATATTGACATTTGTCATTCTGATAAGGGGGACTATTTTTTATGTTGGAATCACAAAAGAAATAAGGAGATAAGAGTGCGGGAGGATGTGGGTTCGCGCCCTAGACCCTAATCTTCGACAATGATATTAATATTTTCGACATAAGATACACTAATCAAGCCCTAGTAATTTATGTTATTTCCTAGTGGGACATGTATATTCCTTTGTATGCTATTTGCGTCTATATTCTAATACTATGCTTTCAAATCTGGCACCTGCTGTGAATATATGAAATGTAAAATGAATATGTAAAATTCTTTCTATAGGCATTAAAAGGTATCCCTCTCGCTTGAAAACCATGACTTGCATTTCCACATTATGGGTTGTAGTCTATGCGAGATAAATATTTACTTTCGAATATTCCTTTTCCTTACACCTTATTCTAGGCACATATTAACATTCACTGATCCTATGCATTTATACAGGTATGACTTTCAAGGTAACTGATGCATGTTCATTTCAAAGGCACCGACAGTGACTCACATAATTTTGTACGTGGAAACTTTTTAACAGATTTTGCAAATTCTGCACATTGGTATTCAATATTTATTTTATATGAAGAGTTAAACTGAACTTTGTCGAATTGGAAAATCAGTATGTAAAATGAAATTTAATTCTGATATATCATTTTGAAGATTTTAAAGCTAGTGAACACACGTTGTGGGGGTGATTATTTGAAAGGCTATGACGTACACAAAAAACCGCAAAAAATAAAAAAAATAAAAGGGTCGAGTTCGGAGTGATGCAGGAATATCGAGCATATCGTGCTGTGGAAAATTAAATGCAAGATTAATTTTCTCGTGTATATTTTACGAGAGTGCACTAGAAAAATATTTTTCATCTTCGGTCCTTCACATACAGCGATTACAATATCAGATAATTTTAGCCCCCCCCCCTTTTTTTTTTACAAAAAGAAATATAAAAAAAAAATTAATAATACATGGTCCACCTTAATTACATACTGGTATACTATAACTGAAAAAAATATATAAATATAAGACTTACCTTAAATATATTAAGGTCTTCAGCTGCACTGATTAAATTAATTATCTAATTAACTCATGCACTAGTAATCCAAATCAAGATTGCAGCCTTTGCAAAATATACAAATCACTCCAAAGGTTTCCTACCCCAACGAGTTTGTCGAGATAAATTCAAACTCCGCACGTGTGCTCAAATATAATATTTGTATCACTTTAAAATAGTTAACTCCAGTTGCATGCGCGGCACTCAAGTGCTTACAACTTTCTCGGTCAATGAAAAAAGACTTTGCATAAATTATTTTTAGCGTCTCCACCGCCAGAAAATCATATGATGATAAATAAGTTTATAGTTGTTAAACTTACACATGGCGCATACAGTTAAACTTTCACTGCTCGCAATGAAATCCAGTACTACACGGTATAGATTTCAATACATCAGTAAATCCAACCTTTATATAAAAATTTCGCTTCGGGTTCCCTTAAATGTGATAAAACACCTTCGCACAAATATCACTATTAAAAAACTTTCACGAGAGCAAAAGCTCAACTAAAGTCCTCCCTTAGAAAGTTCTTCCAGCATAAACCCCTTTCGTGAAAGTTAAAATTGAAAATAAAAGCTCAATGAAACTTTAAAGTAATTTCTCCGTACGTATGGCAGGCCCCAATCCGTCCATTTAGGTATAAAAGTTATGAACTAGCGGATTACGAAGGTAGAGCTATCAGGGCTTTAACCAAAATAACATGCTAGAATAGTTAACCGCCGTACTGCTGTCTGGAAAACTCTGTCCTCGCCGTCTGAACGCAACACAACGCGATCGCTCGCATACCAGCTCCGTCCCTTTAACTAGAATGACATATTTTGGCGTGATGGCGTTGTTAGGAAGAGAAGCTACCTGTGGTTTCGTAGGAGTATTATGTCCGAATCTTCGTGTAGCACGTAAAATCGGGACTACTTATTTGTTAATGGGATTTTCGGCTTATTTATGGAATAGGAAACCATTTACATGATGTAATAGACATTTTTATCGTTTGTTTGTACATTTTCACGGCTTTTAACAATATATTTTCTATAGGAACATAGTATTTCATTATAGAACCGATATTCCCCCTTTTCCAACGTCATATAAAACATTAAATTGTTAAAGGATACTACAATGAAATACAATAGCAGAGGAAGAGAAATCAAGTAGTGAAAGAAGATTGAACAAAACAAATCTTCATTAAAATAATAAGTAGTTGATGTATCTTTTATGAATAGTTTGATAGCTAAGACTGGAGGCTCCATTAACGCTGGCACGCCAATGTTTCTGAGGGGTCCGTTGACGCTGGCACGCCATTGTTTCTGAGGGGTCCGTTGACGCTGGCACGCCATTGTTTCTGAGGGGTCCGTTGACACCTTCAAGTCATTGCATCTGATTGGTCTGTTGATGCTGGCACGCCATGATTGTTTCTGACGAGTCCGTTGACGCTGGCACCCACTGTCTCTTAGGGTTTGTTGACACTGGCACGCCATTGTTTCTGAGGGGTCCGTTGACGCTGGCACGCCATTGTTTCTGAGGGGTCCGTTGACGCCTTCAAGTCATTGTATCTGATTGGTCTGTTGATGCTGGCACGTCATGATTGTTTCTGAGGAGTCCGTTGACGCTGGCACGCCACTGTCTCTTAGGGTTTGTTGACGCTGGCACGCCATTGTTTCTGAGGGGTCCGTTGACGCTGGCACGCCACTGTATCTGAGGGGTCTGTTGACGCCTTCAAGCTACTTGTATCTGATTGGTCTGTCGATGCTGGCACGCTATAGTTTCTGAGGAGTCCGTTGATGCTGGCACGCCGCTGTTTCTGAGGGGTCCGTTGATGCTGGCACGCCACTGTTTCTGATGGATCCGTTGACGCTGACACGCCCTTGTTTATGAAGGGTCTGTTGATGCTGGCACGCCACTGTTTCTGAGAACTTCGTTGAGGCTGGCACGCCAATGTTTCTGATGGGTCCGATGAGGCTGGCACGGCAGTGTTTCTGATGGGTCCAATTTTGAAGTTATGCATAAGTTAGCATACACCGCCAACTTCTAGATTAGATAATGCTGGCGTGATTATAAACCATCAACAATCGAACGGAATATTCAGCTTTAACTTCTGAAACAAAATGACAATATTGACCACATAGAATGTTTTATTGTGATTACTAGAAAAAAATATCGAGGAATATAAGAACATCAAACAAAGTACCATGTGTATGTTGTGTCGGTGTATTAACGATTTCAAAGTTCTGTATACATCGTTTTTCCAACATTATATTAGTGTTTGCTCTAAGTTCTGATCTAGTAAATCCCTGTGCTAAACATTGCTAACAATAGAGCAATCCTCAGATCAGATATTCTTCGTGAAAACAGTAGGGTTTTTTATTTATATATTTTATTTATATATATATTTTTTATTTATTCATTTATTTATTTATTTATTTCATTATTATTTTTTTTTTATTATTTATTTATTTATTTATTTATTTATTTATTTGGTTTGTTTGTTTGCTAGCAATAAAGATTGTGAAATTCGTTGTTCAAATATTGTTAAAATTCCTTTCTTCCTGTAGGATTAACAAGAGCGATAACTCTATAAATTTTATCTCAAGGTGTTTTACTTGAATAAAAACAGGAAGGGTAGGTTATGTAACCTCAAAGTAAGTGGTGATATAAACTAGAAAGTCCTTGTTATCACATGACAAAACACAGATAAATATTTCATTACTCTCTTTTTTGTATATTTCAGTCACGTTTCATAATGTTGCATGCTAAATATTACTTTAACAAAAAACCTTCAAACGTGTTCTTACACAAGCAGCAATACCAACTATTCTAGTTGATATCATTATGTATTAATTTCCCTGCGATACAATTAAATCAAGTATCATTTTCAAATTGCCTGCACGACGAGTTGTCTCGGGATGTAACGCCATCTAGCGAACAAAGGGAGACAACGCATCGATGTATCGCATGTCTTGGCAGTAAATTCTTTCCAGCTAGCATAATTGTTGGCATTTATCTAGCAGTTATCTTCAACTGTATAGATAAATATTTATGGAAATGAGAGATGACATTATTTTTGTTCTGCTGTCCGCTGAAGTTGTATATAGATACAGCAAGTAAATAGAGACAATTCAAAAATATGTTTGTTTTGTATTTGAATAGTTAGTTACATTTAGTAAATTACCAACCACGGTGGTACTTCTGTACATGAACACGGTATTTTAGTTAAACAGTGCGGGACGCTTGTTTTGACCATTTAATGTGATAGTCAGGGTTTTTTTATGAACTTTCAAATCGTAAAATCCTTGAGATGAATTAAACAAACGGACCAAAATACTCCCCTGGAATCTTAGATATAAAAAAGATATCGGTCAACTGAAACAAACATCTATGGATAACAAATAAGAGAAACATGATATCCTTGAATATTAAAATGCAAAGATTAATAAAACCAAAATGTTGAGGCGTTAAGTGGAAAATGATTATTAAATATAAAATATGGGATGTTTAAGATAAGGCTGTAAATCATTACACCCATTTTCAGTCTTGTAATTAATTTTGATGCCACCAGACGTGATACAAAATTGTTCAACTATGCATTTTCAGGGACGTATACAAATGTGTTATATATGTCCCTGGTATTTTCTACATTTTGGTTTGAGATTATATGATAGACATTGCATACAAATAGAGGTGGATCGCTCCGCCGGATAACGGATTCAACGTATGTAAAACAGTTTATAGCCTGTCTTCGAAATAAGAGTCTGTAGTTGTATTTTTAACGTTGTCGGGGTTCTTACCCATGACCTTTTGGTTCTTACCCATGACTTTCTGGTTCTTACCTTATGACCTTCTGGTTCTGACACATTTTTCTATGGTATATTTTTCTGTGGTATATAATACTGTAATATAGGAATCATATCCTTTCAGTGTTGATTGTAACCACATCAATCATAACATTTTGCCATTCATTCAGTTTAAAGAGAAATAGTTCCTAAAAAATAAAATGTAAAATAAAACAAAATGTTCAGACAAAATGAATGCAACAGAAGGGATAACATTTCTTTTGTAAACCACTTTTGAAATTCTAACACAGACACATTCATACATATTTCAATATTCATACGAAATGCATAAATCTTATAATATCATCAATAGAATGTGAATAAACCCATTAATTTCAAACAAAAATAGAATTCAATAATTCAAAAAGTGATAAATTCGGTTAAAAGTATATTTCATGTTTTTGAACTATTGTTTGTAGATGTCGCTGTTTATACAGTTCCGGTCATAAGTCACTCTTAGTGGTGACATCTTATTTTTGTAATATGTCAATATGACATAGAATAGATGGATCAAATATCATGAAATTTGGTGGGCTGTCACATCAAAGGCCGATAATCCAGTGCCTATTGTTCACTTGAAGGTGTTGAGGCTCTGTTATTAAGAGATCACCTTAGATATAGTCCTTATTATTCAGTTTTATGCCACATACTTATTTACGACAAGTCCCGGGAGAATGGTACGACTATATGAGACTAATGGAATGGAAAGGAAGATAAGTTTTTATTCAAAGACAACCTCTTTTGTCAATGTCTGTAAAATTCCTCGGGCTATTTATGATTTTCATTGAATGTGCTATATGTCTTATAAATACTGTGTCAAATTGTAACTCAATATGCTTGATTTTCGGTTTTAACATTCTCTGGTATTAATTGAAAAGTCCACAAGTACTAGTATATAGTATCTCTTTTCTGAAAGAATACTTCGCATTCTGAATTATAAACAAGATAAGAAAAGATGTGATTCGTCATTTTGTGAATGTAGTTTGGATAATTGTTTTTTTCAATGATAAATAAAGTCAGCCAAACAATACTGTTAACGGTAACGTAGTTTCGTTGCGCAAAGAGTCAATACCGACATCAATCTGAAACCTCCCTAGATGGTTTTCGAAACTTGCGAGCTTGACGAGGGCTTTAGAAACGCCACGGAGAGCTTTCTCTCTCAATTTATATCATGTTAACGTTTTTCCTGAAGGTATTCCGGCGAGGTGTGATGTTTGACTCTTGATGAGATAAAATGGAGTACATTGTAGATAGTGCCATCCTTTAGTTGAAAAAACTGATAAATTGTGGCCAAGGGAAGAGGGCCCAACATCAAAAATAGCTGAAAATGGCTTTTTAGACAAAATTTACGGAATGGGGGATGCACTGCAATAACCTCTTTTAGAACAGTGACTGAAAAGATGTTTTTACAAAGGACTGGCTTGAACATAGTGTAAAGTGTTTTGTCATTTGAACTTGCATCAAGTCAAGCCAATGAATCGTCTTCGAACATCAAATCGCGCAGCATTTTATTCGTTCGAAGTTGTCAAACTTGAAACAACGGAAAACTTTTTTTTATATCAGATTGCAGAAATCACAGCAAAAACGCACAGAGTCGATATGCACACCTACTCCAGCTGTACATGTTTTAACGAAACGTACAAAGCGCAAACAAATACAACTTATTACCTCTTATGAAGATTTAAGCAGTTTCGAATTCAATAAAACCATTCATGTTGGCAAGAAAGTTATACGAATTGCTCAGTCATTAGAAAAGACGGCAACACCGCACCGAAAATGATGTTGAATTACCTCGTATATGAGCAAACAAAGTATAGGTGAAATTTGAAATTTAGCTTTAATACTTTTCAAACTTTTAATATTTCAGGTCGGGTTGAGAATTACATAGAGTGCTTTACTCGTGTATTCTATGGACATTTTAAATTACTTTATTTGTTGGAGGGCATACAGAAGCTATATGGAACTTAAATGCATGTGTGAATTCTTTAATTCTATGCTGCATAGTGATGTAACGAAAATCTTTGTTCTTTATTGATCAAAGACTTTAAAGAGCATGAGTACTTTGAATTTTTTTCTAAAAAAGGTTAGTAATGTTAAGATATGCATTAGAGCAGTATATTTAGATAGAGTTGTGAGGTCATGATATGCATCGGACAGTATATTTTTACAAGTCAAATTTAATGATCAGTAGACTGAACACTTGGGGAAAAAAAAAAGAAAATGTTTTAATGCCACAACATTATCAATTTGATTGAGTAAAGACGGAATATAACATCCGTTATTCTTCCAAAACTATACAGCGTCGCATCGTTGTGCTGAATAAGCGTTTATAGGAAGTGGCTGAAATTTGTAAAATATATTTTAGATAAAAATCTGATTTCCTGGAATTTGCCCTTTTCTTTTACCAGCACTGGATACTAAAATCTATGAATATAATATCACTAATATTTAGAGTCTCAGCACCACAAATCGCTGAGAAATCGTCATTTGTTGTCGCCGGGAAGAAGATACTGAGAATGCCATAATATTACCGCTAGTAGATGAAAGACACAAAGTAGAACACGTTTCAAAAGAAGATTAGCTCTAGAAGGCATCAAAAACCTCCCTTTTATTTTCACTGAAAAAATTCTTAATCAAGATGCAGGTATAATCTACAGTATATATCAAGTCATTATTTAGATTTCATGTCCGTTCAACTTATTTATTGACACAGGCGCCAAGTAAATTACCAATAGTCTGGTCACTGGGAAACAGTAATGGACATATATCTATGTTTGTATGTTTTTATTTCAAAACGTTCAAGTTTGATATTCGTTGATCATGCATCGTAAATCTATGCTGATCACCCTGTAGACTGGACGTATTTTGGTAGATAAAAGCCTTCGGTTTTTGAGGGAACGGTCAATGTTTTATTTCTATCAGCCTCGACGGTCGTACGGTGCATAAGCTGAAATGTTCCGGCATCACAGTTTTCAAGATCTCTCTTTGTAAAACACGGGTTAGATGCATTAGACATACTGATAAAACTAATAATGGAACGAGTACCCGGCTGTCGGAATAGGACTATATTACTCCCTCCCAACCCCCTCTTTAAAAAAAAAACCAAACAAACAAAACAAAAACAAACAAAATATTGAACAAAACAAAAACGTCCAACAGAAATAAAATATTTTTAAAATGTATTCAGTAGACAAAACATATGTTTTTGACCCCAACCATGCCTCCAACAAATTTGGTAAAAAATAATTATATATATTACCCCAAAAGCTCCTTATTTTGTCAAATCTCAAGGTCCTTTTGGCTTTCTAATTCTCTGCCATAGATCCGCTCATGTAATCCTTATTAAAGATGCGCCTTTAATTTCTTAAGTTATAGTCATTATGATTTGAATCCATTTAAAAGGGGCGTGACTCATTACGGCTTCTTCTATTATATATTGAAATATATAAGTTCTAGCTTTAGTCCACTGTCGCTGCTTGATCTGTAACGAAATTATAGGTAGGGGAAATGATATATTTCACACATGATGTATTCCTGTGAAAAGTATTCAACCAAATGAGAACACTTTCTGGACATGTTCGATGTTATCAAGCTCACGTGCGTGCATTGTTTACAACAACATGTGCATGTAACCTCCTCTTTAATGATTTAATTCAGTGCAGGTAACGCTGATGATAATGACGTCCCAAAAGTGTTTTATTGCACAATTAGCAGGAATTCCAATGTGATAAGCAGCCAGTTATCATACAAGTGTGTGAAAACTCACCTGACCCCTGGCGCTTTTTGTGATAATAGGTGAGAGTTGTAATCAAGGGTTAAATTAATTAAGTGAGAAGGCCGCTGTAGGATGACTGGAGCAATACAGTCTGTGGGGTGTTCTTACACACCTACTGATATACACCTAGAGAACGTCGTCTTTGATGGAGAATACAAGAGCGGGTCCATAGCAGAGAACTAGAGATGAAAAACGATTGATTAATTATTGCTTTACGTCACTCCGCAATTATTTTACGTATATGGTGACGGCATCTACCTGATGCATTGCATACAAATTTAGACCTTTGCAACGGACGCACCCGAGGCAGTGAGTGATCTTTTACGTGCCACGCCTACCGTGACACGGGACCTCGGTTTTTAGTGTCTCATCCGAAAGACAGAACACCGATTCGCCTAGGACGGGAGTCGAACCCGGGACCTCTCGATCTTAAGCCGAGCACCTCATCCACTAGGCCACACCGGCATGAGATCAAAAATGAGCTTGAGATTCGACAAAATATCGGGGGGGGGGGGGAGTAATATTACCAAATGTGTTGGAAGCATTGTTGGGTCGAAAACATGTTTTCGGTAGACCCTCTCTCAACAAAATTACTGCAAAGGCACGTTACAAAATATACATATTTATATGGCGATACTTCTCCATCAGGGAGTTGTTGGTCCACGGCATTGAGTACCATCTTTCATACCGGGTAAAGAGTTTGTACTAGGGATGGAATTAGAGTACCAAGACAGTGTAAAGAAGTATGTAACATAACACTTTATCAAAATCATCCTCTTTTTCGTTTCTTTGGTTTTCCTCTTTTCTTTTAAGTGTACAATATTCTGGAACAAAGGTAATTTATACATTTAATAACAAAAATGTAAATCAAGTTGTTGAGGGTTGGATAGTGATCTTTGCTCATGGCAAGTGGCAGGTAAAGGATTGGGATAATCTGGGTGAACGTTCAACTTCATATCAGTACTTATGTATGATAGAAAATAGAAAAACAGCTAGACATATCGATGCCTTTGATAAGATGAGGAAACCTGTACTGAGATGCAGCAAGCAAGTGAATTTTGATCTACTTTATCGGGTCTGTGGTGTTTAGTGGGCGCTTGAACTCGATCATACTAATTTTTTAATTCTTATATTGGTGATGATAATTTATAAGTGCATCTGAAGGCAATCATGGATAGCACCCTAAACTGAATTTTCAAACTGGTCATGAATTATTTCTTATGTAAAGTGTTCTCGTTTTCTTTTTATAATTTTGAATCATTCTGTTCATAAACCTTTAGAATTTATTGTACGATGGAAATGATATTTAAGCAAATCATATGGGAAGCATGAATTATCATGGTTCTTCATTATGGATGTAGCTGGGCCAGCAGGAGAGGCTTATAGCTCACGACCACCTGGACTCGCCTATTAGGCGTCCATGATTTATCATTGTGGTACGTGAGTGCCATGGTGAAATAACACCAGGTCCATTCATATTTCTTTTGGTAATTGCTTTGTATGGAATGGTGGAATGGACTAGTCAGATGCATAGAAAATGTTTACTCTCATTTGGCCTTGTCATTCGAAAAATGGCATAACGTGATTTCAAACATCGATGAAAGTCAACAATAAAACAAAAACACCCCCCCCCTTCCAAAAAAAAAAAAGCCAATCCCCCTTCACAAAGAAAGAAAACAAACAAAATACAAACAAACAAGCCCCACATCAAACAACAGCGGTCAACGCACCTTCACTTTGTATGATTCCAGCCTTTTGAATCTAATAAGATTAAAACGAAAACCATCAAATACTCAGAGATATGACAAATTACAAAGGTGTTCCTTCCAGAAGGAGGAAACCATGTTTAAGCAAACTTCCTTCAATTAATAAAAAAGCATTGCGAAATAAAAAAAAAAAGGAAAAGAAACGTTGATGCTTTTTTCACCCTCTTGATTAGAAACATAGTACGAGTCACAGTGAAACAGAACTAATGCGAACTATGCGATATCGTTTTCCCCTATATCTTTCAGTAACTTATTTCAATACGCGTGTATTTAACTGCTAATTATCTGAGCTCCCAAGATAGCAGTTCCTGTAAGTGTCTGATTTGGCAGGTGGCGCTGTGGTATATCCTGTTATATTATCTAGTTTAGATCAGAAATCCTTCATATTATCCTGAGGGTAAGGATAATTTACCTCTAAATTGAATTAGTTGGCTGTAGAAACATCTTTGTTTTACATCAGTATGATACAAAATTAAAATTGCCAGTCAATAAGTGTGGAAAATGGGTTTGTTTATAACGTTGATTTGTTTTGTTTTTAACTGATTTCAAAACAAACTCAGCCTTGAATAAAAGGAAGATCTGTATCTAATCGTTTGTTTGTGTGTGCAGCATTAAACAAACAAATATAGAAATAATTACAATTACATATATTATATTAATAAACAATTACAAGAAGCGAACAACATTTTCCTTTTTTATTTATTTATTTATTTATTTATTTTTTATTTATTTTTTTTTTTAGATGAGCAATGGACATCGATATGAAAATTTTTCTCTAAGTTGGAATACTTAGTCTTTAAACTTATTCTTATAGCTTGTCAGGAGGTAAACTAAAAATGAGGAAAAGAAAGAAAACCCTAAAACAAACAGACAAGCACAAAAAACAAACAAACAAACATTAAAAAAAAAACCCGCAGACAAACAAGCAATACAAAAACACAAAACGTCTGCCAAACAAAAACCAATAACAAAAACTTAAAAACGAACAAATATCCAAAACAAAACAAACCGCAAAACATACCACATGAAATGTCTTATATCAAATATATAACATGTATATCTTTATGCTGTTAAGTAAAACATTTATATCGAGAGCGTAATATTTTATAAGCTCTTGATATCTTCAGCACATTCTATGACAGCTTCTTGATTAGGGGACGCGATACGTCTCCGCCTGTTTGTTATTCCTATTGCATTAGCATATTTTATCATGGTGCTTAATTTAACTAGTTATCAGTCAGGAAAATGAAAATATAATGAATGAAAATTAGTAGATATAATCCCTGACACGACAATGGAGGATATATTACAAAAAAATTATTTGTAACGTAAATGATGTGATTTTCAATTGTAATAAAAACACTAGAGCAATAATGCGGTAGTTAATTTACTGGAGATCGCCATTGCGTATGATGAACTGTGAATCATATCTCAAGTTCCCTGAATATCAGCAATATCTACTTTAGGTATCAATACAGACTGCCTGATATAGGAAGAAGGAGATATGACATCATATCTCAAGTAACCTGAATAGTAACGAGATCTACTTTAGATATCAGCACAGACCGACCGACAGATGAAAAAAAAGAGATATGACATCGTATCTCAAGTAATTTGAATAGTAACGAGATCTACTTTAGGTATCAATGCAGACCGACCGACATAGGAAGAGGGAGATATGACATCATATCTCTAGTAACCTAAATATTAGCGAGATCTACTTTAGGTATCAATGCAGACCGACCGACATAGGAAGAGGGAGATATGACATCATATCTCAAGTAACCTGAATAGTAACGAGATCTACTTCAGATATCAACACAGACCGACGGATATAGGAAGAAGGAGATATGACATCATATCTCAAGTAACCTGAATAGTAACGAGATCTACTTCAGATATCAACACAGACCGACGGATATAGGAAGAAGGAGATATGACATCATATCTCAAGTAACCTGAATAGTAACGAGATCTACTTTTAAAAGATATCAACACAGACCGACCGACATAGAAAGAAGGAGATCTAACTTTATCATACTGCAGACACCACCCCTGAAACAGGCACACAACCTTGACAAATATGTAAATTGCGATAAGACAGAATCGTTTTGAGTTACATGTACCTTCCGTTGTTGGTCATCTTTTGAATCAAACCATTATGTTACCTTCATATTTTGGCTTACCATTTTCAAACAGTTCATGTTAAACAGGTTTTTAGAATTCATAATTCAATGTTTTGATCTGATGATAAAAGGAATACATTTCACCACAATGTTAGCTGACAGGTTGTAGTGATAAAAACAATGGAATACTAAGAGAAACAAACCGACCTTCGGCAGATCTTTATCATTTACCCAAACGGCATTCAAACGTTGATTTGGCCGAGATGAGAGTCTTATCATCTCAGCTCTTTAGTCCATGCGGACAACGAAAGCCCTAGTATCCTTATGAAGCACAGTGACAAAGATAAATTTATTTTTTCTCACTATACTAGAACTCCTAGACCTAGACTGGCAATCTCTGTCTAGATCTTAAATCTTCGCTCAGCGATAGCAAGCAAGAGCAGGTAACTCTAGTCTACTAGAACTCCGCCACTCAAAGCGGTTTGGTGAGGGTTCAAAGTTTAACATAAATAACATTCAGCAAAAACAGAAATTGTTTTCCGAATCATTTACCAAATTTACCAAACAATTTTACGATTCGGGATCACACGGACGACGATTTATGAGCTGAAGGGAGCCTCGAATCGCTTAAATTGTAATAAAACGCTCAAATGAATCTGATGTTCTGGTACAGTTTGAATTATGAATAAATTATTAAAATATTAAAAATGATATTAAAATAAGTCAGAGCTGATCATAAGCGCAGTAATTTGTTCTATGGAATAAATATTTCATATGTATCTTGAACTAAAATCAGTATGTTATTTTAAATCTTTCATATTCGTTTTAATTTTCTTTATCAGGGGACATATATTTGCAAATATTATGTTAAAGCCCAGGCGGCATAGCTTTAACGGTCGTGGGCAAATAAATGCTAATTCATTGGGTTGTTCTTCTTATGTGAAGAATACTCACGCACATGCACGAACACATCCGCTCACCCGCACCCATACACACATGCTACATGTATGTTCTGGGATATTTGTATATATATATGTAATACATGTCACTGTTTGCAACTTCAATTAATGGTGTTGATCAAATATCTATATATATATGTTCTATGACATATTTGTAATTTGGGAAATTAAAACATGCATGAATAGTCATAGGTACATGTCAATATATCCTGTGCGAATGGTGTAAATACATGTAACACTTGTTGTGAACGACACTCATGACACTCAAAAATAAAAACAAAACAAAAAACACCAAAACAAAACAAAACAACCTCCCCAAAACAATCCCCCCCCAAAAAAAACAACCCCCCCCCAAATAAATAAATGATAAAAGAAAAAAAAACAGTAAATTTTTTTAATCTGTCATGTTTACAGTCGTGGTTTCCAATACAGTCGTGTATCAAAACAGAATTAATGTACATTATAATCAAAATCAAAATGATATATTAAAAAAAAACCCTACGAAATCTATTTTTATGACCTCAGAGATGGAAAACTAAAAACAAATAACGGTGTTATCCTTACATTTGTTATCTAAAGCTAAAAGAATTCAATAAAATCTCAAAGAAAACATTCAAAGAATATTAATCACTCATGGAATAATTGGCATTCTTTACGTACCTTAATTCTCATAAAAACTACGTTAATTAAACATAGTTATTGATGGCTGATAAATTTACTTTTCACAATTTTTGACACTTTCTATGATTTGATGAGCGAATTGAATATTTATGTTCTTTATGATTACTTTGATATAGATATTCTACAGAACAGACATCACATGTAAAAATGATTTAAGGACTGTTTTTTTTTTTTTTTTGTTTTTTGTTTTTTTTGTTTTTTTTTTTTTTGTTGTTTTTTGGGGGGTTTTTTGTTTTGTTTTGTTTGGGGGTTTTTTTTGCGGGGCATTTGGTTATGCCCCGAAGTTCTGCACAAAGAATTTTTTCCGAAGACCGATTGCAAGCATACCCCAATATCTAAAAAAGAGAGAAAGAGAGAGAGAGAATCCTTATATCTATTTATGAATATATTTTTCATAATTTCATCCCACTGGAATAAATGTCGAAATCGTATTACCAAGACCGGGAGGGTGTTCAAATGACTAAACAGTTACACAGCGGCCCGACTGTCTGAAGTTGAGAAGTAGTTCTCGATTTTACTCCAATTTTCTAAAATCTAAAAACACAAGTGCTTTAATTTTCATTTTTTGTTTGGTTCTGAAGATTTGCGTTATTTGTTATAATTTTATGGACAAAGGAATAGGTGATCCCAAAAATGATAATATACATGTAGGTATTATTTCGTCGTGATGAAGAAACATGTTTGGTCACGTAACAGCGACTGCAAACATTGAAAAATGCAGTGCAGTTGCTCTACTAATTTGCATATAAAGGAAATGCAGTCGATATGTAAATATAAGTATTACGGTTCATAGGTGTTATACCTTGGGTCTTTCTCCGATCAGGGGACATTACCTTAATTTGACTACTATATAATGCTTCAGACATTTCGACCATGGAGGAAGATGGGCTATTGTATTTGAAGATATGTGGTTTAAGTCGCTGTAAATTGTTTTTTCAAACACATAGCCATATGGAAGCAGGCTATAAGAAACCTCTTTAACACTGCGGCGCAGTACTGGATTTGAACCCGGATCGCATGCATCTCATGACATCCACTAACAACACCAGGTCTGTATCACAGACTATCAGTCTGTCCAATAAGTTCAAGTACATTGACGGTTATAACAGGAGCTGTAAGTTTCCTTTACGTTCATTTTATTTACAGAAACGGGTTTGTAATTTTTCGTTGAGGGACAATTTGGTACAGTGGTATTGTAATGGACGTTCAACCTGAGGACCAGGGTTCGATTCCTGATTTATCATCTTCTGTCTACCTATCTGTCCTTCGGATGAGACAGCATAAACCGAGGCTCTGGCCCCGGAATACGATGGTACGTTAGAGATTCCTCGCTGCTGTTATGGGTCCTAATAATTGGTACCTTCATAAACACAGAAGTTACACAGAAAATTTATCATAAATATTTTCAAAATTGGCACTTGACTATTAATAATTATAACATTTCTGCGACATCTTTAAATGTTTCATTAATTATCTTTCTTCACAATGCCAATGCTTTGATTACATCCCTTCTGAAACGCTTACGCAACGATTGTGACGAGGAAATAAAGTCAAGAAATAACTTGACCTTCATTACACAAATCGAAATAAATAAATTATGAAATACACGTAGGAGTTGTACTATACATTTCCTTACAATGTAGGAGTTATGACCCCTCTTAAACTGTTGATTTTTTTCTGGCGGCAGATGAAAGAGAAGTCAAATAGGGTCTCTCCCACGACAAATACTAAACGGTAATTAAAAATAGGCTGCTGCATTATTGCAACTGATGGATAGTCATGTACGAAGGCTAATTGATATGTTGTGAGCCTCATATGAAGGATTTGAATTTTGTTGGACATATTGCATTATTTTTCAACATAATCCCCTTCAGTATCTATACACTTTTACCAGCGGTGTTTAAGGGTCTCAATGCCACTTCCTCTTTTTGGCTGTTCAGAAAGTCAACCATTGCATGTATGACGTCATCATCAGACTGAAAGTGGGTGCCGGAAATAACTATTTTCAGTTTTGGAAATAGATGAAAGTCTGATGGAGCGAGATCACGTGAATAAGGAGGATGCACAATCGTGAATGGCAGCCAAGGCAGTGACAGACTTATGAACAGGAGCATTGTCCTAATGGAACATTAGTGAGCTTTCCGCGGCGCTTAAGTTTAATATTTTTCCGTAACTGCGTCAGAAGTGAAGCATAAAAACTATGTGCCATTGATTGTTTGTCCCTTTTTTGTAGATAATCTATCAGCAGAATACCATCTGCATCCCAGGAAACCGAGACCACAACCTTCCCAAAGAATGGTACAGTCTTTGGCGGGGGTGAGCAAGGGTGTTTCCACTGTTTCGAGTGTTGTTTGGCCTCTGGGGTAAAATGATGGACCCGTGATTCATCACGCGATAATGTGCGCCAGATGTGCTTCAAATCAACTGTCAGAAGTTTTGGTACCGATGAGCCGAAAGCTTTCTCAGTGCAAGATCCTCTGTCAGAATGGAATGTACTCTTTCCTGTGAAATGCCAACGGTACTGGCTATATATCTTTCTGTAATTCGTCTGTCAGTCATTACAATATCATGGACTATATTGACCATTTCTGTCTCTGTCTGCCACACATTTTCCTCTAGTGTTGCCACTGTCATTTGACAACTTTTGGTACTCCTGATCAAAAGTGATTGTCATGTGATCACTTTTGATGACACTACCATATCATAATGGATATCCTTAGGAGTTAAACTTTTTTTATTCAAATATTGGATCGCTGCTCTTTCACCCATTTTGCAAAAGCCACTTGTCTTGTTACTTTAGAGTGGTACCTCGTCGATATAAACTGAACAAATGAGACCAGTCGTTGGGTACACGGCCTTATACATGTATAGTCAGAGAAAAGTAGGATTTTCAAAAGAATATCCCTGCGTACCCCCTTTAATACGAGGCTTACAACATATCAATCTGCCCTCGTAAGAGAATATACAACAGATCTGTACTGCTCATACTGTATCCAAAATTCAATACTATCTTTATAGTTTATCGATTTATCACCATAAATATCATACAATTCGAGAAACGTCTGATAAATTTCGCAGATATTATTCAGACATTTTTTCCCAGATTCAGAAATGTGACTTTAAAACGATACGTATCCAACGGAATTTCTCATCTTCATTTCTATCGTGATCTAGTAGTGTACAAACTAAGTCGTCGGGTGGGTTTAAGATTCCGATAATTTCATATTGACGGGTTCTAAAATAATTAAACGTCTTCGACATCAACAGTATGACCCCGAGATCATCGCATAGACCATAAGTATTGGGCCCCTCTACAGTTTATACTGACTTCTACTGAGTGTTGCACGCTGATTAACAGGGCGATGGGATCTCTATGATGGACCTTGTCCAAACCTTTTCAGAGAGAACAATGTTCTGAGCTCGCTTCCAGACGGGCATAGCATCGTTACTTATGTTGATATTTTTGATAAGCATATAATTCCATAAAATGTTTCGTGTTTCGACCTCTCTTCTTGAGAAACCTGTTGATCCTTGTTCTCTATGTGGAAGATTATTTATAGATTTTAAACGTGTGTCATTTGATTGTGCTGCTATTGCGATGAGTGGGGAGGTTGGCGACTGTAAAACGGTTACCTACACCTATTGAGTGACCTTTGTTACTTTAACTGACCGTTCTTATTCGGTATCGCAACTGCAGTACAATCGAATATTTTCGAAAATGTCGTTTTCTGTGTTTATTTGACTATTATCGTGTTTTATGTACATGTCCTTGGTGATTTGTACTATACAGTTTGGTCAGATATCTTCTGTCTTCTATTTATTATAATGTAACTGTATAAAGTATAACAGATAAACTATAGTACATAATATTTTCGAAACTATGGAAGAAGAAGAAGAAAAAGAAAAAGAAATATGCTGTTAAAATTCAGACAAACTTTACAATATTAAATATTCGTATATGTTCGGGTAAAGCGGTAGTTCAGTTGATACGTAACGACCAGCAATTCGAGAGATTCACTAAAGACATTTGTATATTTTGAACGGCTTGAAGGAACTGTTACACCTATTCTCGGATGCCTTGGTGAATATATATCAACGGTGGCCTTCACCTTGTAGAATGTGGCGACGTTAGATCTACAGCTTATTACAACATTAAAATGCAAATAGAATTTAAAGCATGTACCATACATCCTTGCTTCGGGTAACAAATTGTAATGGTTGATACCTGAACAAAGTAATCTTCAAATGATTGATCAGTAGCCAATATTACAGAGACGGGAAATGTATGTGTGGTAGTGCATAGAGATGTACAATATTAAAAATTCCTTCAAATTTGGAATTTGTAAATTAAGAGCGCATTCGAAATCAAGGCATCAACAGAGGTCGCCTGTTAATTCAAATGCATACTATTTATACAAGTGAACAAAAAACATCAAAGCAAGATGACGATACCCCATACAGTTACAAACAAATCAGCAATCGTAAAGGTCTCTAACATATGGATATCAAATCAAACGCAACGAGCAAACATACCCTAAAAATACAAATTGTTCTTTAACAACAATCCCCATGAACGAAATCTACTATTTTGTGCCTTAGGAACTTGAACAGAAACAGAGGATATAGCCATACGAAATACTATTGGTTAATTGATTATTGTTTTATGTCACTCTAGGATTATTTCCCGTATATGGTGACGGCATCTGCTTGATGCATTACGTAGAAATTTATACTTATGCAACAGACCCACCCGAGGCAGTGAGGGATATTTTACGTGCCATGCCTACCGTAACACGGGACCTCGGTTTTTACTGTCTCATCCGAAAGATACCACCACCGGTGCGAGCACGGCGGGAGCCGAATGCGGGATATCCAAAGCTCCTCCTCCACTGAGCCACATCGGCTTATAGTAAGTACGACAATAAAACCACAAAGTAATATATTTTAGTGCACATTCCACATTTTTACATCAATATTTCATTTATACATCATTACCCGGAATTAAAATACCAACTTAATTCAAACCACGTTTCTGGTTCCATGTGGGAGATATTTACTTCTCAAAAAATGAAATAAAATAAAAATCCCAGTCTATAATACGATATTACTCTTAAATCTAAAAAAGAGAAAGAAAGTTGATACCGTATCGTCCAATCTTAATGTTTTTGCACTCGTTTCTAAATTTCGAGTCAGTAAAAAATCAAATTTAAAATCTATAACCGACTTTAACGTACGATTTGATAGGTTTAATGTTTCATCGCATTATATTCTTATTCCGATTGCACCTATTTGTCACCCATCGCTTCGCAATATAGGCAAGTCGTGCAGAACTGCGCCTTAGTAACTTCGCATGATGTTTTCGTTCCTTTTTTTTAATTGCATCCTATACTGAAGTCTAGACACAAACAAGATCACGAGAGAGGCATCCAGTAACCCATTTAGAGGAGATTTCAGGGGACATGCTCTCTTTTCTCCTAAATTTTATCATTAAGTCAACAAAACAAATTCTCATAAATCGTCTTCAGTTACTTTTCGAATTCATATTATCTTGGTCGTCGGTTTTCCATGTAAAAATCCTGGATTCCTTACAAGCGTTCGGTTTTGGTCACGCGTTCGTACATACTTAGTGTTATTGAAGGAGAAAGTATGACATGTGGCATGATATGATTTTATGTTTTTATGTGGTAAATGATACATAAATACACAGAATGAGGTGTATAAATTACAAAATTGCATGCGTATTAAATAAGATAATAGTAAGGTATGCAGGAAGCACTTTTGCTTTAAGGGGGATTCTCAAGGGAATGAAGTACAAAATATCCTTTTTGTGACCAGAATAAAAAAAAACCAAGATATTACAGATGGCCTCTCCCTGTTTAATGTCACTAATATTAATCGATGATGACAACCATTGGATGATAGAGTTTGTATTGATCTCGTATATAAACTAAGGAAAGTAAAAGGCTCCGATAACGTTATGTTATCATGTAATAAAATAGTCAAACGTCTCCTAAATAGACAATATGATATTGAGATCATCAAAAAGACTATAGGTCTTGTATTTGGCCCCTCTACAGCCTTATGCAGACTTTTACTTGAACGTTGCACGCTGACTAACAGGGCGGTGGGGACTATATGACGGGCCTTGTCCAAACCTCTTTCAGAGGAGACATGGTCCTGAACCTCGTCCCCTCTGACTGTTAGTCGGGACTCCTACAGATCTAGGGTCTTAGCTCGCTTTCAGACTGGCAGAGCACGGTTTATCACGTTGATGTCGCATATATTTTTATACCATTATGTATTTTACAATACCTTACGTGTTTATATTTTTATGACCTCTCAATATGCGATACCTGTTGACCCTTGTTCTTTACATGGAGGATTATTTATAAATTTTTAAATGTACGTCTTTTGATTGTTCTGCTGTTACGGTGAGTGGGAAGGTGGGCCCGTAAACCGGTTAACCACACCATTTGTTTGGCTTTTGTCAAATTAAATGACCGTCCTAAGTCGGTATCGTAATTGCACTACAATCAAATATTTTTGTAATGTGTTAAATGTTCTATTATATTATTTATATTCATGTATTGTATAGCTCCATGGTGACTTCTGCCACATAACTGAGCCGGTAACTCCTCTTTTTTCTTCCAATGATCTGTACACATTTTACCCGTTTAATTTTTTTTCAATGGTACTGCATGGAGTACTGACGTTTGAAGCTATAGTGATTCAGAGGGACAAACTTGGTGTACTGGTCGAATCTAAAAGGTTGGTTACCGTCCACTTAGATGTGGCAATATGACTGAAAGAACATTGGAAGCAATGCATTTCAATAAATGAATGAAGAACCAAAGAAAGAAAGAATGGGAAATGAGAAATAAACAAAGAAATGTGCGGAAACAACAATCATCATTGTTTGATTTTATTGATACAATGTTACAATTATGATAATATGTTTTATGAGCACTACACATGACTAGCAGTCTTTTGAAGTTCTTGAAGATAACAAAATAGATATACAAATAGGTACATTTGTTATTGGAAAACGCTTATATTCAAATGACGCTTAGTAACATTATTTTCAGTGTAGTATTTCCTTATAAAACAATTTCATGGTAAGCATTGCCGGCTGGTATGTATATCCTAGTGTTTTATCCACTATCTCTAACACCTGCATATCATATTATTTATGCGATTGTTCTTCAATAATTTTATATCGTTTCTGTTTTTCTTTTTAAGTCAAAATGACAAAATATCAAACAGCAAGCAGTTTTAAAGTTGTTCTTACCAATACAAAACCGGGAAACAGTTAACAGATTTGTCTTGTAGCATACATGTCTTCCAACGTGCCTTTGTTGAATGTTGCAACCGAGCTAAGCAACACTGATGTATAAATTGACAGCATATGCTGCAATTTAATATTGATAGAATACATATTCTTAGAGTAAATGCTCATTTTTGTGTCCATTTTCCAATTTTCATTCCTTGTTTACTTTTGACGCTTTGTCTACACTTAACACGATTAAGTAAATTAGTTTTGCTACTTATTTAGTAGGGGCGTCGTGTTGTGCTTGAGTGTTGTCCTTCATAGATTTGTTCTGATAAGTACGAACCTCCACTGTAATTTGCCATCGAGTAACATAAATGATTACTTTAAACTAACTAGATTTATGATACATTTAATCTTCGGAAGTAAGTAAGAAATCTTTCGAGAAATGTATTCATCAGTGACTAGTTGCCTAATTATATCCTGAATGTCTGTCATAAATTCTTTTGAATAAATGAGTTAAAAGCTCTTACATGGTTTTGTATATAAACGGACGGATGATCACAAGGATTATGTTTTGGACACTTGATTCGGGTGAATTCAATTCTCATTCAGATGAATCATGTTAGGTATGTCTGATTAATGTCTGATAATTGCTTTCCTGGAAATAAGTTTAGATGTTTCTTCTGTAAAAAATGTCATTTTTGTTATACATCGTGTTACATCTTAGATGTTTGAATGCAGACATTTCATGGGTCGTCAGGAACGTCACTTTGTTGTTAATACAAAACTACAGTAATAGATCGGTGCATGTTTTGGCAGCCAATATGCCAGGCAGTAATCTTTTACTGCGCAGATTAAAGGATTATTGAGATAATCCGACTGATAAAGACCATATGTCTGAGGTGTGTGCCGCGTGTACTCCGGGATAAAGATGATTTATGGCAAGGCACCTTGTGGCATTAAGTACCACGTGATGATGGTCACATGGAAAAAACCATGTAGATGATTTTATTTCAAGTAAGTTGATGTCAATATGATGGATAAATTATGTAGCTGAAGTATTTCGTCCAAATATTCAAATTGTTTAATACAATTTCAGTATTCGATTTCAAATCACACTGCCAAAAATACTGCATATCCTAAGCCCAGTTTTCTGTGCTGACTCGAAACATACACTTCAAAGTTACTTTTTGAAATTATTGTACAGCTAAGGAACATCTTCTCATACATAGCTCTGTCTTTAAAGAGGGTCTTTGGTTCTTACGTTGAGTCCAATTTTGTAATGAATGTGCTCTTCAACTATTTATAATATTTATGGGCCTTAGACATCACTGACGAAACATAAATTGTCGAAATGTGAATGTGGTGCACCAAAATAAATTATGCGTGTTAACGTTCCGACGCTTATGCAATTCTTATCTAGGTCTTTTATTATTATCAAATTAAATGCTTATCAAAATATCGTCCAAGTTATACAAGAATCCTTGTGTCGTGATTTTCCACATCAACATCAATATCATTTTATCACATGAAAATAGTATATTTAGTTTAACCTTATGCTCCTGGCATCAATCGATACAGTGTTAAATCTTTCGATATGTATAAATATAAACATTTGAAAAAAATCATAAAGGTACATTATGAAAAGAGTTTGACATAATCCAGGATAGTGGTCATCAAAGTTTTTTTTTTCGAGTTTTTAAGTATATAATTATATGTAAATAAGTCATTACGATGGTAGATATGAAATACAAGGGTGCAGATTGAGCAAATTATATTCTTACAAATCTAAAAATAAAGAAAAATGATAGGGATATAGTAAATGCTATGACTTGGAGAGCTTCGCAGTTTCAAACATTGCTGCTAGATAGAGGTATCACCGATTGTCGTCGATATAAGCACAAGTTAAGTACATGTAAGGATCATGAGTCTCAGGACTTTATTAAAAGAGAATATGTTATGACACATTTTCTCTTATGCATGGTAAGCTACAACCTTATAAAATGTGGTTAATGGGTAAACGGTGGGAATTTTAACACCAAAGAAAGTAGATCAGTTTCACAGATGTTAGATTATATCCTAAAACACGAATTTTTAGAATTCTTCAATGTCAATGTTGTCAATAAAACATGATTTTAGTGACTTATCATAATACTATCG
Source organism: Pteria penguin (assembly GCA_035048485.1). NCBI lineage: Eukaryota > Metazoa > Mollusca > Bivalvia > Pterioida > Pteriidae > Pteria > Pteria penguin. The sequence continues at coordinate 15,287,190 of CM068584.1, forward strand.
ACACATTTTTTCATTTTACTTCATGTTTTTATTATTAACATTCCAATTTCTAATTGAATATATGACCTTTTTGAAAAAAAATTTGCCTCCATTTTGCAATAAAGTCTAGAAGATTAATTGTTTTCATACAGTTTATAATCATTTCTAACATACATATTACTGTATGTCACGATATTTTTATGATGGTCGAAATGAGACATATAACATATATACATATACATATACATATACATATACATATACATATACATATACATATACATATACATATACATATATACTATTCATATTATATAACAATATATTCTTTAAGCCAAAGCGTACAGAGAAGAATTATAGATTGCCAATTTTGATTCAGAAGAGCTGAGGTTTTTTTCTCAATATGTTATGTTTCGATTGGATAAATATATAAATGGAAATCTATTATAGTCAATTAATGTAAATTGCACATCATATGTGGTATTTGTTGTACTGTTTAGTAGTCCAGTTCTTTTTAAGGATTTGGGATTTTCTAGGATAGATAATTTTGTTACTGGTGATTTGCTATTGAATTCTGGTCAGCACAGCCTAGTTGTAAAAATTGTAAATCGTTAGAAAGAATGGGTATTTGACAATAATCTATTTTAAGCTAGGAGTTTTACCAAGAGTGCATTTAATGCTTGAAAATGACCAATTTAGAATTATTGCCAATGGAAATTATGTTTTAATGATGTTGATAATGATGATATCCGTAAACCGGTTAACCACACCATTTGTTTGGCTTTTGTTAAATTAAATGACCGTCCTAAGTCGGTATCGTAATTGCACTACAATCAAATATTTTTGTAATGTGATATATGTTCTAGTATATTATTTATATTCATTTATTGTATAGCTCTATGGTGACTTCTGCCACATAACTGAGCCAGTAACTCCTCTTTTTTCTATGAGTTGTTGCTAGAAATCAGGTAATGCAGTTTTTATTTCTGGCATTTCTTTTATGTTGTGTATTTTCTTTCTTTATTTCTTTCTTTCTTTCTTTTTTGTTTTGTTTTCCTTTGCTTTTGCTTTTGTTATTTGGCTTGGCTATATTTGTACTATAGTATCGAGTTTGATATCCATATAGTAAAATCAAGATTGTTTTTGTTGGCAAAACTTTTCTTTTTTCCTTTTTTATTTTTTCAAAATGAAAGACTTTGCTAGATTTACTGTACCTAATGGAAAAGAAAATTTAAAAAAAAAGAATTGTTTATAATGGAAATACATGCATTCATTTGCCATCAGAGTGTTTTACATTATCAACAATGTCTTAAGGGAGAAGAAAATATAATGGGAAAATTGAGATATCCCTTATAAAATAAAACAAAATGCCATAGAAGGTAAAATTATTCTCATCTGATTTCTCTTTTAAGATTTTAATACAACCCATAGAATAAGACTTACATATTAATGTTTTACGAGTTTTCGACGTTGATTTATACATAAAAAGTAAAACCCACGTCATTAATATCGCATCATTCGCTAGGTGGCGATAAAATGCGACACTAATGTCTTACTTATACTCGAGTTAGACAATACAAGAACCTTAGATTTGTAATGCTATACACCAGACTTGAGTTTCTACATAATTTTATACATTTTTTGTCGTTTATATGCACGAAAGAGGTTAAGTTGTTTTGTCTTTTACAACCCGATGACGACTTTTGCAATAAAACGTTATGAGGTGAGGGGAACCACTAGATTGGATTTCATTGCGAGTGAGTTAAATTGTACCTTATTTTTGTGCGAGTTGTCTAAAGTTTTTGTTACGTCAGCAAGATGAAAAGATGGAGTAGGAAACTGTCCAATAAATAAGTATATGTCTGAATCTGTCGTCAATGTGGCAATGACTTAGATAAGTTCATTATCTGTTGAATTTAAGTAATTAAAGTTACCGAGTGGGGGGATGTACCGGTATGTTGTCAAACACTTTGTTCAGTATACTCAAGATTGAACAGATTATTTATATTTTTATGTAAAAACTGCAGCCATACAAAATCCGTTAAAATTTATGTGCGAAGCTTTGGTGAAATTTACATATTCTCCGACTAGAAAAGGTTATACAGTATTTTAAAAGCAGTTCTAAGATCTGTAACATAAATAGCATATGCCGTCTCTTGTGAATCGTGGATATTTATTTAGACGACAGGCTTTATCGAGATATGCCGAATTTATTTACTGACGTAACGCTTACATGTTGAAAATATATGGTGGCATAAAAGAAAATAAATAAGACCCATATGTTATTCAGACGTAGGAGTAACTGTAACGTGCTTTATTTTTTAAAGCAGAGTGTTTGTGTTTAGTGTTTTATGTTAACCCTGCATCACGTTCTACGTGTTTTTAATAGAGAACATGAGATACAGAATGGATTCGGCAATTTCAGATAAGAGCGGGGTAAGGGTACTTCCCTCTTTGGGTAGATAAAGTTTTGCCCAGATAAAAGGAGGTGGATGGGATGTTTAATTTCTACAAGGGGAACAGCGTTTGACTTGCAGTATAGACGATTCGGGTTGGCTCTGTATATTGCCCCACAATGTTGAGAAGTTGACTACCTCCAGCCTATATGTTGCAGTACAACTGTAAATCCGTTGGAAGCTTCGTAAAACACTAATCAACCATTTTCAAAAGTGGTCAACATTGATGTTTTTCGATCAAAATACCAACAAGAGATTCTGACCCTCTGAAATATAAAAATCGTTAGCGTTCACAATAATATTATCCAGACCAGTACATGTACGGCTATTTGCACGTATTTGAATAGTTTAAAGTAGTATATTATTCCAAAATAATCAGGATAAAAATAACAAAAACAAACAAAAACACATAAGAAAACAGGACACGGACGCAAAAAAAGAAAGTATACGATATCGAAAATGTCACCTCTATCTCAGTTCCCTATTATCGTGCCAACAAATTCTTGACATGATTTTACCGCATTTTTGCCTCTGTACTTTGTTTTTGCCAGTGTGCAGACTAACAGAGCACGGTAGACTTATGTTGATGTTTTGATATTAACATATTATTCCATTAAATGTTTCGTGTGGAAAAGAATTGTGACTTCTCCTCTTGAGAAACTTCATGATCCTTGTTCTCTATGTGGAGAATTATTTATAATTTTTCAAATATGTGGCATTTGATTGTGATACCTTTGCAGTGAGCGTCGCTTTCAACTCATATCATGAAAAAATTATTTCGCCATATTGAATTTCGAATTTGCATTTCGTGTCAGAATGTTCGTTGCTTATATTTCTGGCAAAAGTTTAGGCTATAACATGGTTTTTGAAATTACGTTTAATAACGTTAGTAAACAAACAACGACGAAGTACCGATAAGGTATCCAATGTTGAAGTCTAAGAATGGAGGTTAATCTATGGAATTGTCCCATACAAACTGCTGCCAACCCCGTAGAATAAAACATTCCGGGGTGAGACTAGGTGCCCGGGGAGAGTGAGCGTCTCCTGTTTGCCCGCAACGCCCGTCGCAAGTTATATTAAAACATGTCACATTCTGTAATGGTCCAAATGCACACAGAAATGTACATAAATGGTGAAATGTGACATCTTAATGGAATTTGTAGAACAGACCAGAACGTCATGAATCATTCTGCAAAGTGAGATCTCATATTTTCTTTTGAGATCACCATAGCGATTGTGATACTTCCTCAGTGACAATTTCAGTATTTTATGAAAGCAGTTTGATTGACTGATTTAAGATTTCATCAAATAGCGTTTGCCGTTTGATATTAGTTTTATTCTCATCTACCTCATTTTAAAAGAGTTCTATTAATTTTAAATATATGAAGTTCAACGTCTGAATAATCTGAAAGTAAAGTAAACTTTAAAGATAACATGAAATTGGAAAATGAAAAATGAGAATTGCCCACACTAGATTAATGTATGTCAGCTAATTTCAGATTTTGGAAACTGATATCTCAAATTTCACTTCATTCGCATAATCCTCAATCCAGTTTGTATAATTGGAAAAATACCATCCATTACGCAGTTAAGAAAATTCGATAGAAACCTATTTCGTCCTTTTGCTTGAAGTTCTACAGAACAATTATTTCCTCAATAAAACTTTAAAACGTTTTATCAATCTGTAAAATTTATGCACGGTAAACGAAAAACGTTAGTAATCTGCTGGTGATGTCTCTTTCAAGTCTTTATCGGATCCATGAATTTGTGTGTTTTCTGTCCCGCTTGGGTTCATTCGATGATGTGACACTTCCATTGACTAAAATGTTTAGTTACTTTGGTTAGTCTAGGTCTAAAACTAATATCAGAACATGCATACGGGTATAAATTACTGCTACTCATATGTCCTCATGGCAGACAGGAGATGCTTATTCCAACGTGGCACCTGATTCCTGTTTCTTCAGCAGCTTGTGTGTCCTCTGACTGTACTGCTTTTACGGTGGGTAGGTGGGCGCCCGTGAACCGGTTACCCACACCAATTAGGTGACGTTTGTTGCTTTAATTGACCTTCCTAAGTCGCTATCTCCACTGCAATACAATCTAAATTTTTGTAATGCTGCGGGTATGTATGTGTGTGTGTGTGTGTGTGTGTGTGTGTGTGTGTGTGTGTGTGTGTTTATTTGGCTAAAATCATGTTTAATGTGTATGCCCATAGTGATTTGTTTCATACAGCTTTGTCAGATATCTTCTGTCTTCTCCTTCGAATGATCATGGTTACCACATGCCTTGTATACACAGGAGTTTGGATATTTCTCTTCTGTATTGTCTTATACTTATCGTGATATTATACTGATTCTTGGTTTTCGTAATATTGATAATACTTATTATGAATGAAAGTTTTGTTTAAATCCAAGGAATGGCGACTGGTATGGCGGGACGACGGATTACTTCTCTATTTTCACTTCATACCATATACCATTCATTTTTAGGAAATAATAAATTGATCGTTGGTACCCAATTTTATAGGTTCTTTACATCCAACATTAATCATATGAATTTATGCGCAAAAGTATCACTTTTGTAGCCGGCGTTGCTAAGTCGGTAGGGCGCTTGACTGTCAATTTTCTGTTTTTCCAACGAGACTGTAAAATCCGAGACTTCGTATTACAATACAAGTTGGTATAGAAAGATTACTCATGGCTACATATGGTTCAGTTGCATTGGCCAAAATATCTGCAGACTGGTTGCGTTACGTTATATGACGAATAATTTTTCATCAAAATGACTGTATTTCATAGTCTTTCTTGTATAAAAGATGTACTTTCTTGGTTTCGGTAGTTGAGTTTTGGTAATTTACGCATTGTGTTCCGCATTATATTAAGGAAGACAATGTCACAAAAAAAAACAAGAATTCATTTCAATCATGAATCAATGCATTGAAACCAAAATGTGAATACAATTAAATAGTATGTAAAGTAGAAAATATATGATGGACCAGTTTGTATTTATACGTTTCATTTTAGAATACATCTGTTATAATTCTCAAAATCGATGTCCCTAAAAGCAATACATAGGATAGAAGTTAAAAAGGACAAGTCGACATATATCAATTGAGATCACCGATGCATATATGAGCATATAATACAACTAGGGGAGATCAGGTGCAAGCATGAGGGCACAAATTATGATCATTTAAGCTCATATTAAAGAATCATAACAAACAGAGAAGAGCTCCTTTCAAAATTGTCAAGTGCCATTCATCGTCATCATTCACTACAATTCTCACAACATCCAATCGCCATGTGGTTACTTCGTACAGTAATGTCAACGTGACCTTGACCAAACACTTTCTCCTCAGGAGGAGGAAAAACAAGTTTATGAATGGAAAGGGGACTTGTTAGTCAAGTATGTCATTACAATACCTATAGCATAATGGTGATTATAGAGAAACTCTTTAAGGTCCTCTAGAGTGAGAGACTTGTAACATCCGTTCCACATTTTAAGTACCTGATGCCACCTAGTGAGCTGGATAGACACAGATGGAAAAGGGGAGATAATGATTCAGATATAAATCGCTGTTATCTGATTTGAAATCTTTATTATCCTTTTAGATTTGTATTTGCCTTGTCTGGGATATTCTATATCTGTACTATTGTTGAATTTTCGTTACAATAAAATAATTATTAAAAAACTGTTTATCTAAGTAGTTTCCATTTGACTTTAAATCTTATATGTTTATTGATTCTAAATTCGCATAAACATAAATCAAATTTGTCTTATTTCTGGCACACAAATAATGTCTTTTTAAATAGAGAACGTGGCAATAAAATAAGGCGCAGATAAAATACAAACGATGTCTAGATTTTATAATCCGATTTTATATTCAATCAAATATCCACCGTTATACATCGTTATAAATATAAAGCTACAAAACATGCCTAAGTTTTTTTTTTCTTATTATTGTCTTCTTAGTGTGTATGTACATATACAATACTCAGAGGTATTTTGATATTTCATAAATCTTATAATTGTCTGTATGATGTGACAATGAGCAGCATATGTTAGGGAGACCAAGTAATTCTGAAATCTCGTTATCATATTTGGCATCTGTGTATTTAAAGATTTATAGGATAAACGGTATTGTGTATTTATTGGATGGACATTGTTGGCATTTTCAAAACTTTGAAATCAGTGGCAGATGTAGAACTTTAAGAAGGTGATCCAACATCACTAATTCCAAATATATAGAAGTCTTAAAGGTGATTTGTTTATATTGTTTTATAAGTTTCTTCTACATCCGTCACTATTTTATCTTGTATTAAATATTAGAATACAAAATTGTATAAAATTAATTAAAAATAAAAATAATAAAAACATCATTACTGTAGGTTTGTTCTTATTTCTTTTTACAAGAGTATAGCATATAAACGGACAAATGAGTAGAGTATGCTACCTTGCGTGAAGACATAAACAGGAAAAGACAGCCAAAATCTTTACTCGGTTATACTAAATAGCTTATGTAACAGTATATACTGAAAGAGAATGTTTTGTTATCATTCACAACTATTTTGGAAATGTTCAAGTTTTGAATTTTCGAAGAACCCCTTTAATTTATTCCGAGATTCTCTGCCCTTCTCCCACTTTTGATATCGGCGGTTTGTGGAAAAGGTTTCACAAACCGCCGATACCAAAAGTGGGAGAAGGGCAGAGAATATCGGACTATCTCTTTTTGTAAGTAAATGTAAATAGAAATGTTACTTTATATTTCCTTCCTTGATACTTTCTTCCGATATGACAACTTGATCAGCCAAGAACCTTTTATTTGATTAATAATGACAAGTCTTAAGTCTTCAACGGTATTTAATATTGGTATTTCCAATATACATGTATTAATTCGTCCATTTTATATACTTTGGAATAGGCGAAAATCGATGAATAGTGCAGTTAAAACTTTTGAAAACCTTTATTTTAACTTATAATTGGCTTCAGGTAAATACGTCTTTATTCCACTAATAATTGGTTTTACTGTCAGATTTAATAAAACAACAAAGGTGCAACGAATCTGTTAGACGTTGTCAAGTTCTAAAAATGTTTATCATTTATTCCACCACAAAGCATAACATGTGGCCGCAACTGTTAATGGACAAGTAGAATCAACAGGTGCTCTGTAGAAGTGCGATCAAATGATAAAATGCACTGAACGTTTATGATTGGAAAGTTTAGTCTATGTGGATATAGATATTGCTAATCATCGTCATCTAATCCAGTGCAGTACAAACATCGTAATCTATGGAAACCTGTTATGGATATGAGAGATGTCTACGGCATTTAATGTTGTGTTTGATACTGTTAATTATAACGTTCTTAGGAAAATAAGTACACAGAGAGAGAGAGATTATGTGAAAAATTAATGATATACATATATAAGAGAATGTATCATGACCAAAAGTTACTTTGCAATAATTTGCACACAAGTGTCAATGTAGTGACTATATCAAAGAAGTTAAAGGCACCGTGTAAAATATGGAATGGAATGGAATGGAATCGTGGAATGGAAGAGTGGAATGGAATGGGTGTATGGAATGGAATATGGACAGAATTTTGGAATGAAGATTTTAAGTTGAACTTTTGGTGTAAGGGTCACACATTCGGTTTCTTGGGATGAAAGGAGTTACATTTTTATGGTAAATGCGTAATAAGTGACAATTTATCAGTCCAGTAAAATTTTGAAATAGAAACTTTTTGCGTTATCTTTTCACACTGTCTATAAAGATCAAAATGTGACAACTGACCATTGGTCACTCTGTTCAACTGATCATTGGTCATCGTGCCAAAATTTGGTATTTATAAATCTAAGACTAATTTAACACTGACAGGTGGTAAAATGGCTGCAAAGCGAGTAATATAATTATATGCCCAAAATTGTAAGTAAAGAAAAAATAAACTCTACCTTGTGATATGTCATGCGACTATACAGTTTTTCATGAAGTTAGCTCGAATCAGACGCAGCCAGGATAAAACCTTTCAGTGATTGATTTTGTCGTGTGTGGTACCCGTTTGGTCGAGAATTAGTATCTGATTGTCACACGTCTATGTTTAGAAAATTTTTAAAGCAGGAAGGTGGGACTGGATTGACATAGCATGCATTGGCAAATATTGTTGTATTTTAGTATGAAGGTCACGGTCCAGGTCACAAGGTCTCTGACCTTAATGTCATTTGAAAGGGTTTCATTAGTTAAATAAACATGCCGTATATGGAGTCTCTATCTCGAACGGTGGAAAAGTTATTGTTTTTAAGAAATCGGGACGGATTAACGGACGAACGAGCAACCAGGCAGACAGACGTATGCCTTTTAGGCCGGGCGTAAAAAGTATTCCAAACTTCTATTCCAAAATCTATTTCATTCCATTCCATCACTCCATTCCATTCCACAATTCCATTCCACGATTTCATTCCATTCCATTCCATATTTTACACGGTGCCGAAGTTAAAACAGCATAACCAGTGGGACAAACATTTGAAGTTCCAACAAATTCGATTTTTAATTCTGCATCTAGAAAACTAAGACCAACAGGCAATACAAATGAATAAGTTAAATGATATATAAATACAAATAATATTTTGAAATAAAACCTAAATATCTGAAATATAAAGCGACATGAAAAAGCTTATTAATAATAATATACGATAGTGTCGTATAATGACTTAAGCACAATTTAAAACAATTTAGTGTCGTAACAATACATTTTTACTGTTGTTATGAAGGTTTTATGCAGCAACAACGAAAATGTTTCCTTTTACGACTTTTATGTCTTCCGTTAAACCTAAGACAGACGGTGAGGAGAGACCTATATTCACCTCGCCCTATACGCATGAATTTAGTTGAACCTGCTAAACCTTGGTTACGTGCACAAAAGCAAAACAAAACTCAGTTCCCTTGTGAAAAATATTCTGAGAACGTTAATGAAATAATACACTTCATACATACATTGCCACGTTATATTGTTTGTCTTGTATATGTTATATTCTTGGTAACAAGATTCAACCTGGAAATTTATCAACTAATGATAATAGCTCAGTGTAAACTTGACAGTTTCTCCGCCACGCCTGTCCTGTTCTGGCATCTGGGTCGGGCTAAATAGCAATATAATATCCGTAGTAAATAAACAAGTGCATGTTGTTAATTCTCTTTGCGTTATACGTATCTTTTTCTTTCAAACGTCGTATAGTTTTTAACACTTTTAATCATGCAGATGTTAAATCACATGTAATTGACCCATTCACCATGGAATTTGGCGAAATAATTTGTTTCTGATATATTTTATTGGAGGATGGGAGGTTGTTCTATTCCTTCTGGTTTATAGAAAATAAATGATTTTTTAAAATCCCGAAGGAAAGTGTGAAATATAAACATCGCAATAAATACTCGATATCCACAGATTTTCGAGTCGAAACAAAACAAATTAATGTCTGCTGGTTGAATAAGCTTTCCGCTGGACTGTTTTCTTTAGCAGACATGGATTTTACATAGAAGTTTTGTATTTTGGGTTTCCACTTAATTAAGACCAAGCGTTAGTGAAGAGTAGGGGTGGGGAGGGGGTAAAGTTTGATATTAATATTAGATTTGTACTGTTTGCGTTTGGGTGTTGGGTGGGGTGACTGATTTAAGATACTAGATGGTGGGTTGATTGAAGGTTAACTTCGATGTCAACAATTACTCATTCATATTACGACATGAAAGAAAGAGATTACCGACCTTTTGAACATAGTGGCACAATACAGGAATCGTATTCTGATCGTTTGCTCTACAAGTCAAGCGCATAGCATCTACACTAAGTCAAGCGCGTCAAGCACTTAACATCTACACCATGTCAAGCGCTTAACAACTACGTATACATCAAGTCAAGCGCTTAACATCTACACCAAGTCAAGCGCTTAACATCTACGTATACACCAAGTCAAGCTCTTAACATCTACACCAAGTCAAGCGCTTAACATCTACACCAAGTCTTTTCCTGCAACAATTAGAATGTGGGGTTATTTAGCGTAGTCGGTAGCGCGCTCTTTTCTTACCAATGCGACCCAGGTTCGATTCTCGGTGTGGTACGTGAGATTGTGAGGCTGTCACCAACCTGGCTTCGTGGTTTTTTTCCGGGTACTCCGGAGTCATCCCACACAAACGATATCCTTACGCCAACATCCGTGCCAACGAGCAAGATTTATATAAGTTGTTAACTTGTTTCTTAATCGTTGTAAAATAAATAAAGTTTAAATTAAAAAATAATAGAATTTATTGCTGTATACACATGCAGTAAAAATTTGTTTCTGTGTGTGAAACTCTGGACCACAATATTTGGGTGTTTAGGAGGTTGTTTGGTTTCTTGGTGGGTTTTTTTCTACTGAGTTCGTAGTCTTTGAAGATTATTTCTATTTGTTTTTAGTTTATATTCTCCAAGCTATTATTACCTTACATTCATTCAACCACATCATAGGCAAAACAAATTAGAATTATTTCAAGATTTACTATTGTCATGGCATCGGGTATTAATGGGGGGGGGGGTTGATATTCAAGATTAATCAAACAATAAATCACTTCTTTTCTTGTAAATACTTTGAAAAGGCGTTTCCTTCATTGCCAAATTAACAATACATCGAATGTGAAGGAAACAAATAAGAATTACATCAAACTTCTTTCACAGAAATCATTTCTCCTTTACCATGACAACGGAAAGAGCATTCTCATGACCTGTATGACACTGAGAGTTTTAACATAATGTGTTATAAGCAGAACTTACATTATATTTACATTTGCATCTATATCAGTGCATTGCATAACACACTTCAACTTTATTATGATCTCTTAAGATTACAGAAGGAGTTTGGATAATACATTACCAGCTATATAAACACAGCAAAGAGACATATTCGTAGATTATGACGTCATTTCCCGTTTATTCTAATATGTGAAAATATTCTTTCAAGGTTTTGACTTTAAATATTATTATACATGAATCTCTGCAGCCATATTGTGTGACTGTTACCTTCTATTAACAATGTCAGACCTCTTATATCACGTGTGACTAATGGTGACATATCTGTATGTACTGTTCTTCATGGCGGGCGTGACCAGTCAAACAGGAGACAGTTACTCTCCAGCATTATGTCTCGCCAGTGATAGACAAGGCTCTATGAATGCCCATCATGATAAGTGACTGCCGGAGTGACATATATATATATTACCGATACGTCGTGATTAACGTTTTTGATTTGTTTTGTTAGGTTTTGGGTTTTTTTCCTTCTGTAGTGGAGTAAATGATCTATAGTTCCAGTGCCACTACGTACAAAATTGATAGATCTTTGTGAAGAAATTATCGCCCTTCCTCCAAATTGTACGAATGAACATTCCCTTTAGAGTCGTTTTAGCATAGAGTGTTTGTGTATTTCAGGAAACTTGCCTAGTAAAGCTTCATGCTCTATGAAATAGTATCGAAAGTTTTGCCAAACCCATCCAATATTTACCAGATATTTTTCGTCGGTCTGATGAATTTCCTCAACATTGTTTAAACATGAAAATCAGTTTGATGTTATGTTCTGCAAAAATTCACACCAAGAAACAGTTGTGTTTTGTGTTTCCAATCAACTTTAGGAGGAGAGGAGAAACTTATATTCATTTAACCCTGGGGTCTGTCTAGTTTTGTGATTCTCGTCAGAATTATGCTTGTTACAATGTCAAATCAAGTATAGTCAAAAAGTTCAAGATGGTAAGTTGGTATGATGAGATTCCTAAATGTCGGTTAAAAACAAAGTCATATTGTATTATAAATTTATCCTACGATGCACCACAATTTTATATATTCATGTTTGTGTTTGGGTATGTTTGTGTTTGTGTATGTGTATGTTTGTGTTTGTGTGTGTCCTTATTGCATGACGACTTTGACAAGATATAGTATTAATAGAATGAGTCATATACAGCATGTGTACTTATTTCAGACCAATGAGATTAGTTATACCTCGGTTTTTGGATAGACATAAATTCATGTGATGTGTACCTTTTCTTTATATTCTCATAGAATTATTTTGTATTAGCGAGCTGTAAAATCAGTTATTTCAGGTGGAGGTGTTGAAAGGAGATTAGGGGGCAACTTTTTCTGAATCTATGAAATTGCATTGTATCGCAGGAATATGATATCATGGACTTGAGTATTAATAAAAAGATTTTCTATTTCTTGCATGTATTTGCCTAACTACGCGTAAGACTGTGCAAGACATACAGTATCGTGGTTCATAATTAATTAAAAACATTGAAAATTGTTACTGTATTTTGTATGGAATCTATGCTATTTGTGGAATGCCACATTTACTTCAGTTTCTTTATGAAAAAAAAAGATAATAAATTTTATACTCTTATTTTTAATCCAGGAAAATTATTGTCCAACTACAAAATATTGTCAATTTATAATAGTCAGGAATAAGTGCATAAAGGACAAGGCTTACACCGCGATATTATAAATACATAGACAATAACACTGTATTATATGTAATGTATTATCCCTAGGCTTAGTTTTATTGTATTCCTCATACATTATGTTAGCGTGACGTTGCAGAAATATCGTTTTGTAATCTGTTTCAGAATATTCTCTGCCAGAGCACACCATGTAAACATGAGTGTTTCATCTGGAATAAATCAAAATTACAAATTTTATGGACTTTTCTCCTTTTTTCTCTCTCTTTTTTTTTTTTTTTTTTTTTGTCTTATTTTCATATTTCTAATGTATGGTAGCAATCCCACACGACAAATGAAGGCACTATCGTTAGATTCAGTGGTCGACGTGAACAAAGCCAAGAGTTTGTGCTACAGGAATGAAGTAGGAAGTTTGCGCCGTACGTGTCTCCATTCCAGTTCGTATTACTGACTGTCTATCTGCGCGTCCGATTGCTTTAGTTGTCTTATCATGATCGCTGCATTGGACTAGATATAAAGGCCAGGCTGTCGTATTTGAACTCTGGAATTCGACGTATAACATCTTTTTCACAACTCGGTCTTCGTAGTTATCATGATGAGAATATTATTATAATAAAAGTAATATGGATGTTGAGATAGCGACTAGATTATTTGGATTTTGTGCTGATTAGGAAATTTCTACATTTTTATTTTGCTACTGAAAACGAAACAAAGCAAGAGCATGACATCATTAAAAGTTAACGAGTTACGACATCGTGAATCACATAATTGTGATGCAATTCATGATATCTGACATGAAATATCATCATTTAGGCGTAATGTATAATTGCTTTTTACACTAGCATATCATTGATGTCAAACATGAGCGTGTTCTTTGATCTAAGCTTGTCACACACTGCAATATCTCACTTAAAAACCTCATACAGAAAGAATGGGAGTCCGAGTGCAGAAACTTTCTTTGTTAACAAAAGGGCTTTTTAAATCAAGAGACTACCATTTTATTCTGACGGGAAGGAAGAGGGCTGGCAAATTTTGTCAGATTATTTTCATACCTTCACAGGACAGAATATTTATGTTTGAACTCCCCAAAAACAGATTATCCATTTTCTTCAGTTTCTTCAACATTGTGATCACAAACATTGGATAATATCACAATGTTAATAAGTATATTTTACTGTAATTTCAGTGAATATTAGTGATTTCGGTAACTTCATATCACAAATATAATTTGTATAATTTTGGTTAATTCAGACTATAAACATAACATACTACATTCTACTGGAAATATGAGTAAATATGTGTAAATTAAGACACATGACATCATGATAATAATGATAAAATGATGACAAACCAACACACGTCAGACAAAAGAAATAAGAAATTGTTTAACAGTCAATATTAATAGTAAGGCATCACTGAATCCTTCTTAAATGCTTAGAGTAGACGGCATAGTCTCTTTGATACCCAGGAGGAGGGTTGCCAAACAAAGTACTTGTTATATTCCTCAGACCTGTATACTACAAAGTGGCGAGCGAAGCGAGACGGCATAATTGAGAAATTTACATGTGGCAAATGAAACGAATTGATTTTTAATAATTACTTTTCAACACATCTTCAGTATTAGCTGAGGTCAGATTATTTATTTTCTTGGAAGTTGGGGATAGATAATTTATTTTCAAAATAGATTTTCGAAGCCAGAATATCTATTTCCAAAATCTGATCAGTCCCTGTCCCAATCAGAATCAAATGATCGTTTCCTTTCTTAATTCTTTTTTTTTCCTCGCTCTCCCTGAGAAAATAGTAACCCCCAAGTGATGGACCAACTCAACTATTCAACCCACGCTTGATTCACCTGTGGTGTGACACGATATCAACCGTATGCGATATATCAAAGCATGATGGATCCACCCCTAATATAATAAAACAAGATAGTAACCATTAGCGATATATTAACACATGATGGATCCACCCCTAAGGTAACAATACAAGATGGTAACCATATACTATATATTAACACATGATGGATCCACCCTAATGTAACAATACAAGATAGCAACCATATACTATATATTAACACATGATGGATCCACCCTAATGTAACAATACAAGATAGTAACCATATACTATAAATTAACACATGATGGATCAACCCTAATGTAACAATACAAGATGGTAACCATATACTATATATTAACACATGATGGATCCACCCTAATGTAACAATACAAGATGGTAACCATATACTATATATTAACACATGATGGATCCACCCTAATGTAACAATACAAGATGGTAACCATATACTATATATTAACACATGATGGATCCACCCTAATGTAACAATACAAGATAGTAACCATATACTATATATTAACACATGATGGATCCACCCTAATGTAACAATACAAGATAGTAACCATATACTATATATTAACACATGATGGATCCACCCTAATGTAACAATACAAGATGGTAAACATATACTATATATTAACACATGATGGATCCACCCTAATGTAACAATACAAGATGGTAACCATATACTATATATTAACACATGATGGATCCACCCTAATGTAACAATACAAGATGGTAACCATATACTATATATTAACACATGATGGATCCACCCTAATGTAACAATACAAGATGGTAAACATATACTATATATTAACACATGATGGATCAACCCTAATGTAACAATACAAGATAGTAACCATATACTATATATTAACACATGATGGATCCACCCAAATATAACAATACAAGAAAGTAACTATATACTATATATTAGCACATGAAAGATCCACCCCTAATGTAACAATACAAGATATTTTATTTTATGATAAACTGTAGGCGAAAAAAAAATGTTGTAGCTTCTGTGTTTTCCGTCTGAATATTCCTCCTATATAAACATGTATTGTATACATAACTTCTGAATTTTGTAATTTACTTGAAACTAATTAAATTTAATCTTTTGTGTTTTCATTTTGTTTTAAATGTCCTAAAAGTAGCAGATGCAATCAGTGCGTTTCATTAAGTCTTTCTTTCTGTACTCAAGCCTCCTTGATGTCAAGTTAAGCTTCAGACATGAGCAGGTGTACATGCCAATATTATGGCATCTTAAAAATATAGATAGGATAACCACAAGAGTGAACAAATAGTCTAAAACTCGTGTGCCTTTCAGTCTTATTGCATAACCGATTTGGTCTTCATCTTTATATATTTTCTTTCTTTAACTTCCTTCTTGATATGATTTATGAATTTTCTTCTGTTTCTGTCGTCTTATGTGCTTTTTAAATATTTTACGCGCATTTTTTGGTGCCATTTTCTACAGGAACGTCGGAAGCAATTCAAAGGGAAGGTGGAAGGGGACAAACCATAAATATCATTTCATTTCATAACAAGATAAAAATCGATAAATGATCGGCTACAAAATGTCGAACCGCCCCCTCAACCCCCCCCCCCCCCATTTTGTTTTTATTCCTACGGGGGATGTTCAAGTCTTGCGTATTTTGGCTCAAATTAACCACGAAAAAAAGAAGCCACCCACCCCCTTTTTCACACAAAACAAAACAGTAAAATTTTTTAACTTCTTGGTTGTGATAAGGCCAATTAAAATTAATTGGTAGATTTTCATCCCCGCCCGCCCTAAAAAATCGACCCACCCCGGAATTATTTATTTTTCAAACACGTTTCAGTTTATATACATATCGCAATTTCCGGTAGTAGACAAAATGGGGTCAAAGCATAGTAATTCCATTTCCCATAGGGTCCCATGTTAAATTACCGAATTTCCAGCAAGATTTACACAACATCCTACATTTTAGCTATATATAATCCACATATCAAAATGTTTGTCAGACCCTCCTCTATCAGAATTTTAACAGTTTACCATAGGTTATCCACCTTAATTTCGAGAAAATCATGCTGGAAGGGGGATACCCCCCAAAATTGGCCAAAATTCAAATGTAAACAACCACCCCTTTTTAGGTCATTAAATCTTTACATTAGCGAAATGAGATAAAAATTCATGATTTTACAGCAGAATCAATCTTTATTTATACATAAATCAAATAATTTCATCCAATCACAGCTCCTGATACATTGAAATAGTAGTCCCTCTCTCCCTACACCACATCAGCCAATCACGGCTCTCGTTAATTACCTTTCTTTGACCATGGTTTTCACTGTCGTGAGAGTTGTTGCCGGCATAACCGAAAAGAAAAGCTGGTTCGCTTCGAATTTTAACGATTCAAAGACACTTTATACAAGATATTGTTACAGAATAGTACTGCTATTGCTTTTCTGGCACACATTTTTTATACAAGAAAAATAATTTATAAAAAATAAATTCCACCCACCCGCCCCATATATTTTCACGAGGTTGGATGAAAATCTACCTATTAAGTTTAATTGGCCTAATGAAAATAATCTTAAATAAGATGTATTATATGTGACAAAAGTGATCATTTGAATCACATATAAGTACGTGATATGTGACTCTACCGAGCCTTGATTTTACAGGATTGTCTAGAGACACGCTCGGTTCCTATCTCATCTTTTGTCTCGCGCCAGATCTAGCAGACGGGAAGTTCTTCTGGTAAAATCTAGAAATCCATTACATGATAATTAAACAACATCTGTCACAACAATAGTTATTGCATAATAGTCAGTGAGTGATTAATTTTCCATAATGCTAATGAAGATGGTGAAAAATCGAAGATCCACATGACTAAGGATCGCTAACAAAGGAGAGTTGATCTAAATATTGTAAAACTAAATGCATGTATAAGGGATTCGTTACCAGTGCGAAACAAAATACGCATAAAACTTTCCAAATTACATGAACATTGTATTACTGACATTAAAGTGACATATATCTTTTTCAGTAAATCGTCAGAATATTTGGTATTTGTCCTGTCGTATTCACTCAAAATTAATCCACCTCACACAAATGCATCGCCGAGAAAACATGAGGTAGACGAGTATGTGGCTTTTTGACGACACAAGAAGGATAACTCTAATTTCCTATTCGCATAATTTTTAATGGCGTAGCTACCTAAATATATGCCTGTATGCCGAAGCAGACACATCATTTTCACTAAATAGAACACATACAGTTTTAAAATGACATTTCAGATAAGACGATAGCATGTTCTTAAAATTACATCAAGGAATATTCAATGCAATCCGGACACAGATCAGTGGCGGATCAAGAATTTATGAAAAAAGGGGCGCACATATGTGTTGGCCAAACTACTCGATCCGTCGTTTTTTGTTTTTTGTTTTTTGTTTTTTTTTTTTTTTTTTTTTTTTTTGGGGGGGGGGGGGGGTTGTGGTTGTTTTTTTTTGTTTTTTTTTGTTTTTGTTTTTTTTTTTTTGTACCAAATCAGGATTTTTACTTGTAAATGTGCGGCGAAAAGGGAGGCCGGCCCCCGAACCCCCTCCCCCTAAATCCGCCTTTGCAGATCATCCGTCTTTCCGTCTATGATAGATTTCCTATAGGTTGTTTCCATGATTTGGAACGGTTCAGAAAATACAGGGCGCTGATCATATAGCTTTTTAGAAACTCTAGGCGCATTTTTAGTGGGAAGGAATCAAAAGACCTCAAAAAGCAAGTACTGGGGTGTAGTGCCAGGCTGTAAATCTGATTCCAGAAAAATGGACATGAGAAAATTCGGTAAATAAATGACATTTCATTTAACCCATTTCCAACTAAACCGAAGGAACCAAAATTACAATTAAAGTGGATTTCTATGATACGTAGTCATGATTAGATTTTCATAAAAGTTATACGGAATAATCTGATAAAATAAAAGATCATTTTCGATTTTGAAAATATCGGTAGAGAGGAAGGGGTTGAATTCTTCTCTATGCCACAACTGACATTTTACTGCCTTCAAGGATTTCCATAATTATATTTGTCTCACAGGATTGTTGCTCAGGGCCAAAACATGTGACTGACATCTTGAAGTCCTGAATAATAAGCAAAGTAGGAATGTTTCCATACTTTCAAATTTCCTTTGGTCTAAGCGACAGGCATATTACGCAATGCTAGACGTTGCTCTTGTTAAAGTTTGTATCATGTAGTCCTCACGTGAACTGATTAAGGTGTACATGTCAAAGTCTTTTCGGAAATTCCTCACACAATTAAGGGAGATCAGTGATTACTCTGAAATTTTTATTCAGAGACCACGGAATCCAAAAAGTGAATGCAAGGACTTACTGCACATATAAATCAATTAAACATTCAAGTTATTGGTCGGCATTACAACAATAGGTGCATTTAACTTTATAATATATTGGGGCGGGACGTATAAATGAAAAAAATCAGATATATCCGTGCCTGATTGGGGAGTGTGTGTGTGTGTGTGTGTGTGTGTGTGTGTGTGTGTGTGTGTGTGTGTGTGTGTGTGTGTGTATGTGTGGGGGGGGGGGGGGAGGGCAATGTGGAACAGGAGATGAAATAATGGCAGACTGGGGTTTTACTTTCCGAGATTCGCTTACAGAGACATGCTTATCTCAACATACCATATTCGTAGATGAACCTGTGGTAAAGGCAAGTACCTCACCTTCAGTCAAATTAAGAAGACTCGATGATCTGCGAACTTGCAAATACACGTGGAAAGAGCATACAGAGATTAAAATCTTTCAAATTTATATCTCATATACTACATCCAAAAAGGGGCGTAACAGGACTACAGGTTGGTTCTGCTGCTAGCCTTGCACACTTCATACCTCCTTCACCTACAGGAGCCTACAAAAAGGGGCATGGCAGGAAAACAGACTGGTCCAGCCACGTCCCTTACACACATCATACTTCTCTGACACAGCAGTGGAATGACAGGATCTGCACATAAAACACCTCTCCACAAGGGTCTCCATATGTGTTCGTATTTCATCGTGACGCGTCAAAATATTTTAATGATATGCAGACTATGATTAAAATGACGCATTTTCTTAAGGTAACATTACAAAATAAATGAAAAAACGGGGGAAAGTAGTTGGAAGCTTGTGCTACAGTACCACAGATTATATACATTGAATCATCCGAAAGAACTGTGGCAGTGGCGCAAGTGCATAGTCCTCAAAACAACATAGGAACAGAAGACTGTCAATACGACATGAGAGAACTTCAGGGAGAGGCAGTAACAACTTAATGTATTTAACATTCCCCTGGGGTCTTGCCTAACCCCCTGGGGTCTTACCCCACCCCCGGGGCTTCAACAGCCGCAGTCTCTGCCCTACTCCCCGCCCCCAAAGACCCTGGTCAGGCGGGGAGGGGCAGGACTGCAGGCTGGTACAGCCGCAGTCTCTGCCCTACTCCCCGCCCCCAAAGACCCTGGTCAGGCGGGGAGGGGCAGGACTGCAGGCTGGTACAGCCGCAGTCTCTGCCCTACTCCCCGCCCCCAAAGACCCTGGTCAGGCGGGGAGGGGCAGGACTGCAGGCTGGTACAGCCGCAGTCTCTGCCCTACTCCCCGCCCCCAAAGACCCTGGTCAGGCGGGGAGGGGCAGGACTGCAGGCTGGTACAGCCGCAGTCTCTGCCCTACTCCCCGCCCCCAAAGACCCTGGTCAGGCGGGGAGGGGCAGGACTGCAGGCTGGTACAGCCGCAGTCTCTGCCCTACTCCCCGCCCCCAAAGACCCTGGTCAGGCGGGGAGGGGCAGGACTGCAGGCTGGTACAGCCGCAGTCTCTGCCCTACTCCCCGCCCCCAAAGACCCTGGTCAGGCGGGGAGGGGCAACTCTTACTCTTACTCTTACTCTTACTCTTACTCTTACTCTTACTCTTACTCTTACTCTGTTGTAGTGGTCAAATATGATGACAAGAGTAGTCTAGGTTCATGATTTTATTCCAGATAATATAAACAGTCCTGGAAATTTATAATAACAATAATAAATAAAAAATAAAATTACAGCATCAAAACATATATGAATTATACAGTTTCCCAAAATATATCTCTATGAAAAATATAATTCATTCCTCAAAATTACACAATTAGAAATCACAAAAATATTATTATCAAACAGAAAATCACACATTCAAACAATGATTAATTCAATAATAATTCACACAATAATTACCTGTATATGATACAAGGCTCTTGTGAAAAATATACATCAGATGGCAAACAGTCGATAGATGATCTAAGATGAAAATTACAAATCTCTTCTTATGAAAATAAACATGTCTTCACTCTAAGAAATAACAATGACCACTGACTATAAATTGGTGGGAAAAAATATAACCAATGAAAAGAGTTTTAAAGTTGAATTATGCTTGACCAATGACATGTAATGTTATACAATAACTGACCTCAGTGATGTCATACTTGTTCCTGTTATAAAAATAGAAAAGTATGTAGGGAAAGTCCCTTCAGTTCTAAAAATGGATCAAAACAGTAAGTATTATTAAAGAACAATACAATAAATGAAAATACAAATAAATATCCAGATATTTATTACAAACATGTAATAAATCACTCTACTACATACACCTCCCCTTTAGAAAATGTCGTCCTCGACATAAGATAACATAACACAATCAATGGCTTTCACAAATGAAAAAGAAATGAATGTTACATGATACAAAAATTTTACAGGTAATAACTCTAATGACTGAAAAAAAAATGGGTAAAAACATTATTACAAAAATAATGAAAAAAATGAAATACATATCTACTGACCGATGATCATACAATGAATCATAAGAAAAATACACTATAAAAAAAATACAAAGCATATGAAAATTGTATTACCAAGTAAATACAATACTCTCTGAAATGCAAAAAAATATGTACTAAACTGATCATCTGGAAAAATAAAACTGACTGAGTATAATATGTACCAAAATAATTCAAAATATGATGTTATGGTTTACCTGTCACAATATTCAATAATGCCTTGGCAACGTCACTGTCTACAGAACTAAAAATACCTGAATTTGTCAATGTCTGTAGATAATCTGCTCTCAGTTTCCAGTCGGGTTCATTTACAACGGATGTTGTACTAATACTTTGCTGTTGGTTCATCTGATATTCACCACCTGTCATCCATGTTTGGGGTTTTCTCTCTCTAACAGATCTTCTAACAATTGTAGATTCTGTATCTCTGTTATCTCTAGTTTTATCGTCAGACACAGAAGCACTTGATCTCTGTTCGCCAAGTGAAGGAGCGTCCTCCCTGACTTCTGTGGACTGTAACCCTGTATCATCCTCAGAAGGTAAAATGGCAGCAACTTCAGTATCAACATGTTGGTTCTGTGATGAATCCTGTGTTGATTCTGGTCTAACTGGTGGTGTCTCTGATACATTGCTCTCAAAGGTAGGTGCACTCACACCACTGTCAGCAATGGTGTCTACCTTCTGAATGAAATACAAGTCTTCGTCATCACTATCACTGGACATATCATGGTGACTTTCCTCTTCGGCAGGAATAACTATGCTGGTATTCTCTTTTGTAATCTGTTTTGGATGACGAGGTGCTGGTACTGGTTTGGTGGCATTCTCTAAAATTCCAATTGGTAGCATTAAGTTGCGGTGAAGTGTTTTCTTCAAAGTTTCATCATCTTCTTTGTGCACTACGTACACTGGAATGTCTGGATTTGGCTGGCTCTCAACAATATAAGCATCCTCATCCCACTTGTCAGATAGTTTGTGCTTCCCATCCCAGGCTACTATCTTGGTGAGTACTCTGTCACCTGGTTGTACTATGGCTCCTCTAACCTTGATGTCATAGGTTTTCTTCTGTCTGGTCTGAGCTTTCTTGATGTGTGCCTGAGCCAAATGATATGAATGTTGTAGCTTTGACCTGAGTGACTCAATATAGTCCTGTAACGATGATTTGGATGAAGTCTGGCTGGTGTTAAATACTACATCTACAGGAAGTCTGGGCTCTCTACCAAACATTAAAAAGAAAGGGGATTGTTGGGTGGTTTCCTGTCTAGTGCAGTTATAAGCATGAACTATGGGCGAAATATAGGTTTTCCAGTCTTGCTTCTGGTTGTTTTCAAGGGTACCAAGCATCTTCAGCAAAGTCCTGTTAAATCTCACACAGACTCCATTACCCATTGGATGATATGGGGTTGTTCTAGATTTAGTAATTCCCATGATGCTACATAATTCTTTAATGATCTTTGATTCAAACTGTGCTCCTTGATCACTGTGTAGCTTGAGGGGTATACCGTAGTGCAGAATAAAGTTGTTGAAAAGCACATCGGCGGTTGTTTTAGCTGTCTGGTTCTTAGTGGGGATGGCTTGAGCATAACGGGTGAAATGATCAGTAATGACAAGAATGTTCTGGTAACCACCCTTGGATGACTCTAAGGTAAGATAATCTAGGCAGACAAGTTCTAAGGGTTGGAACGTCATGATGTTCACTAACGGTGCTCGCTCTGTTGTCGGAGTCTTCCTCAAAATGCAACGTCGACACTTGGTTACATAATGCTCTACATCTGATGTCATACCGAACCAGAAAAATCTGTCTCTGACTAAGCTGGTTGTCTTGTCTCTGCCAGGATGACCCATGTTGGTATGTAGGTGGTGTAACACAGTCTGAATGCAGGAACGAGGTAAGACAATCTGTGATCTAACCTGATTGTTGATTATGGTGTCACGTACAAGAATACCATCTTTCAAATGAAGCTTGTCAAAGTTCCGATAGAGCAAAGAATGGTACTGCTGGTTACTAAAAGGTAAGCGGAACTTGGATGGCTTGAATTTTCTGTTTACATAAGGTATCCAGAATTTGATGACAGTGTCTTCACGTTGACGTTGTCTAATGTTAACCTCTGAAAAATCAGGTATATGATGTAAATTCTCTACTGGGCTAGATGTGACTGCCAATGTCTCAACATATGGAACATGGTGAGTATGATTACATAGAGCTTTGATGGTATTTGATGAAATCTGAGTAGAATGTTGCTCTGGAAAACGAGATAAACTGTCAGCATCAGCATTCTGACTACCAGGTCTATATTTGATGTCAAAACTGAAATTTGCAAGGGCAGCAACCCATCTCTGACCAGTGGCATCAAGTTTGGCAGTTGTCATGACATAGGTGAGTGGATTATTATCTGTAATTGCTGTGAACTGGTGTCCATAGAGATAATCTTGAAACTTTTCACAAACGGACCATTTCAGTGCTAAGAATTCCCGTTTATGTGCTGGGTAGTTCCTTTCACTCTTGGACAAACTTCTACTAGCATATGCAATAACTCTCTTTTGATTTTCCTGAGTCTGGTATAGAACTGCTCCAAGGCTACTGGAAGATGCGTCAATGTGAAGCTCAAAGGGTAAGGAATAGTCAGCATAAGCTAGTATTGGGTAAGAAATAAGCTTCTCTTTAAGGGTGGCAAATGCTGTTTCCTGCTCTGGACCCCATGACCAATTATCAGGTGGTGGTTTAGGCTTAGCTCCCTTCCTGGTCTTCTTCTGTTTTCCCTCAGGTAAGAGATCATTAAGCGGCCGAGCAATATCAGAAAATCCTTCAATGAATCGGCGATAGTACCCGACAAATCCTAAAAATTTACGGACATCATCAGGATTGGTTGGTGTCGGCCATTCTTTTGCCTTTTCAATCTTTCCGGGGTCTGGCTCAATACCATTCTCTGAGACGATGTTTCCTACATATTTAACTTTACGCTTGAAGAATTCACACTTCTTTGGGGATAACTTTAAGTTTACTTCTCTAAGGCGTTGAAAAATTTTCTCTACTCGTTGAAGGTGTTCCTCATAGGTCTTTGCATATATGATAAGATCGTCGAGGTAAATATAGCATATGTCAAGATGAAGACCCTCGAAGCACTGTTCCATGAGACGCTGGTAGGTGGCAGGTGCGTTAACAAGTCCAAACGGCATACGGTTATATTCGAAGAACCCTAATGGACCTACAGTAAATGCTGTACGCTCCTTATGGGCTTCAAGAACTTCAATTTGATGGTAACCACTTTTCATATCTAAAATTGTGAAATACTTGTTGCCGCTGAGTGCATCTAAAATGTCTTCGACCCTGGGCAGAGCATATGAATCTTTCTTAGTACGATGGTTCAACTGTCTGTAATCGACACACATTCTCAACTCGTTGTTCTTCTTGCGACAAAGTACGACATTACTAGACCACGGTGACTTCGATCTCTGTATTATTCCTCCATCAAGTAATGTCTGAAGATGTTGTTTAACTTCATCGAACATAGCTGGTGGGATACGCCGTGAACGTTGCTTAAAAGGTACATCATCATAGAGTTCGATGCGATGTTTCACCATCTTAGAATGTCCAATGTCAGTGTCAGATTTAGAAAAGACATCATGGTATTGTTGCAATAAATTCTCTCCATCCCGTATCTGCTCAGGTGTAAGGGTATCTTTTTCAATCTGCACCAAGTCCAACAAGTTGTCTGTGACATGAGCTCTTTTACAGATGTTAATATCTTCTATCGCTACCGGTTGTATCTCATTGGATACATTGGAGCCCACGTGGGGACGACTGATATCAACTTACCAGAGGAATGCCAGTCCATATGAAAATACCTGCCACACTTGTGATGAGTATTACTCATAAACATTGAATTTACTTTACTATTGCATATACATGTACCTGTTGAGTTGAGCCAAACTTATCTGTGATAGTATTGACACTCTATAGTGCGTTACATTGGTGCCATACCATATGCCTTTGTGTGCCAGTGATAGAGATAGATGCTATACTGACTATACTATTATTCCATGTATACCTATACCTGCATACTACCCAAAGAGTGACTATGCCTGTGTGATGCTGCTGCCTCTTGTACCATACAGTGACATTATATTCTCTTTTGTATGAATTCATTGACTTTAATATTCTTTTACATGAATTCATAAACTTACCTGCCACATTGTACATCATATATTGATGAAGTACTATTATCTTGCCATACTTTACCTATAGATTGTCATGTGAATGATAGTATCATAACTTGTGATATTTTGTGTAGATTTATGATATTTTGAGTCACCTGAGTATATGAGTACTGTTTGAAAATTTTTCATGCTTCATTGAACACAATATTTATGCATGTGATTACTTCACCATTAGGTTCCAACAGGAGTTACTGTTCTTGAATAAGAGTTATCCATCTTTAAATTAATATTTGAAAATTCCTTTGAGTAGAGTTATCCTCCTTGCATTTATAGTCACTTAGAGTTATTCATCTTAGATATTGGGTGATTTACCTTAAATTTTTTAAAGTTTTCATGTTTGAGTTATCCTTCTTAGTTTTTGTCAATATTTGTTTATTTTGACAACAGTTTAGCTTGATATACATAGAATTTTGCAAGGTTAACGTTGAAGTTCAATTTCATACCATATCAGTTTAAATTGAGTCACTTTATTGAAAGCAAATTATTTATTTCATTCAAATATTTTGCATTTTTGATTATATTACTTTTAAACTGTTCACATCAATATTGCAAATATTATTGAAAAAATTTGTGTACATTGCTGAAACAAACAAAGAAATCATGGCAGAGGATTTATCTAAAGAAGAAATAGAGGCCATTGCTGCTGCATTCAAGGAAATGAAAGTGAGACCAAAAGCAGACAGTGCTGAAGACATGAAGAAGTGGATGATAGATTATGTTGCTCAGATGAAGGATGCTAACCCTGATCAGACATCTCCACAGTCTACCATTAAACAGGAGCCAAGCAATGATGCTGCATCTGTATCAACATCCAAAATACAGAGCCATTACATACCTAAACTATCATGCTTCAGTGGTGACAGTAGTAAGCAGGATACATCATATGACCTGTGGAAGTACGAAGTAGACTGCCTCATAAAAGAGAAGTACACAGAGAGTAGTATAGCGCAAGCCATCCGTCGTTCATTGCGAGGAGATGCCGGCAAAGTTGCCATGCGTCTTGGTCCAGAAGCATCAGTCACTGCCATATTAGATAAGATGGAAAGCGTATTCGGGACTATGGAGAGAGGTGAAAAGATTTTAGAAGAATTTTATAGTGCCAAGCAGAAGAAAGATGAAGATAGTATGGCATGGAGCTGCAGATTGGAGGAGATATTCCGTAAAGCAGTGGTAAAAGGTGTGATGAGTAGGGGAGCTGTCTGGTTCTTAGTGGGGATGGCTTGAGCATAACGGGTGAAATGATCAGTAATGACAAGAATGTTCTGGTAACCACCCTTGGATGACTCTAAGGTAAGATAATCTAGGCAGACAAGTTCTAAGGGTTGGAACGTCATGATGTTCACTAACGGTGCTCGCTCTGTTGTCGGAGTCTTCCTCAAAATGCAACGTCGACACTTGGTTACATAATGCTCTACATCTGATGTCATACCGAACCAGAAAAATCTGTCTCTGACTAAGCTGGTTGTCTTGTCTCTGCCAGGATGACCCATGTTGGTATGTAGGTGGTGTAACACAGTCTGAATGCAGGAACGAGGTAAGACAATCTGTGATCTAACCTGATTGTTGATTATGGTGTCACGTACAAGAATACCATCTTTCAAATGAAGCTTGTCAAAGTTCCGATAGAGCAAAGAATGGTACTGCTGGTTACTAAAAGGTAAGCGGAACTTGGATGGCTTGAATTTTCTGTTTACATAAGGTATCCAGAATTTGATGACAGTGTCTTCACGTTGACGTTGTCTAATGTTAACCTCTGAAAAATCAGGTATATGATGTAAATTCTCTACTGGGCTAGATGTGACTGCCAATGTCTCAACATATGGAACATGGTGAGTATGATTACATAGAGCTTTGATGGTATTTGATGAAATCTGAGTAGAATGTTGCTCTGGAAAACGAGATAAACTGTCAGCATCAGCATTCTGACTACCAGGTCTATATTTGATGTCAAAACTGAAATTTGCAAGGGCAGCAACCCATCTCTGACCAGTGGCATCAAGTTTGGCAGTTGTCATGACATAGGTGAGTGGATTATTATCTGTAATTGCTGTGAACTGGTGTCCATAGAGATAATCTTGAAACTTTTCACAAACGGACCATTTCAGTGCTAAGAATTCCCGTTTATGTGCTGGGTAGTTCCTTTCACTCTTGGACAAACTTCTACTAGCATATGCAATAACTCTCTTTTGATTTTCCTGAGTCTGGTATAGAACTGCTCCAAGGCTACTGGAAGATGCGTCAATGTGAAGCTCAAAGGGTAAGGAATAGTCAGCATAAGCTAGTATTGGGTAAGAAATAAGCTTCTCTTTAAGGGTGGCAAATGCTGTTTCCTGCTCTGGACCCCATGACCAATTATCAGGTGGTGGTTTAGGCTTAGCTCCCTTCCTGGTCTTCTTCTGTTTTCCCTCAGGTAAGAGATCATTAAGGTCCGAGCAATATCAGAAAATCCTTCAATGAATCGGCGATAGTACCCGACAAATCCTAAAAATTTACGGACATCATCAGGATTGGTTGGTGTCGGCCATTCTTTTGCCTTTTCAATCTTTCCGGGGTCTGGCTCAATACCATTCTCTGAGACGATGTTTCCTACATATTTAACTTTACGCTTGAAGAATTCACACTTCTTTGGGGATAACTTTAAGTTTACTTCTCTAAGGCGTTGAAAAATTTTCTCTACTCGTTGAAGGTGTTCCTCATAGGTCTTTGCATATATGATAAGATCGTCGAGGTAAATATAGCATATGTCAAGATGAAGACCCTCGAAGCACTGTTCCATGAGACGCTGGTAGGTGGCAGGTGCGTTAACAAGTCCAAACGGCATACGGTTATATTCGAAGAACCCTAATGGACCTACAGTAAATGCTGTACGCTCCTTATGGGCTTCAAGAACTTCAATTTGATGGTAACCACTTTTCATATCTAAAATTGTGAAATACTTGTTGCCGCTGAGTGCATCTAAAATGTCTTCGACCCTGGGCAGAGCATATGAATCTTTCTTAGTACGATGGTTCAACTGTCTGTAATCGACACACATTCTCAACTCGTTGTTCTTCTTGCGACAAAGTACGACATTACTAGACCACGGTGACTTCGATCTCTGTATTATTCCTCCATCAAGTAATGTCTGAAGATGTTGTTTAACTTCATCGAACATAGCTGGTGGGATACGCCGTGAACGTTGCTTAAAAGGTACATCATCATAGAGTTCGATGCGATGTTTCACCATCTTAGAATGTCCAATGTCAGTGTCAGATTTAGAAAAGACATCATGGTATTGTTGCAATAAATTCTCTCCATCCCGTATCTGCTCAGGTGTAAGGGTATCTTTTTCAATCTGCACCAAGTCCAACAAGTTGTCTGTGACATGAGCTCTTTTACAGATGTTAATATCTTCTATCGCTACCGGTTGTATCTCGCATAAAATAGCTTTAGGTGGTATTTGTACAGTGCGTGTAGTGATGTTATCGATTCGAACTTGGACCAAATTGTGAACAGGGTAAGAATAGTTGATGACTGTTGGTTCAATATCAAGGTCTGGTGGAATAACAGAGTGAAAAGTAGGCTGAAGTAATGCTGGTGTATGTTGATATGATAATGATCTGTCTATGTAGCCTGAAACTGATACACTGGAATTAGGTGATATAATAACTGGGCGTGTCTCAACAGACTTCACTATCCCAAGTATATTCTGTTTACGCTTCAGCTCCTTTTCCCTCAATGTCATAGTACGGAATGTCAAATACCATGGTGTGTGTAGTTCTGCGGACTGTAAATACTGCTCTCCATATTTGGTACGAACATTGTCGAGTAAGTGTCGCAAAATGTTGGTCCCTAAAAGTACAGGTACATCCTTATTATATTTGCTATCAGGTACAACAAGAATGGGGAAAAGTGTTGAAGTTGAAGTTTGAGGAAGTCCAGATGAAGTAATTGTAGCTTCAATGTATCCACTATAGGGTAATATTCCACCATCCGCACACTCAATGTGTAAAATATCATTTATTGGATTAAGTGGTAGATGCTGGAGATGATGTTGATGAAATGACTCACTAACAGTCGAAACAGTAGACCCTGTATCTAAAAGTGATGTAACTTCCTTACCATCAATGGATATTGTAACTTCAGATGCATTCCCAACCAAAGATGTTTGTTGTTGATACCTGGAACTAGGGCTGGAACCTTCTGTATGACCTAACGTCTGTCCCCCGACGCAGGTCTGTTGAAGTTTAACGGGTTACGTCTATGGTCTAAAATAACTCTGCATCCTAGCTGAAGGTGACCGGATTGTCCACACCTATAACACACTGGTTCCTCCGTGAAAGTATCATATGAATCAGGTCTAGGATCAACATATGATTCCTCTCCATCTCTGTAGTTTCTCTGTTGTCTATTTCTTCTATTATGATGACCTCTTTGCTGTTGTCTATGTCCACCTCCGTATGGCTGTTTCTGTCTATCATTGGTATGATGGCTCTCTTTCTGTTTGTCCTTCTCCATTTGTGTAACCTTGGTAGTTAATTGCTGGATCATACCTTTTAACTCCTGTAGTTCACTGGGTTGGCTTGTTGCATCATCAGATGTAGGGATGGCCATGTTGGCTTGAGCTTTCTTGTTGTTATGCTCCCTTTCCATAAGTCTAACTTCTTTACGCAAATCGTCAAAATCTGTCAAACGATCATACTTGTATCCACTGACATCCTGTAACCATTGATGTAGACCGTTCCAATATCTGGATCGTAGCTTGTCGTTGGCCTCTCCCCTACTCATCACACCTTTTACCACTGCTTTACGGAATATCTCCTCCAATCTGCAGCTCCATGCCATACTATCTTCATCTTTCTTCTGCTTGGCACTATAAAATTCTTCTAAAATCTTTTCACCTCTCTCCATAGTCCCGAATACGCTTTCCATCTTATCAACATTGGAGCCCACGTAGGCACGACTGATATCAACTTACCAGAGGAATGCCAGTCCATATGAAAATACCTGCCACACTTGTGATGAGTATTACTCATAAACATTGAATTTACTTTACTATTGCATATACATGTACCTGTTGAGTTGAGCCAAACTTATCTGTGATAGTATTGACACTCTATAGTGCGTTACATTGGTGCCATACCATATGCCTTTGTGTGCCAGTGATAGAGATAGATGCTATACTGACTATACTATTATTCCATGTATACCTATACCTGCATACTACCCAAAGAGTGACTATGCCTGTGTGATGCTGCTGCCTCTTGTACCATACAGTGACATTATATTCTCTTTTGTATGAATTCATTGACTTTAATATTATTTTACATGAATTCATAAACTTACCTGCCACATTGTACATCATATATTGATGAAGTACTATTATCTTGCCATACTTTACCTATAGATTGTCATGTGAATGATAGTATCATAACTTGTGATATTTTGTGTAGATTTATGATATTTTGAGTCACCTGAGTATATGAGTACTGTTTGAAAATTTTTCATGCTTCATTGAACACAATATTTATGCATGTGATTACTTCACCATTAGGTTCCAACAGGAGTTACTGTTCTTGAATAAGAGTTATCCATCTTTAAATTAATATTTGAAAATTCCTTTGAGTAGAGTTATCCTCCTTGCATTTATAGTCACTTAGAGTTATTCATCAAAACATATATGAATTATACAGAAATCTGCGGATCCAGGATCCTCCTCCGGGGTCTGCTACTGCCTCCTGTCTCTTCTACCATATTTTCTTTCTTTTCTCCTTCCTTCTATCCTCTTTTCTTCTTTTCTTCTTTTCTTCTATCCTCATCTCATACTCTTACCTCCATTCTCATCTCACACTCTTCCACTTACCTCTATTTTACACTTACCTTTTATAGTGTCCTGATCCTTTTGTGGTATATCTGTAAGGAATGTTATTATTATACATATTAAGACATACATATACATATATACAATCCCATACTGGGGTTCGAACCTATGATCTTGGGTACCCAGTCGGCAAGCGTCCTACGCTCTAACCGTTTGGCTACCCGGACCTTGAGAACATACTTTCTATTCATAATTATAAACTTAATTATGAAAAAAATTTCACCGTTATTTATTGCCGAGAGGCGAATTTTAGATGAGCACATATCATCATCTTAAAACTCAAAACAAACCAAATATTCATTTTATATGTCACTACACTGATATTGGTAAATTCTCTGAATGTATTATATGATTTATGTATCAAAACAAAACAAACAAACTTTAAAAATACTAATATTTTAACTCAATTTTTCACATTATAATGTTAAAATTCAGTTGTGTGAACGAAGCAAGGATTTTGCAGGAGTTGTCTTTCTTTCTTTCAAAATTACTCAAAATAATTATGTTATGTGTTTCAATTACAAAGAAAGCATTTTGACGAATTATTGTCAAAGCAATAAATTTAAATTCAAATACAAATAATTCAAAATATGCAGCATTGCTCACATATTAATAGAATTTATTTTAGGTAAAGATTGGACCAGACGTCCAAATCTTCTCTATCTGATCTCTATGGGGCACGACCAAAATGGAATACTTTTAACTGTGACAGATGACTTATACTTCTGCATAAAATTCATTAGATATCGTGTAGTATATGTGGAGAAAATGTTGTAAAAAACGAAAATGATCACACGAATGGGCAAAGAAACATATTTCTTTTCATGGTAATCGCGCGGACGAGTACGACAATTCAATCATCTTCTGTTTCTATAAATAATGCATTAAATCGGATTCTAAATCATTCATGAAATTACCGGCATTTCCCATACATTTATACACAAAATCTTTGAAAATTTAAGGAGATTCACGAAGTCATACTTCAAATGAACTAGATTCATAAACCGAGGAAGGGGATTATTAATATTTTTGCATTTTTTTTTTTTATTTCAAAGGTAAAAATTGGGAGTGTAGAGTATAAATGCTCGATGTCAACACATGTATGCTTTACCATATAACCACAAAATGGGTGTGTTATGAGTTTCGTAAACGTGTCATGCGAGAAGAGTTTCGTGTTCGTCATTTCCTTTTTGTTCTCGTTTTTCTCTTGTTCACATAAATCTATTTAATTCTTTTATATGCGCCATTTCTGTTTACTTAGTGTACAAATATATGTACTGCATATGATCATATCTATAGTTAGGAAATATCTAGGAAACATTTATTTGCCAAGCATTATAGTGGCAAAAAACATCGGAAATTCGCGAACAATCATCAGTGCCACTCGAATAAGGGTTTCAATTCGAATCTGGTTATCAATGACAATGTATCATCCATAAGCAGATCATTGTCTGTATAACCATATAACCATAGACCTATATATACACTTGTATAGGTCTGTGATATAACCTTGCTGCAGTACCTGGTCTCCGTACTTCTCTTTGGATATCGCAGCCTTTGTGACGCGTAATACATAGACACACGCCGACACCAAGAGAGAGAGAGAGAGAGAGAGAGAGACTTTGTCCTGCCTACAAAGTGTGCACGTTGCATTATGTCTCCACACTGGTCGTAATAGACACACTTTCCTCATAAACATGATTTTTTCGGTCAGACTAATGCGATTTAGCTCTTTACCATTTGAGAACTAGTAGGTACCAAATCGCTTATTTCCTTTATTTGTAAAAGATACCACTGTGTTGAGTGTGGGACGGAGCCACACAAGCGAGTTTAACCCCCTCTCAATCAATTCACAAGTAGTTTGGCGCATATGAATATCTTACACGACAGCTTATCCAAAAGACAACGTTATAAAAATGATGAAATAATATCAAATAGATAAATAAATAAATAAATAAATAAATAAATAAATAAATAAATAGATAAATAAATATACAACTATGTGATGTACGAAGCCTTCGAGAGATCGTTCACGTGCCATGTCTACCGTGACACGATATCTATCAATTTCATACAAAAACAGAAGAGCATCGATCGAACGGCCATTGTCACTCGGACCCTGCACCTCTTGGTCAAGATCGAAGCACCTTATCGACTGAGCTACATGTATGCCAGCTCTCCTCTCCAACTGGAAAACTTGTTATATTCAAGGTATACGACCAAAAAGTTCTCGTCCGATTTATTTTGATACAATAAATAAGTGTAAAACTCCAATCAACCCATTATTTAATCATATTGAACCTTTTTGTTAGAGAGAATTGTATTAGTCCAGTTAAATAAACTTATTTCAGTTTATAACATAACACTTTCAGAGCCCCACCACTTGCCGGGTGCCCTATAGTAATCACTCTGTCCGTTCGTGCATCTGTCTTTCTGTCCCTCATTTAAAAACCTTAATATTGGCCATAACTATTGCACCAGCTAAGGCTTTCATATTTGGTAAGTCACTAAGTCAGTAAGTGTCACAAGACTTTTCCGTTGGTACAAAATTCTTGATTATGTGATCTTTGATCTACATTTTACAATATAGGCACTCAGTGGGGCCCTTCTTCTTATTATAATAATAATAATAATAATAATAATAATAATAATAATTATGGGTACGGACGTTCGGAGTCGCTGGCACCCTACCCATTCATATATTAAGCAAAGTGTAAAAATATACCTATTCATATACTGACAAATAGGGATGACATATTTTACATCAACTTTTGCGTAATATACAATAAACGGTGTCGTATCAGAGATGACGTCAGAAATAAATTCCCTATTAGTATGAATAGGCTTGCAATCAGTTTCTGTATTCCAGATTACATTGCAAAACTATTTTCTCTTGCAATCTCCACCTGCGTTTTACCTATTCATATATTTTGTGATTTGAAAGATACCTATTTATATATATATATTTTTAGAAGAACTGGAGAAAGTTTTATCGTTATTACGAACAGATTGTGAATCCTATATTTTAGGAGATTTTAATATACGTATGAAATCTTTTAACTGTTACCATTAGTAAGTCAATACTTAAATGTTTTACAGAAATTCAGTTTTGTACAAATTATTGACAAGCCAACTCGTATTTCTGCAAATATGTTAACTTTAATAGATCACATTCTTTTTAACGACAAGGAGAAAATAGTACAATATGGGTCAGTATACATAGGTCTTAGTGATCATAATCTCATTTATTGTACTAGAAAAGTATCAAAGATTCCTGTGAACAAACATAATACAATCAAAATTAATCGCCGAAAAATTACTGCCATGAGGATTTTAGACCAAAACTTGAAACTGTTGAATGGAACAGTGTTTTGTGTTCTGAAGACGTTAACGATAATTGGTCTTCTTTTACAAATGTTTTACTGATATTTTGAAGTGTTGAACTTGTAAAAAAAAAAAGGTTGAAATCGAGAACAGAACCTTGGATGAATAGTGAAAATTTAGAACTCATGAAAGGGATGCATTGTTGCAAAATTTAAAAAAAAGTAAAATGAAGAGGTGTATTGAAATTTAGATACAAGGTACAAAGAATGGTCAAAATGGCAAAATCAGAGTATATTTAGGAACAGGTACAAGAAAACAAAAATAAACCTAAGAACTTATGGAAGCAACTGAAAAATATGTATTACAAAGAAAAAAGAGGAGTTACAAAAACAAAGCACAGGAGGCATCTATTGCTCTTGATATTGACAATGAAGTGAGTCAAGGTCAAAACACAATTGCAAACTGTTTTAACTAATTTTTCACTACAGTTGCGGCAAAACCTGTTGTAAAATATGCCGACACGAAAGAGAATTTTTAATGTTACATCTTCGATATTTGTAAATTTTTAAAGGAAAAGAAATCCAAACCAACATAGTTTTACATTACAACCAGTCTCAGAGGAATTTGTTAATAAAAAAACTGTCATCTTTAAATGTTACCAAGAGTACAGGATTGGATGAAATACCGGCACGTTTTATTAAAGATGGGGCAGCTATTTTGAGTGCACCTATTACAATTATTATAAATCTGTCAATTGTTCCTGATAGAATTAAGTATGCTAGGGTTAAACCACTGTATAAGAAAAATAGTCCTTTGGAAGTTA
This sequence comes from Pteria penguin, assembly GCA_035048485.1. Lineage (NCBI taxonomy): Eukaryota > Metazoa > Mollusca > Bivalvia > Pterioida > Pteriidae > Pteria > Pteria penguin. The sequence continues at coordinate 15,322,996 of CM068584.1, forward strand.
GCATTTTAAGTATTGTATCAAAGGTTTTAGGACGAAGTGTTTATAATCAGTTGTATGCATGATTACAGTCAAATGGATTACTTTATGAATTACTATCGGGGTTTCGGAGTCAGTACTCGACAGACAGTTGTCTTATTCATTTATTAGATTTCATTAAGGGCAATAATGAAAATGGGCTGTTTACAGGAATGATCATGTTGGGTCTGCAGAAGGCATTTGACACAGTGGATCATAGTACTTTATGTCAAAAGTAAGAATCCATAAGCTGTAGACTGGTTTCATTAATATTTATCTGATGGAGTTCAATATGTCAGTCTAAAAGGTGAAACTTCAGAACCTTGTACAGTAACATATGGGGTATTCCTGGGTAGTATACTGGGCCACTTTTATTTCTCATTTATGTCAATAACATGTCAGTTAATATTAGTGAAGACTGCAAATTGTTTTTATATGCAGATGATTGTGCTATTTTGTTCATACAAAGAGATGTTAATGTAATTTCAGAAAAATTAAGCAAAGTACTTGACAAATATTCTGACTGGCTGATTGATAATCGTCTATCTTTGCATTTAGGTAAGAACGAATGTATGCTGTTTGGACCACCAAGGAAATTAAAGTAAATACCAGATTTTCATGTGAAATGTTACGATACAATTATTAAAAGTACAGATGTTGTGAAGTATTTCGGTATTCATATAGACCGGTTTATGAACTTTGACCATATTGCTGATAGCATTGTTAATAAAGTAAACTCTAGACCGTTTTTATATAGAAATGCCAAATGTTTAGATATGGACACTAGGCTTACTTTATATACAGCTTTAATACAGTGGCATTTTGATTATGCTTCTTCAGCATGGTTCAGCAGTATTGGCAAAACAATTGTTTAAAAAACTGCAAATATGTCAAAACAATGTGGTGCGTTTTATTTAAGATTTAGGGCCTAGAGCATCTGTTACACATGAAATTTTAGATAAGGTCAAAATGATAAAGTCACAGATAGGGTGTCAAATCTTAAGTTAAATCATGTTTTTAATATTGATAATGACCAGTTATCTAAGTCAAAATTTTACTTTCAATCAGGGTAGAACTAGAAGTGTTAACAATAGAAATTTTTTTATTCCAAGTTTGTCACAGTGCACAAAGAATAGTTTTGTATATTGTGCTATAGAATGTAAAGATGATGCATAAATCCAAACCATAAGTCCGAAAATCATGAAACCAAAGGACATACACAATCAGTGAAAATGAAAACCAAATAGAAAACAACGAAAAAAGTCTACTTGAAGAACATATGTGAACCCCCTTGATGGAGTGAGATCAGGTGCCCGGGGAGAGTGAGCATCTCCTGCCCTGTAGAAAGAGTCAAATCGTGTAAATTCCATATATATTTATATAAGGAGAAGTCAAAGTAGGTAACATTCTAGTATAGAGGGTCTCAAATCTGTGCAAAATGATCGGAATCGATCTCATTTCAGAATATCATTTATAAGTCTGGATAACGGGATATCATATTGTGTAATAAGAGTCTCGTAACGACCATAGAATTTCCTAAGTGACGTTGTTAGTCTAGCACATATATAACCCTTGTTGAGTAGCTTATCTGAAAGTCGCCTAGCCCTCAAAAGAAAGCCATTGTATTTTGAACATGCTCTGGAATAAAGTATCAACTAAGATATGAATACACCATATGCGGGCGATAATGAAATGTTGCTACTTATGAAAGGAACGTTTGTGATAGCGAAATTGAAATCGTCATGCTTGTCATAGAGTGAGCTGTCGAAAGACAACATAATATCTAAATACAAAGTAGAATTACTACTTTCTGTGATTTCTTTGACCTCCAGTTCACTTGGATAGATGATGCTAAGTTAATCCGCGAATGAAGGATTATTAATTGACGGCAAGTCATCTATATATCTGTAAGTGAAATTGAAGCCAAGAGCCAGTTTTTTCTTTTCTTGCGAAAGCAAAGACTGAATGAATTCAGCTTCGTATGAGTAAAGGAATATGTCAACCAGAAGCAGGGCACACTTGGTACCCATTGGAAAGCCGACAGTTTGTTGAAAAGCCTTTTTTTCCAAACACCACAAAAATGTTATCGATAGGAAAGTTCAACATTTGGATAACATCTATTTCAGTTTATTTATTTTTCGATTCATAATTTTCCCTGACAAAGTAAGTTTTATCATGGCCTATAACTATATATATTTGAATTTGCGGCTTCCGATTTTACTAGTAAATGCATTTTGGATAATTTCCGCTAATCTGTCTTTTATTTTCTAATGAGAGATCATAGATTGGAATAATTTAGCATTTAGCAAAAGACATGTGTTTACATGTCTCTGATTAACATAAAAGGTTGTACTGTTAAACATAGTTTCAAAGCACATGTAAAGGAACATATTAAGGGCCGAGGCCAGAGCCAGGGTTACAGATGCGTTTATATACCCATAAACATACGACAAAATGGTGATATTTTATCATGATATGTCTTGTCAATAAGTGTAATGAATTATAAAACAATTAACATAGTACATAGTATAATATAACATAAGTTGTTTATCTATTGTGTAATTTGTGACTATTGTGTGAGAGTTGCCAATTACATCTGGCCAATGGAACCCCAGTGGAAATAAGCTTTTATTTACCTTTTCAGAGTTATCCCAGGTAAAGGCGTTGTTACTTCTAGTATAATACTCTTTTAGTGTCTTAGTGCCAACTATTGTTTTATTATGAGTGCAAAATATTTGTGATTGCCGATTCTGTGATTTTCTTAATAACTATGATTCTTATCATGATCTCTTATAAACTTATATTTGTCAGTGATGATAGGATTGTATTTTAATGTACAAATGTCTTTTACCTGAATAAATCAGAGACATATATACATATGTCTCTGGAATAAGTATTATTAGTATTATCATCATCATCATTATTATTATTATTTTATTATTTGAAGGGAAAATTATACCCATTAATATATTGGATAGCCTTAAAAGTATACCTCATTCCAGCCGTACGTCTGTATATAGCTTTATATAGGAAGTTTAATCCCGCCCCCCCCCCCCCCTTTTTTTCCCCTATCGCGCAGACTTCCATCTATCTACAACAAGTCAAAGAAAGATAACTCTATTTATTGATCACGTGATAATCAAAATGGCGAGCAACGCGAAGGAAAAATTTGACGCAGCAGTGAAAGTGATACAAGGCCTTCCCAAAGATGGTAATTACAATGTGCAGTCAGCAGGTCCTTAATAGATATATGATAGATATATTTATGTTCAAAACCAAAGTTTGGCCTTTAATAAAGGCTTTATGTAGGTTCAAGTACAGAAAATTATTACTCATGAGCCAAGGCCCAAGTTCATGACATGAGTAAATCATTATTACCATGCAATCATGGTTGCTGCACACATGCTATTATTAAAGAAATTACTTGCCCCCATTTTGGATTTACTGGGTGATAAGTATCCTAAGAATTTAGTACATGTGATGGAGGAAGTATTAAACAGGTCGGGCACATGTTCAGAACGAGCTATAATAGCTCGATCTAGCTATTATAGCTCTATTGAGCTATAATTTCTCTTAAGTAAACAATAAAAATTTATGAATTTTCAAAAAATGTTTAAAAGTCGCATTAGTACTCTGAAAATAATGGAATTTATGCAAAAGAACCCTGGCAGCAATACGTACCAAATATGAGAAAACACACCTTAAAACTTTGCAAACTTCTTGGTGCCGTTTCTCCAATCTTTTACATCTTGCAGTGGAAGTTCTTTTACAAAAGTTATGGCATTTACTGACTTCTAATGCGACTTGCAACCGTTTCTTTAAAATTCTGAAATTTTCATTTTTCAGATAAGAAAAATTATAGCTCATTCGAGCTATAATAGGTAGATCGAGCTATTATAGCTTGTTCTGAACATGTGCCCAACCTGTTAAAGTCTCCTAGGGAAAGCCAACATGTAAGAGATCAGTGACATGGGACTTATTTGCACATTTTCGTTTTTATTGCTTAAAATTTATAAGTAGTATCAGTATCAAACCCAATATAAAATTTTGACCTCTTTCATGAGGATTTCAATTTTCAGCAGGGATGTATATATCTAGAGGGATATGCAACTACTCCCCTGCCATATCGTAGCCTCGCTTTAAATGTGTTGAAAAAGTTGCACATGCGCATTTAATTATTCTGCTATGTCTGACATTAAACAATCCGACGAAGTGACTACTCACACCAGCACAATGCAATATAAAGTATATATACTAATATTATGCATTAAAAATTTACTTACTAATTATGCCATTTATGTGAATTCAAAATAAACACTTTAAACAATAATGTTAGTTAGTGTTAAAAGGGATGTATACAGGGACTTATACTTGACGTATATAACTATCCCTGGAGTTAATTGATATATGATGACATTACGTAACGGCTTAAATTGGTTTGTTGTTTAAAGGATTACATATAATACCCAGGTGAATATCTGGGAAAGGTATTGTTCTCATATATGACATACGTTCATACATGTAACAGAATTAGTTGTAGAGCGATAAAGTCAGAGTTTGCAAGATGTCTGATTGCCTTCACTGGTAATTTCGAGCTAGTTTTTTTTTCTTTTTTTTTGTCCCTCTATATCTGCAAGGACTTACAAACAAGATAATTGTCCTAGAATATACTAAAAAGTTTCACTTTGGTGTCCCATCTGTGTGTCACATTTCAACTATATTAACAATAACATAAACTGCCATCTGATTAAATACTTTTTGATAATTAGTGTCTTTAGAGCCCCTAATACATCAAATCTGAAGTCAAATAATAAGAAAAATTATTTTCAGAAATATTTTATTTTATAAATTTGCCTATTTAGTGAGTTAAACATTATATTTTATTGAATGCGATTTTAGAAAACAGTTGGGAAAACACAAAACTTTAATGTCAAAGTCTTTGATCTACTCCTTAGAATCCACTGTCCACAGAAAATCTGCAAATATACAAATGTGTCACACCTTATTTCAGTTTAATAACTTTTTTTAAAAAATGGGACAATAATAACCCATTTATTTGATTTAATGTACATAAATATATAATGGTTCATTCTAACTTCACAAAAAATATAATAAATATAAACAATTTCAAACATTAAACTCACCTTAATTAATTTCAAGGATACAGCACTAACAATCTCTTCTGAATATTGTTCTATGAAGACAACAAATTTTTCAGGCGACCAATAAGAAGAAAGATGGCGGACATTTCTTATTCACATGCACAACTTTTTCAGCACATTTTAAATGAGGCTATGCTGAGGCAGGGGGTAGTTGCATATCCGTTTAGATGTATACGTCCCTGATTTCAGGACTAATATTTCGGCTGGTAAATATCGACACTGTTCCTGCAATAGAATACTAACTTTTGATAGTGAAGTAAAAAAAAAATGACTGAAAAGAGGATTAAATTGTAATGAATTTTACATGGGCCATACTGGTAGTGTACCAGTTACAGGCTAAGACCAGTTACTGGCTAATACGTTATTTCCGCTTTTGAAATGTGAATTTATGAGATTTTTTCACGCGATTGTCTGCATTACATAGGATACTAAATATGAAAACTTCGTCAGCTCATGTTTTGAGTACCTTAAAGGCTTTAATAAAATAGCAGCGGTAACTGGTCTTAGCGGGGGACTAGTGCTTTGCCAGTATGGGATTGTAAAATTTAAATCCGTGGTCGTGCATCAGTCTACAATATCAATAGTGAACACTGAATAAGAAACAACCAAAGATGATACAGCCCAAGATTTAAAAGTAAAATATTGATTTGGCACCTTTGAACAAGCTAAATTATTTCTGTGGTAAACATCATAAAAAATTTCACTAGCTTCGTGTTTCAATTGCCTGCAAAGAAAACTGTCTGTCATTGGTATGCACTAAATTTAAACTCAGAGAAACATTGCTATTTTCCACCAAAAAAATAATACCACAACATAAATGATTTAATTGGTCAGTTGACGTTTAATATTTGTTATGGATACTTAATTTTTAGGGAAGAATATTTTCATGCAGTTGTTGCAATGTATGTCTGTTTATATGAGTGTTATATCAAGATAGAAGACAACCTCTCATATATAAGACATCAACATTTTAAAATTGCACAACAGTCTCTATTTTCAGTGATTAATGTCAAGTTTTTACTAATTATTTTAAAAATAAAATTAGTACTTGTATTTTGATGCATAATTCAACTTCAAGGGCATATCTTTTAAGAGTCACACTGAACAAAGTTTTCAAAAAATACTGCTCTTACTGCTTTAAAAGTACTTATAATAATTCTTCAACATTTGTGTAGCTGTAAATTCATAAATGGTTAGTGAAAAGGGACCACTTGTAGTTTTGTTAACTAAATTCAATATATGATAAAGATGTGTACTTTAACATGTAGGTCTAAAATCAAAACACAGGGAAGAGGGAGGGGGGTTGTTCCATTGTTATAATTCTGCTCATTCTTGAAGTTGATAACTTTAATCGGAGATTAACACATGTTTAAGTGATTGTTTTTCGAATGAGAGGTTATCCCCAACCTGACAAATCTAGATATAGATGGATTCAAAGGTAATGATACCGAAATTTTGAGACTGTATTTAATGCTGCAGGGTGTAGCACACAATAAAATAATTTATAGACATCAATCGATGTAGATTCATTCATCAAATACTTCATCAGATTTTTTTCACAGCAAGGTAAATTGTGGTAAATATCTAAAGCAATAATCAATCAGTCAATCAAATTCTAGCTGCTACTGGAGAGTGAGTTTTCATAAAGACTTACAGTTACGATGAGGAAACATACCCGGTAATATTTGTATTCATGTTGTGAGTTAGAATTCCCAGTTTTAAAGTAAGGATTCCAATGAGTCATCATGTAAATGTTACCATTATTCTGTAGGACCATTCCAGCCTTCTTATGAGATGATGCTGAGTTTTTATGGCCACTATAAACAAGCTACGGAAGGTCCATGTACGAAATCCAGACCCTGGAGCTGGGATATAATTAACAAGAAGAAATGGTAAGTTATTCCGTGCTGATATTTCTCGGTCTTCTGTTTTGAAGAACATATATCTTTCCTACATGTAACTATAAACAGAGGAAAATGGGTATACATATACAGAGGTCCACATACATACAGATATATATATATTAGTGGATCCATGTATGCCTTGTACTTATATAAGTCTTCTACTGGTAGCTAACTATTAAAATATGAAAAAATAGTCAGAAGTTGGTTTATTAATAATTAATAGAATGCAGACATAGCATAAGAAAGTGGAAATAGTATCACCTTGTTAAACACCTTTAAAGGTATGTTGGGATGATCATTTGAAATTTTCTATCAGTTTACAGTACAGTCCGGGTGGAACTTTGAATGCCCACTGTCCACAGTGGACAGTTCATCTGAAATTTCAGTGGGCATTAGGAGTGGACATTTACCTGAGCTATCAAGCTGTCCACTTACTTGTATGTTAATTCTCACTGACTCTCAAGAATGTCCACTGTGTCCAGTGAACATTTTTAATGCCCGCTATAAAAATGCCCACTGTGATCAGTGGGCAAATTAACTTCCACCCAGACTGTACTGTATAAATCCTTTAATTGAAATAATACATTGCATCTACGAACCTTGAAAATGTAACAAACCAAGGTTTGGTGATATTAATTGAAAATAAGAGAGTTTGGAGTAGGGGGTATTGTAGTATTTAGAGAGATGGCTACAGTTACAATGCAGCCAACTATTACACAGGAAATAGGAAGGTCTTTGGTGGCAAAGTTTGTTCATTTGTACAACTATAAGCGAGGCAGTCATAGTTTAAACACCAATCCCATGAAATTGTAATCTGATTTACTTGATATGTATTTCACAGAATTCTTAATGGGAATGTATTTGACATTTTACAGGGACGCATGGAATAAATTAGGAGACATGCCCCGAGAAGAAGCTATGCTGATTTATGTGGAGGAATTAAAACGGGTATAAAAGATTAATTGGGGTTTTTTTTACATCTACCCTTCAGATTTCCAAACCAGCAGAAACTACATGTATTTAATTTGTTGAGGGGTTTTCTTACATTCGAAAAGAAAAGGTTCTTTGTTGATTTATCCTTATAAAGAGTAGAAGGTGATATTTTCCTTGTAGAAATTCAAAATCTATATTTTATTAAGTTGGATTGCAGAGCGAAAGACTTATAAATGTCTTTGCCATTTTCCACGTTTGATCTCATGGATTTCTTAATCACACATATCAATACTAATTTTCATTATACGTGTAGTGCAGAAAAATTCACCTTGTCTGAAATTCAGCAGATTGACCCAGGATGAAAATGCTAGAAAATTTTACAAAGGAAGCTAACACTTGATTAAAGGAAACAGAACTACATTATTATGTACATATCAATTTATGTTCATCAAAAAAAATTTTTAAAAATCCATGGGACACTTCAAGTGCAATGTATGTGATATCATTATATCTGGGGGATCTGCTGTACTAGTCAGCTGTTTCACCTTTCCTTACTGTTTGCAGCTTCTGGTACAACTTTTTCAGACATTACAAAACCACACAAAATGTTTTACTCTCTATTCTGGTTTTTGTAACAGTTTTGCTTGATTTTGTTTATTTTCTGTTTATTTCAGACCATCAAACTTTACACAGAAAAAGGGAAGGAAATGAAAGACAAAGGGGACCCAAGGGTAGGGGCTTAGCTTTCATTTCTTTCCACTTTATCTCCTTTTTTTAATTTTTATGCCTTCGATTAAAAAATCATATATGTATTGTGCTCAGCTTGTTTGCTTACAGATAAAACGTATCTTAATCTTGGAAATATATGATACATATTCACCTTACATATTTCACACAAGTCTCATTTTTTTTGTATGTAAAATAACTGCCTTACTTTGCATGACCTTCAAAATACCTACATTTATAACCTAACCATAAGTAAAAAGACTATACACTTATTTCAATAGTTTGCCACCGCTTGTCCATTCTAGGTAGTGAAAACAGTGATGTGTCCCTAGAAGAATTTCAGCTTCTATTGGGAAGAATTTGCTTGTGTGTTTTTCACCTACGTCGTAACTGTAGATGAGCTGGCATGCATATAGCTTTAGTATACAGTACAATCTAGGTGTTTTGGAGAAACTGCACAAAACACAGTGGGAAAAACACTCACAGTGGGAACCCAGGTGGAGATTTACGTGTGCTTATTCACACCTTTGTTAATTACACTGTGTATTGTGAAATTACACCTGGATGTGGCCCACTGTAGCAGGTGGAAAAATAACAAAATACCTGGACTGTACTGTTTTAATCGTTCATCATAGATTCCACCAGGGCATTGCATTTCTTAAACATATCTTGCTTTAATGTATAACTTAAACATTTATTTTGTATTGATAACGATAATGATATAGTGTGTATATTAATGAGAATTATTCCTGTGAACATCCATTTTAGAGTTCCTACAAATATTTCTGAAATGAACACTTTAGTCCTAATAATACAAATGGTACAGAGTCAGCAGAATGAGGCTACGTTTCTCATAGGAGTTACATTAAATAAAATCTATTTGAAATTCTTTACCTAAGATATTGAAATCTGTCCATAATAACTTAGTAATACCAAAAAGAATGTTGATTTAATGTATGCACAGTTCGTACTAAGGATTTACTTTGCATGTACTATATAAAGCTTAAAATTTTATAGCAATACACTTGAATGTTGGATTAGAATGTTTTTTTACCTAAAATACTATGGACTGTCAATACTGACAATGTAATTCCGAAATGAATATTGAGTTAATAAGTATATGCACAGCTTGTACCAAAGATTTACTCTTAATAAAGCACAGCAAAGTTTTACGGCAAATGTTGGATAAGGAGTTGTTGGATAAGGAGTTGAAGTAATCAGGATGTATTTGTATGAAGCAATCTGTGCCTGTCTTTCTTCGTATCATTGAATAGTGTAGTCACAAATTAGTGCACATTCGACAAAGCTAATTCTGCTGAAAATATCAATATAAAAGAAGTACACCTGCAGTGTAAGGGATGAGGGCAAAATTATCCAGAATTACTAACTACATGAAAAGCTATCTCATTCACCTTACAACTTTACTATTTACATTTTTAATGTGTAGTGGTGTAGTTTTTAAAAGGATTGTATCAGTTCATGGGATAAAAAAACGGAGAGGAGTTTACAAAATTTGAAAAAGACATTTTCTGTCTTATTCTTGTCAAAGCTAAATTCCTCAAGTTATGTAATTGAGTCTTGATCAGTAGATAGGTTATAAGGTCTGCTTTTTTTATACTTCTTAACAATGCAAGTGTGAAACGTTTTGTGAGAACTATTTTAATACTTGTCTAACTTGATATATTACTTTTCAGATCGTAGAAGCTATGCCACAATCGGAAGAAGTAAGGGGATTCATGCAGAGATTAGACAATTTTTACGAGACCGTGGATGAATTGTCACCAGTGGAGGAAGCAAGAAAAGCTCAAGAAAGGGAGATAAATGGTACTGATTCAGTACCCAATGTCAATGATGTGTCAGAATATGAAACAACATTTGAAGGTAAAAGTGCAAGAATTATAATGATATTGATATATGATATAGTCCAAGTCTGTTAAAAAAAAGCAGAAAGCACATTGAAAAAATCACTCCTCCATACATTTGGAATTCAGGTGTAAATTTTCTTAAGGTATGCTGGTTCATATCTTCAAATAAAATCACTGTGAATTGTGTTATGCTTGAATTAACACCTGGGTTAGAGAGAAAAGGGTCCAAAATACCTGGACAGTACTGTAGAACTGAGCTGAATTATTAACATGTGTTTGGCCAGTCATTTCGTCAGGTGGAAGAATTCTGTTGATTTCTGGATCAACAAAATGTAGAGTACATATGCCCCAACAGTGCCAGGACGATTTTACTACAACATCAATAATGATACTCTACATTGCTATTCCAGTATAAACTTGTCTTCATCGTTCATAACAAAATGGTGTTTCTACAGCTGTACCTCTAACTTTGTGTCAAATTCTTTCAATAAACAATATTTCAATGGTGAAAGAGCAAATCATATTATTAGTAATATTGTTAAGTTGCAGATGGTCAAAAAAAAACATTACGTTATAATTGTCAGTTTTGTATCAACTGTTATGACGCTATACCTTCCTTAAGCTTAAATAAAATCATCATCGATGGTGTCATTTGAAAACTTTTGTCATGACAAGTGGAAACCACCTTTGTTTTGTTCTGATAGGCCTTTTGTTGATAACTACAGGACTGACATTTCAGGTAGCAAATGGTAACTATTCTGATAGAAGTTTTTACTTTATAATAAGACATACAGTGTGATTTTCTATAACATCAGTTTGCAGAAACAGTGATGATTATGTCAGCCAAATTGTTAATCCAACAGTAATCAGGAAAGGGTTTATTTCATAAAACCGTGAAATTAATTGAGATTTTATGTGACAGAAAGTTAACAGACAATGGTATCTACAGTCTGGAGTAAAGATTTAGTAAATGTTTAAGTCACACTCCTTATATTTTCTTAAGTCTTTTGATGTTTTACCTACTGACTGTAAACTATAGAAGACTCTTGTGTTTGTAGCAGGTGGTACTGGTAAAGACCACTCTGTCATAGTTAATGACCTTCTGCAGAAACAGCAGCAGCTAGAGGTCATGATCAATGGTTTGTCTGAGGAATTAGATAAGGATGAGGAGGAGGATTCTGAGGCACAGAACACCAATCAAGGTATGTTTTAAGTTTTGCATACCTTTTTACACCTAATGTTCCTCTTTATGGAAACAACAATGCTAAATATATACAATATGTTAATGCATAATTGGGTATGTGATCTTGAGAGGAAGTTTTGATCAAGTTTGTGGTTCCCAAGTTTTGTAGTTCCATTTTCTTTCTTTTTTTTTGTATTTATTTGTTCCCTTTTCATTTTCAATTCCTTTCCAAAGTATAAACTGCTGTACTTTCATGAATTCTTTTCACAGCCGATGCCATAGTGAAAGCACTTTATTCATATCATGAAAATTCGAATAAGTGGCATTAACACTCCTCTCTCCCTTTCTCTCTTCTTTAGCACAAAGTATTGAAATGTTTTGATAGCATAATTAGGGGATATATATATCAGGTGTGTGATTGGTTCCAACAGGTTGATTATCCCCATTCTGATTTACTTTTTACATAAATATGGTTTTCCTTTTGAAATTGCCCCCAATTTCTTTGGTGGTTATGAAGTATATTTGAATGTTTCTATGATAGGCAAGGTAGTTCTTTAACACTGATTGAAGGTTTCAAGAAATAAATAGACATTCTTGGAAGTTATTTGTTATGCTTAATTATTTGAAAATTTTAAATAAATTTCATGAATAAATCAGTAAAGAAGAAAAATGGAAAACATTGTAGTAATAACTAATACGAATGAATTAGGAGAGTGTTAAGGACGTATAATGCCTCAATGTTTCTATTTCAGCCAATCAGAATTAATATTGCAACCATATGTAATTCTGATTTTGAGTAGTATGACTTGGGACTGTCCTGTGTGCCTTCGAATACTTTTGTATCAGCATAGTTATAGAAAAACATTATCTGTGCTTAAATATAAATCCTGCTCAAATTGATGAAGAATATAAACTTAAGATGATGAAAATTGTAATGCATGAAAGTTTATTTCAGATGTAGAAGAAAAGGAAGCAGTTGTAGTATTGACAAATGGACACCAGAGAGACGTGAATGAGAACCATCTACTCCTGGAAGGCAAAGAGTCTAAATCGTCACATGCTGATAGGGTCTCAGGCTTACGGCTTATGAATGGTGATAGAGCTACCTCAGACACTGACAGTGAGGATGAATTCTGCGATACTTCTGATCAGCCGTCTCAGGTGGGTTTTGTAAGAGGAGAGGGAAAGACATCTGACTTAGTTGTAGGGCAAAAGTCACCGGGGAGATTTACAATGAAAAACAAAACTTTTTTGCATCCTTTGATTTCAGACTATGTACAAAAATGCATATTTATACTGCACATCATAAATTTAAAAGTAAAGTTGTACAGCTCTACAATAAATTTCTGTAATTTTGGACTCTCTTTTGTGAGAAATATTACATGTATTGAATACAGATTATATTTTTAATGATGAGGTTAAAGGTTAGTAAATATTGGTCAAGTCAAACATGCAAATTTACAGGAAGTAGAAGTTGTATGAAATACATAACTTCAGTATCATTTTTGTTTCATTTGGATCGTTTACATGTATTCTTGTATAGTACTCATATATGAAAATATATTGTTTATTTTATTACAGGAAGAAGGTGAACTTTCTTCAAGTCCTACCGCTTCAACCCCTTATAAACATCAGAATGGTAAACCAGTCAACCATGTTCACTTCAGTGCTACAAATTCTCTGAGAATGGATGCTGATATCCATCAAGGAGTTATGTCCCCTGTGAAAGCACCCCCTAGAGAGATTTCTGCCCCACTGATTTCACATTTAGGCATCTCAGGAAGGCATAACTTGGGTGACAGTTTAGTGGTTAATACGTCACAAAGAGAGCTTAATCTATCTCATGAAAGAGATACTGTGAATAAAAAAATGGTGACCTTGAACTCTAGTAATCCAAGTGTACATTTAAGTAGGTCAATAGAAAGTGGTAAGAGATATGGAGGAGGGGATATGTCACCACCAGGTGGAACTAGTAGAGGTCAGAGGTCTTACAATCAGTCAGGGCATAGTGGAAGTAAGTCCATTTTACATGTGTTGTATTTTCAGTGTAATAGTCTGCATGGCTCAGTAGTTAAGATCTGGGCTCTGTGTCAGAAGGTTCTTCCAGACTCTTGTATGGATTTTCTGACTTAAGGATGAGAAAGTAAAAACATGACAGTGGCATGTAAACTTTCATTTATTCTGTTGTGTCTAGAAGAGTTTTGAACTTTGATGTACAAAGCTCCAGAAAAGATTGGGGTATTTATTTGAAATGCTGTTCTTTTCTTAGTGTAGAAAGCTGGAAAGATATTCTCAGAGGCATCCTGAAGAGTGCTCATTAAGCATGAAAGTTTTTGTTTATAACTTAGGCATAGTATTCAATTCCTTGGACATAATTTGATTATGATACTCATTTTGAGATCTTATTTCTTTGGAAAATTGGGGCAAAACCCAAATTAAGAAAAAAACAAATTTTACTAAACTGATTTTCTTAAGCATTCAGTCTTTGGTAGTCCGTTTTAACTTCTGATACATGTATTAGTATATCATACCGGTAATTATAATTTCATCTTTGGTGTTAATTGTTAAACTATATTCAGAATATTTAAATGGAAGTTATGCACACAGAATATATGTCATTATATGCTTGTTGGATTCAAAGTCATAAACCCAAATTATTGTAAATGAGACTAAACAAGTGCTAATTTTTAATCCTTAATTTTTCCTCAATGTACCATTTGTGCAACAGTGTATGAATTCTGACTTTAGGACAAGGAATCCGTCAAAGTCAGTGGAAGCAAGGAGATGGTCAACCTTCCCAGAGTTCCAGTTCAGGAAGTGGTGGTGAAGGCAGCCCATCCCCTCCCCCTTCACTGTCCATGGAGGGAAACATTAATGAACATATTGCTATAGTATTAGTTAGGCTTCAACAAGATATGAATGATGTACTTCATCGACTTAATGCCTTGGAGGGAAGAATGCAAGATAGTAGGCGGGAAGGAAAGCAAGGAAGAAATAACAAGGTAGGTTTATAACTCATAGGACAACCATATGAAAGATATACTTGATATAGTAGTGCCTTCAACTTGAATAGAAGAATCGGAGATGGTGGACAAGAAAGTCAACGGTAAGATGAAATGTCACGATCAGCCTTAAATGTATAGGGCAAATCTATGAAATGTGTTCTTGACAGACTCGGTGCCTTAGAGGGCTGAATACAAGTCATTTTAAACAACATTATATATATGACCCTGACCTAGCTCAATAATCCCAAATTAAATTTCCTGAACATGTTTCCATAACCAAAGAAACTTGTAGGCTTACTCAGGATCCCAGTACCTCATATCTAATTCACTATCATAGAGTTCTCATGAAATTGGTTACCTGCAAAAAGAAAGTCATGGCAAATATTAGAATTATCATGAGTTGTCTTTCCTTGACACATGGGATATATTAATACAGTTGAGACTTACAATGTAGATGTTGTTTTGTATAGTGAGAGATTTTTGAGTCGGCTTCGGTGAAGCCGTAATTATTGCAATTACTTTCTTTTCAGGGGTTATAACTTTCACTACCGATATAGAGCTTACTACGCCGCTGAAAAATAAAGTGCCGAAAAATTACTGATGTTGTCTTAAAGATTCTTGATCAGCACAATGTACCTTTAGCTCAGTTAATTTAAGCTAAACATAAACTAGTTTCAATAAACCGAAAAAGGAGTTGCAATAATGTTTTCAAATTTCGCGTAATAATATGTAGTTGTGACTACTTTACGATGTGTTTACCACCGACACCGTCGGATGTACTCGATTGTGTAATTCTACGGACAAAGCATTTGTCTTGATCTTGTATCGCTTGTTTTTATCGAGATATTTCAATTAGAGTTTTCCCCAACATGTTCTGGAACTTTAGTTCTTTTTCACATATATAACAAATTTAAAGATCGATCTTCCCGCGTTTCCTCTGATAATGAAAATGCAATATAAATATTTAGGTAAATGTTGTATGTTTCTAAATATATATGATGTTAAAACATTATGAGAATCGTGAATAAGATGGTTATTTAATGTCCCGCTTGAAGGAATGTCGTTCCTTGGCTCAGCTTCGACTTGTGACAACAATGCAATAAAACTTGTTGCCATGAAGTTGTCGATTGCACGTTCATTTCGGATACAAGCAATTGCAAACTCTTTGCCGTAAGATAGTATGAAGAGAGCAAATTTTATTAGCATTTTGTACATAGGTATAATGACGATGTAGTTGCAACAAAGACCTAATTTTTGCCCCTCCCCCCATTTTCCTGAAATCCTGAATCCGCCACTAAAATGGTAAAATGATTACATACTTAAAATCAGCAAAGCCGACTCTCAGGACTTTTGAGTCCTTTGATTAATTCAGTAAACATAACTGTATATACCTATTAAGATAATTTGGTAGTTATTTATATCTATATATATATATATATATATATGACTCTTAATGAGAGAGTATGTAAAAAGTGAATGGAAAAAAATAATGTGCATTAATTTGTTGTTGTTCCCAGGACAAAATGTCTGTCTTGTAAAAAGAAAAAAAGAAATACATATAATGATACTTCTATTTAAATTATACAAATGCATGAAGTCCAGCACTGCTTAGGGATGAATCACAAATATTGTTACATGTTGACTGATAAAGGTGAAATGTATAAAATCTTAGAGATATGAATGTAGAATAGTGCATTGTAGACTTGGAATATTGTACTTTGCAAAATGAAATATGTCAAGTCATTCGGCTCAAACTATTGGCTTTTAAGATTTCCTTACCTGTTTATGTATTACATTATATTTGATAGGCTGTCAAGATTACCACCACTAGAATCTGTATTTAGTATATTTATTTTTGCCTTCAGGTATCGAGATGGTGGCCCTTCACTAACATGACAGGACGGAATGTTTTCTTTATGCTTGTCTGGCCGGTGATTGTACATTGGATACTGATTAAATTATTCCAGAGAAGGTGAGAAATACAAATGGTTAATTATGTAACAACATTCACTAATACTGAGAGTCATCTTATCTCATTTGTTAGTTTTTTTGGTTCCCAGCCAAGAGGTCACAGATTCAGGCCACACCCAACTTGTTTATATTATGTATTTAAGACAAGACATTAAAACTGATATATAGACTTCCCTCACTGCTTCAGATGGGTCTTTTGAACATCACAGAATTTCTGTGCAAAATAACAAGTAGATACATTTGCTGTGTTACGTAGTTGATTGGTGTTTTACGTTGCTTTCAACAATTTTTCATTCCTATATAAACATGAAAGCAGGATGTAACCAACCTCTTAGACATAGTGGGTATCCAATCTGCTCCAGTTGTCTGCACCACAAGACAAGCACTTGACCACTATGCCATCTCTGCTCCCTATTGCATATTCAAAATTTGTGTGAAAAATATCAGGCAGATGCTTTTACCATATCAGTGAAAAAATCTTTAACTTATTTAAGTGCTTGTCTCAGATAGAGTCATGCAAAACAGTCCAGAGGCATATGTAAATAATATGAAATATCTATGTATGGTAGTTTTATAAAGCGTCATCTATCCGAGGCATAATGACCTCAATTATTGATAAAAACACTATTTTTAGCAATTATTTTTGATGATCAAAATCTAGATTGCTGAGAAAGACGGTCCATTTCTAAACAGTAGAGAAACAGTAACCCTTCTATGAAGTAAATAAAACTAAACATGACATAAAAATTCTGTTTCATACCCAATCACTGGCATCAACAAGTAAAGAAACAATTTGGAGTAACAAAAAAACCCCTCTAGACTTAAGAGTGCTGAAATGTTAGTGAATGGAGTATACAGTTGTCCTTTTTCCTGCGTAACAATTACAAAACATTCAAAAATCTGTCTCTCAAAATCTTGTCATAGTGCTTATTTGATGGATGTATTTATGTTTGTTTTTGGCTGTTTCACTGCAAAGTACATGTACAATAAGTAGTTTTGATACATTATTTTTCTTAAATTTCTGTTCACTTTAACACCCCCCCCCAATAAAAAGAATAAAAAAGAAATAAGATAAGGAACAAAATTCAAAGCATTCTCCAGCTGCTGACTTTTCTAAACAGTGACATGAGATACAAACAATATCATGTGACATGAGATACAAACAATGACATGAGATACAAACAATGACATGAGATACAAAAATGTTTTTGTTTTTGGTTTAATTTTGATGTCAATTCTAATTTCAGACGTAATCATAGAAGTTAATACAATTTAGAGGAATACAGAATTTTTACCAATCCAAAGCTACAGTCTGTGATTACATCAAACTGAGGAATTACCAATCATCTTATGTGTTGATATATCATAATGTAGTGATTTTCATGTCATGGATGACATTGATACAGTTATCGATTGCATCAAAATTTCTTTGTTGATTTATGCCACATCAAGAAGTTAGAGCAGATATCTCTACTTGCCTCTACTACTTTTCTGACTATACATTTACATGTCGTAAGGGGCAATGTCAGACAAATGTTGTAATAGACCATTTTCTGACTATACATTTACATGTCGTAAGGGGCAATGTCAGACAAATGTAGTAATAGACCATTTTCTGACTATACATTTACATGTCGTAAGGGGCAATGTCAGACAAATGTTGTAATAGACCATTTTCTGACTATACATTTACATGTCGTAAGGGGCAACGTCAGACAAATGTTGTAATAGACCATTTTCTGACTATATATTTACATGTCGTAAGGGGCAACGTCAGACAAATGTTGTAATAGACCATTTTCTGACTATACATTTACATGTCGTAAATGTCATAAGGGGCAACGTCAGACAAATGTTGTAATAGACCATTTTCTGACTATACATTTACATGTCGTAAGGGGCAATGTCAGACAAATGTTGTTTTGCCTCTCAGATTTGCATCTTGTTACTGTTATGTCATAATTCAAACATCAGAATGAAAATCCAAGCAAAAATCAGATTTTCCAATATTAGGTCCCTTACATCAATTACAATCGTAAAAAAAGAACTATTCAGTCCACTCAGTCCTCAAGACTTTCCATACAGTAACCATCTCATTTTACTCAAAAGATCCATCACATTGTAATGCTGCTTGATAGAAAATGGTCCTGAAAGTCAAGCTCATGGAGAAGTAAATGGTGAAAATCATATTATCTATTCATACCTTTCAGATTTTGATATATATTCATGTGCTATGTTTGTTGTGTTCTAATTTGCTCAAGTTGTCATTTTCATGTTGATTTGCTGAGAGTGTGAGGAAGAAAAAAAAAGTGAAGGAGAAAGAGTAATAAAAGCTGTCAAATTTTTTCTAAATAGAATGTAGAAAAAAAGAGATAAATGGAATAAACTGCTTTAGAGTTATAAGGAGTTACATTTCAGTAACAAATGTGATTATCATAGGAGAGAAAACTGATTTTATGTGAGGTACAATATAGTGAATGTTTAAGTGGTAATAAGGCCGCAGACTATAAGGGGTTGTTATCGTGTTTAGCATTGGCAAACTTTTTAAGACAGTAACTACCAATTTGGTTTGTTTTAACATCTTATTCACATAAGAAATGTCCTCCAAGGATGTTAAGTCATCTTTCTTTGGACCTAGAATAGTATTTGAATTAGTGATTTCTAAATTACATCAGTAACGGTTTTTAGAGAGTTAGGTATATGTACTCCCTTCTTAGGTAATATAAACTCCTGTTAAGGTATGAGACCTCCTGTTTAGGTGTATGACCTTGTTTAGGTATGAGACCTTCTGTTTAGGTATGAGGCCTTCTGTTTAGGTATATGACCTTCTGTTTAGGTATGAGGCCTTCTGTTTAGGTATATGACCTTCTGTTTAGGTATGAGGCCTCCTGTTTAGGTATAAGACCTTCTATTTAGGTATGAGGCCTTCTGTTTAGGTATATGACCTTGTTTAGGTATGGGATTTCCTGTTTAGGTATATGACTTCCCTGATTAGGTGTATAGCCTACTTCCTACTTAGTATTGTGACCTATATAAATAGGTAAGATACATGATAAGTAACTTAACACCCTAGTATCAGAATCTGTCATAAATAAATCATGTGTATGACTGTATACTTATTGATGTGTATGTGTATGACTTATTTATTGTTGAGGGGCAGGCGTAGTGTAGTGGACAAGGGCTTGGCTTGCGGCGCCGACGATCCGGGTTCGATTCCCGGGTTGCGCCACTATATTTAAGAGGTTGGTAGCCTCCTGCTTCCATGTCGCGATATAACTGAAATATTGTTGAGAGCGACGTAAAACACCAACCAACTTATTTATTGTTGTCATTCTTATGCCTTTGTGCAATATAATGTTGATGCTGTGAATTTGAGAATTTGTTCATACAGTTTTTTCTCTTATTAAAGTCTGGAGTATTTGAGATGATCTAACTTTTCATTCATGAGCCTTCTCCCAATTCTTTTTTATTTTTCGATGAGGTGGGGATTTTCTATAGGATATTAATGTGGTAATTCCTAGGTATTCTGGATCTTGACCATAATATTTCTCTTTGATTATAGTAAAATCATGATTTTAAAGTTTGAGATTACATATGTAATATGTGGTTGTTATTGATTGTTTGTAAAATGTGTCATTCCCATGTCGGATACTTTCTGTACTTAGGAATAAACTATAGTGAATGACATTGTACGAGTTTTGTTTTGTGTGTGTGTATGTGTGAATTGAATCTGATTAGGATTGAATTCTCATTGATGAGGAGGATCCAGTAAGAGGACTTGTCTACCCTTGATAACGACATTGATGAGGAGGGTCCAGTAAGAGGACTTGTCTACCCTTGATAACGACATTGATGAGGAGGATCCAGTAAGAGGACTTGTCTACCCTTGATAACGACATTTTCATATCTGGTCATAGTGATATGAACCTGTCTCACCATGATGAATTGTACTTCAAGTAACGGCCATTGTGCAGCTTCTGCCAAATGTGATGACTACTTAAACAAGTAACGGCCATTGTGTAGCTTCTGCCAAATGTGATGACTACCCCAGTAGTTAAACAAGGCCAGATAATTCTCCTGACTAAAATATATTGCAGTTTGTAGTTTACTTCATTCAAGGCTTTCATAAAGTTTTTTCTCCAAAATTTAAAAATGCATCGACTGGTATCATTTCTGGTTTTGGCTGAATTGCAAAGTCTGGTCTATTAATTGACGAAGTCTGTCTGTCTGTCTAGAGTCAACAATTTTTATATTTTTCATTTGCACATGTACATTGATCAGAATTTGAGTTTGCTCGAAGGGATCGCAAACTCATTTTAAATAAAATAAGTCATTTTTATTGAATATTTCATTTGTACCAAACAGATCACATGTATAATCACAATGGTTGAAGATAATGGATTGACATCTATAATTATGTTCCCCAAAAAATTTGGGGGTAGCATATAGTCGCTGTCATGTCTGTATCTGTCCGTCCATCCATCTGTCTTTCCGATCTCATATCTCCTATACCTTTTATCAGAATTTTATCATACTTCACTTAACTATTATATAGCTAAGGGCTTTTGGACAAAGGTCACTTATTAACTATGGCTTAAAATACCATGAAGCACGTATATCTCCTACACCTTTCATCAGAATTTGATCATGCTTCACCAAAATGTTATTTAGGTTAAGGACTTTTAGACAGGTCCCTCAAGGTCATTTATGAAAAGTCAAGGTCACTTATGAACTACGACTTAAAATACCATGAAGTACATATATCCCCTACACCTTTCATCAGAATTTGATCATACTTCACCAAAAATTTTATTTAGGAGCTTTAAGAGCTTTTGGACAAAGGTCACTCAAGGTAATTTCTAAAAGGTCATGTTCACCATAAAAAGTTTTATTTCACTACTCATCAAAGTCAAGCTTACTCATTTTAGTTTAAGATAATGTGATTACTTGTTGTTCTACAGTTCACTCAATTGAATATCCATATGATACATTGAGATTTGGAATCGTCCTCAATTAATACAATGATGTCCTATATATTAAGTCATTCATTATTGCTGTGCTTTTTGGAGTATCCATCGGTTTTACCTATTTTTTTATATGAACCGAGTCATCAATTTCCTACATTATAACTGCCGTTCGGGGAGCATTAATCAGTTTTACTGATACTCTTGTTTTTCTTCTTGTTACCACTAAGGTTGAACTTGTGAAAGTAATAATTATATTCGTCCTTGTCTGTAATATAGTATATAACCAATAGGTGGTCCTAAATTAGGTTTGAGATCATGGATAACTTTAATGTTTTGTTATCACTAGCAGTAAACAGCGACGTCTAATTGGCTGTATATACGACCCTGACTTGATGGTAATGGGTTATGTCATCTAGTTGGTCCCAACGGAAGTCTCTGATGCTCAATGTGGCCAACTCCATAGTCATCCTACATGTATATTTCTTGGTGTGTAGCGCAATGAATGAGGTGTTTTGTTCGTGACCCAGAGGTCCCGGGATCGACTGCTGCCATCAGCACATCGGTGCCTTTTGGATGGGACAGTGATATAGTAGGCATGACACATAATGATCTCTCACTGCTGCAAGTTGGTCCGTCGTAAATGTATTTTTGCGAAAGCGTGGGGACATTAAATCTCATTCGTCTGTCTGTCCGTCCGTCCATCTGTCACAAAAACTTTAACCTTGGTCAATACTTTCAAACCGTAAGACGTAGGGCTTTCATATTTGGCATGTGTGCCCCTAATTGCAATACCTTTCCGTTGGTACCAAAATTTTCATCATTTGACCGTGACCTTTGACCTACTTCAATGTAACTTTTTAACCGTGAGACGTAGGGCCTTCATATTTAGCATGTGTGTCCCTAATTGCAATACCTTTCCGTTGGTGCCAGAATTTTTTTTATCATGTGACCTTTGACCTACTTCAATGTAACTTTTTACCGTAAGACTTAGGATCTTCATATCTGGCATGCGTGTCTGTAGACATACACAACCATGACAATATGTCACAGATCATTGCACCCTTACTGATAGAACCCCCAAAGCGGGGAACCACAATTCTATGAATTTTTGTTTTGTTTAATTATTTTTTAGATTGTTTGCTCGTCTTACAAGCGACATTTACTTTTGTATTTACATTTAGGGCCTACATTGTGTATACATGTACATCAGAATATTTAGTGCATGTGTGTACTGAATAAAATCGTATAAAATGGATATGCTTAATGTCGCACCAAGAAATTTCATTTAGCATCGCACAGAAATAAAGGCATTTGCAACGGGCCCACCCGAAGCAGTGGGAATGGTTCTAAGTACCATGTCTGTAGTAACGTCGGACCTCGGATTTACGGTCTTATCCAGAAGCAAGGACACCGAAGAGACCACGGTGATACCCGGTCACGAGTAAAACCCCAGACCGATTAAGTCAGCCGCCTCAAAATGGATGTGTTGATTGCTTGGTTGGTACTATAACTGACTTTCGTCAAGTCTTGAGTTGTGTCGCGAACTTAGAAAAGAAAAAGTGACCCCAACCTCTTCACCATAGCGGCGCAATCCGGTAGTCGAACCGAGTCCTCTGTATCGCAACCCAAACTCTTCATCACTACACCAAACCTGTAGCTCAGCATGGAAATGATACTAAAGCCCAGAAACATATCAGTCATGCATGTATCTCCCGCTGATCTGGGATGTAACCTGCCGTCTGAATTAAAAGTAATTTATTAATTTTACTCTTATTATTCTAAACTAACAAAAAAACCGGCCAAAATGTTGTGTAGAAAAAGCCCTTCCTTATTTTATTTCCCTTTGTTAATTTTAGTTTTAAATCTGAGATAAATACATATAGAAAATAATGTGAAATACTCATTTATAGGATTGGTGCTTTTTCTTCAGGTATCGTCGTCTAAAACTACTCCTTTCTGTCAGTCACCGATAAGCTTCATTGAAGAATGTCATCGTCGGAAACCCACGCTCGGTTGCGCTAGAGTAGCACAGGGGTTTCCGACGATGAGAGAATGTAAGACCACGTTCGAAGTTTGGCAGATTTAGAATTCTTTAAAATATAATCAGGAGTCTTGAAAGTGGATGCTACTTTTGAAGAGCCCGTAATTATACCTCTTCATCTTTTGGAAACATTACATTGATAACAAAATTACACATTTGTATTGCATAAAATATTACAGTAACTACTGCAGTTAAATATAACAAGGCACAAGTTTGATCAAGACAGTGATTGCTGAGTTGTCATGTTTTAGTTTTTGTATTTAACATCCCCCCTCTTCCCAAACTAAATTCAAAAATTAAAACATGACACTGCCGCAGCCCTTTCCACACGGAGTGGATGAACATTGCAGAAAATATACTTCTCCCAGTTTAAAACCGACCCCCCCCCCCCACCACCACCACTCCCCTAGAGTACAGTAACATCTTATATTCTATTACCAATCCACCCTCTACAAGTCCACTGGTTATTAATATTATAGGCCAAGTTATGACCGATATTTCATATATAACCCTCCTTCATAAACTTTGAAGATAAACAATATTAATTGTTATTTTCTATGATAATAACCACTGATAACTTCGATGATAACAATAACCAATGATAACTTCGATGATAACAATAACCAATGATAACTTCGATGATAACAATAACCAATGATAACTTCGACACTGATAACTTCGATGATAACACTAATCATCGTTTTGTAGATAATATTCCTTCGTCACGTAAAAACTTCTCTTTTAACATTTCTCTTATGTTCAACATTTTCTATGTAACACATCCCTCTTTAATCCGATGTTAATGTCCATTATCTCTGTAACCTCGTATACAGCTATCATCCATTATGAAGTTCGATGATAACGAATCATCCCCTGTTTTAAACACAATCCGCTTCCGACAAGTTTACGATTATCATCCTTGTCTGTCCGATACTTTCAGACTATCCTTTCTCGTCCGAGATTTATTGTTGCCCCCCCCCCCCCCTTGGCTTTTGTAAACATTTGCCCCTCGTCAAGTCCGATGATATACTATTGTCATTCCTGTTTTAACTGATATCTAATAGACGATCGCCATTCTTTAAGTCCCAAGCTTACGATGATCATCTCCGTTACATCTTTTAATGACAATTATAAGCTCGGTATGTAAGAAATATGTAATCCCTGTTTACGTCCGATATTTATTTTGTAAATAAGGTGTCTGCTGACATCCTGTTATCCCCGATGTGTTATTGACAATCATCATTTCACTGTCATATGATACCTGTTTACGGATGATATTTCTCATTTTTATTCGAAGTCTACCATCATCAACTCCTGTAATCTCCGATATGTTGTCGACAAGCATCCATTGTCGAGGCATGATTACACGTGTTTTACTCTATTACACCTGTGTCATCCTCCACACATCTTACGCTAGTACACCTATGTCATTCTCCGTTTGTGTTACACTATTACGTCCGTGTCATCCTTCGTACGTGTTACTCTGTTACGTCCGTGTCATCCTTCGTACGTATTACTCTATAACACCTGTGTCATCCTCCGTACGTGTTACTCTATAACACTTGTGTCATCCTCTGTACGTGTTACTTTATAACACCTGTGTCATCCTCCGTACGTGTTACTCTATAACACCTGTGTCATCCTTGGTACGTGTTACTCTATAACACCTGTGTCATCCTCCGTACGTGTTACTCTATAACACGTGTGTCATCCTCCGTACGTATTACTCTATAACACTTGTGTCATCCTCCGTACGTGTTACTCTATAACACCTGTGTCATCCTCCGTACGTGTTACTCTATAACACTTGTGTCATCCTCCGTACGTGTTACTCTATAACACCTGTGTCATCCTCCGTACGTGTTACTCTATAACACCTGTGTCATCCTCCGTACGTATTACTCTATAACACTTGTGTCATCCTCCGTACGTATTACTCTATAACACTTGTGTCATCCTCCGTACGTGTTACTCTATAACACCTGTGTCATCCTTCGTACGTGTTACTCTATAACACCTGTGTCATCCTTCGTACGTGTTACTCTATAACACCTGTGTCATCCTCCGTACGTGTTACTCTATAACACCTGTGTCATCCTTCGTACGTGTTACTCTATAACACCTGTGTCATCCTCCGTACGTGTTACTCTGTTACGTCCATGTCATCCTCCGTACGTGTTACTTTATAACACCTGTGTCATCCTTCGTACGTGTTACTCTATAACACCTGTTTCATCCTTCGTGCGTGTTACTCTATAACACCCGTGTCATTCTTAAGCTTCGTACGTGTTACTCTATAACACCTGTGTCATCCTCCGTACGTGTTACTCTATAACACCTGTGTCATCCTCCGTACGTGTTACTCTATTACACCTGTGCCAGTACGTGTCAGTGTATCGCACCTATTACACATATATCACCCTTTATATTTGTTACCGTGTTACATCTGCGTCATCCTCCATATGTGTTATAATATTTAAAGTCTTGCTCAGCCTCTGGTCTTTGTGTAACTAACATCAGAAGTTTCCATAAATGAAATGGCAAGTACAAAAGCAAGAACATAACGTGAATGATATGAAAATCGTCATAGTAAAGCATCTTTGTTTACTTGTCACGCCGAAATATAAATTTGTATAAACAAGGAAGTTGGCGAAATCATTTTAACAACAACACTGGTAGTATTAGTGTTTAGGTTTCGTTTGAATCGATTTCCGCTAAAGTAACACATGGATTGCTTATTAATACACTCGAAGCTCGAAATGACGCACAACACGTATACATCCGCATATCGCTTCAATATCACGTTTATTATATATAAAGTGTAAAAAATGAAATCGAATAAATCAACGGTTTACGTAGAGCGAAAAATAAGGCTGGAAACGAAATGCATATAGCTATGTCTAGTGCAGTCTAAAATGACAGCGATTTTGTTCTCTCTGGTAAAATTATTAAGAGACTTTCATATCCATATATATGCTTTCTAAATGACACGATAAGACGATCTGCTGTGTGCAAGATTCAAGTAGGTCCTCAATGAGAACTATCACAAAATCCCTCATAAGTGCATCGCTCTGCTTTTTTTTTTATTAATTAATTTATTTCTTTATTTCTTTATTTCTTTCTTTTATTCTGGTTGGGGGGTGGGGGTGTTAAGAGTGGGGTTTTTTTTTTGGGGGGGGGGTTATACCGGCGAGCATATTTGATTGTAAATTTGCTTTCTATTTACAATGTGAGAATCTGCTAGCAATCGTCGATCAGTCATCAGTGTGCAATGTAAAAAAAAATTAACGCTCGTTTGCAATAGATTATGACAACAAATCTGTATATTACATAATGCTGAAATGTTGATAGGGAATATGAATTTCATGTCGCTAGAGATCCAATTTGCCTTCTCACATGTACAATATTTGTACTTAATAAAATTATCGACTCTCGCATTCCCAACTCAGCTTGAATATCATTTGATAAGAAAGCGCCTGGTGCACGAAATTGATACACATTAGACACTCTAGCAAAAGAGAAAGCGGCAACTTTATCAACCGGCACTGTGTAGCTAAAAAGCGTAGTAATAAACCTCCACTTTCCCCTATCGGTTTCATCTCATTCACTCACTAACGATATAGATAAAATGGTATATGAAGGTAGGTTAGATCAATGTTCTGGAGTTGCCGAACGAAAGTCTGTGCTCGCAGAATGAAAACCTTCTATATAGTTTTTTGATGTGTCTGTCATCTATGTTCTACAAGGTATTTTAAAAGAGATCGATTCGAAAATATTCAGAAGGACATTGAACATAAGACAGTAATACTATTGTACTATTCTTGCTTCTAATATGCCAATTAAAACTGTGCATTTCTATTCACACTTTGATCGAACCCAACGGAGATTTCATGGGGTCCTCTGCACCATTTTTTAAAATTTATTATTATTATTATTATTATTTCATTTCAAACAAAAAAAAATCAGGTTAATAAGTTTTAGAATTGAAACGCTCCTTCCTTTTAGCACTATACAAACTACAATCTAAAATGGAAACGTGTGTTTCAAAATATTAAAGTAAATTCCGTCTGAAATAATCCTGTGACTGTATGCACTAAATTGTACTTGTATCTCCGTCATTATCACCAGACATTAATGTGCTACTTCCGCATCCACTTAGTATATGCATTTATAGTTAAGGAAAACGCCTGCGTCTAAATTAAGACCTTTTTCCAATTTTAAATGATGTAAGGGGTCTCACACCAGACAAACCATTTTTTGCCTGAATTTTCACTATGACGTTAACGCTTGGAATGTGATGTCATAATAATTTGACGCAAATCTAAGCGGTAATTTTGCATTTGTCCGGTATTGCCCCGTACATCATGTAAAATTGGCAAAACGGTTATTCATACTTAAACTTGTCTCGGGCATATCACGACATCAAAGTGATTTCCCAAACTCGTACATAATGGCGCAGTTCAGAAAGAGTAGCGGAATTAGAGATGAGGCGTCCTCCTTTTCACCAAAAGTATAATTGGCAGCCAAATGGCTGAGTATTTTGATTAACATTTGTCTTTTATATTAGGGTTCCCTCTTTTCAGAAATCCTGGATCTGCCACTGAGAAACGAACTCTGACGGAGTAAGAGGGAGTAACTCTCCTTGAACCACTTTATTTGATATAAAGTAAACTAATTTTGTCATAAATCATCCCATGGTTTGGAGGCCAATGAAGCAAAACTAGGAAGTATTTCAGAAAAAGTCTTCTGTATCACAGCCATCAAAATTCAAGGAGTTATCGTTGATCAGATGAACAGATGAAAGGGAGGGGCTGTTTCAATGTATCATCCTCTCTCCCTTCCTTTTTTCATCGTGATAGGTTATTATATGAAGGTTTTAATTCATGTACTTCTTTTTTTTTATTATTATTACGGAGACGGACGGTCCACCTTAAGTACTCAGTTTATGATACATGTGCGTAATAGGTTTCATATGAATTTGTTATTTATTTATAAAAATTCTCTGTTCTTTTGAAATCTGAATATCTATATGCGGGTTGAGATAAATTTTTAAAAAGCACGATTAGTGTGACACGAGCTGTAGATCTTCCTGTGAGAAGTATTCCGTTTTTCCTGGTACAGATTGCTGTAAACACTATAACTTTGATAGTCTGAGCCAAAGTACAATCACAGCCTGACACATAGGTCATCCAATGAACTGTCAATGTTCAAGTCTGTAAGATGATCCGGGCCACTACAACACGCTAAGGGCCATTTATTATTCTGAGTGTGGCTGAAAGCAGCAAGTATTATTAGTTAAC
The DNA here is from genome assembly GCA_035048485.1 of Pteria penguin. Lineage (NCBI taxonomy): Eukaryota > Metazoa > Mollusca > Bivalvia > Pterioida > Pteriidae > Pteria > Pteria penguin. The sequence continues at coordinate 15,352,068 of CM068584.1, forward strand.
ACTGTTTGCAAATCTTCACAAAACGACAGAAACATCTAACCTTCACTATTGTTTTATTTGTTTTATTATAACAGGGACGTATATGTGTTATATACGTCCCTGATTGAAATAAGAAGAACACAGTAGGTATCACACACACCATAGTAAAATATAAACTTTATGTAACAGACAGGAGAACGTGGTATGAAACGGATCAATTTTATTACATGTGTGTACTAAAGACCAGTGGCGGACCCAGGATTTCCGAAAAGGGGGGGGGGCACATGTGTATTAGCCAAACTATTCAGCCATTTTTGGTGCAAAATCTGGGATTTTACTAGTAAATATGTGGCAAAAAGAGGGGCCCGCCCCCTCTAAATCCGCCACTGAAGACGGCAAATAAATCGGAGTAACCATTTACCAGTGTGTTGTAAAATGCCCAAAAGCTGGATCTAGACTTCCGCATGTATATTTATTTTTTTCTTCTTCAATTTTGTTTTTTGGGAGGGGGGGGTTCAACCATTGCAGTAGTTTTCAGCGGTAGCCAGCTAACAATGGACTTTTACTGCTTCCAGGCACCTAGTCCTGTCTCGCTAGAGCATAGATAGGTTTTATTAGATTGGATTTAGCTGGAGTTAACTCCCGTTGTCGACCATGTTTGTAGTTCAGCAAGGGCTTTAGCCTCATACTCACTGGCTAGATATAATCAATTGTTTTGTGAAATTTGTTTATACTTACACTTATTCAGATCAAAAGCTTTTTTTTCATAGTTTGATATATCAAAACACAAGAAGTGTCCCAAGATTGAACAAGCTGTGTTTGTGAAACACTTTAATGTCCCGGCGGCACCAAAGTCCAAAAAGTTATTTTTAGCGTGAAGGTCATTGTCAAGGTCAAAAGTTCATCGATCTTGGTGTCATTTGAAAGGGCTTTATTAGTTGAGTACGCATGTCAAATATGAAGTCTCTATCCCTCACGGTTCAAAAATTTTGGCCAAGGTTAAAGTTGACAACAGACAGACAAACTGTATGCCCCCGATCTATCGATCCGGGGTCATAAAAAATCTCCAACATGATTTGGATGATTTATGAACAAATATTTAACTATATACATATACCTCAAAGATGACCGACTTGTCACAAGGGAAGTAACTCAAATGAAAATAAAACCTATCTACCGGTATATGCTTATGGCAGTGATACTGAAGGGATTCGATGTCTTTTAAAAGAATTTTATTACATTGTGGTCATGCAGTTGTTTAGGAAAATAAATTGATGGCTCATATACGTGTAGATATCAAGTGGCAAGACGGTCCTTGCTGATATGTGGATAGAGGCAGATTGTCTTGGTGTAACAACACATCCTTGCCGACCTCTCACAGAAAATAGAGATTTAATCCTTAAACAAGATCATTTTCAAAGCCTTACTTAACTATGCCTTAACTCCGCTGTAGACATCTTACGGGCGACATACGAAAAGCGTTCCCTCCCAAATCCTTCTACCATTTAAGCACAGATAGCCTCATAAATCTGGTTCATCTGTAGAATATTACTGGCCTTGAGTCCTCTCAATATTATCATTACCACGCGAGACATGAGATACTGGTTACATAACCCTACTTTGCTCTCCCATGACAGCCTTGTTTTACTTCTTCAATAAAAGGTTCACAATCTTTTTCATCCCCGTCCCCTTAGCAGCAGCATCTTTACACTAGTACATTTATTATTATTTTTTTTTTGTTGTTGTTGTTGTTGTTGTATATACACCCTCTTCACTCATTATGTTCTAATTCGTTTCACTCAGACGAATTTAGATATTTTACAACATAAACAAAACAAGTATATAGGAATGAAGCACTCATAATGTGATCGAATGATCATACAAACACTCTTCATTTACAGCTGAGTTATCACGTCACGTGACTTATATAAAATATAAATATATATATAAATATATATATATATATATATATATATATATATATATATATATATATATATATATATATATATATATATATATATATATATATTTCCAATATATTTCCAAGGTCCATTGTACTCCCGGGTGTTTCACTGTTTCTATTTGTGCTTTATATGTTTATTTCTGTTTCAGTGATTGTAGTATTCTTTCAGAGGATCCGCCTAGCTGCGTTTACGTGGGGTAAATCCTTTCACTCTCCGCGGCAATGTTGCCATGCATACACGACACGTGGTAGCTAATGATTGGCTATTAAAGCTCCATTTTTGTGGAGCTCAGGTAGCTCAGTCGGTTAGATGGTCGGATGCATGGCAGCTAGGTGATTCGGTACTATAGGTCGTGGGTTTGAGTCCCCGTCGGAGAACGAATATAAGTGAAATATAGGGTGCCTTGTTAGCTGTAGTATCTTTGTGCTTTATATGTTTGTCTAATTTGTCTTTATTTCTACAGGTATTTCTTCGGAGATCCAATGTCCATTGTTCTCCCGGGTGTTTCACTGCTTCTATTTGTGCTTTCTATATATATATATATATATATATATATATATATATATATATATAACACATGTAGAAAAGGGTTTTGTACAGTTTTGTAACTTGTAACTATGATAAATTTATTACTAACCCACCCACCCTTGGGGCATACAAATCCTCAATTAACAGAGTAATAATATTGAACACTATTCAGCGTTACTTTTTTATTATCTATGAGTAACAGGTTGCCTTATTATAACTAAACACTGCATTAATGTACATGTATATCAGCAATACTGGCAATTCATCAGTTTTTAAACCGACTATGCAGCTAAATAGAGCTAGGGGAAAGGGGGTGTGTGTAGATTTCAGTGTTAATTTACCCTAAGATAATATGACGTGTCTGTGATTCTTCCTATACAGAGTGTTCGTTCACATTCATCTTATGGATGCTCAATTTTGGCAGGTTGTAAAATATGGTATAGTACAATGATACCATGGTATGATTGTACGATGGTATCGGGGTACAATGGTAAATACGATGGTATTGTGGTACAGTGGTATGAGGGAACCGTAGTACGATGATGCTACGCTTGTATGATGGAAGGGTGGTCTGATAATGTACTATGGTGCGATGATATGCTAGTGTGATGGTACATTGGTATGTGGTCCAATGGTGCGGTGGTATGATGGTGTGGTGGTACAATGGTGCGGTGGTATGATGGTGTGGTGGTACAATGGTGCCGTGGTATGATGGTGTGGTGGTACAATGGTGCGGTGGTATGATGGTATGATGGAACGGTGGTACAATTTTGTGATGGTACGGTGGTATGACGGTACGGTGGTATACTTGTACGATGGCATGGTGGTATGATGGCACTGGTTGTATCATGTAGACTTGTTCATTGTTTCATTTTCCCTTATTCTGTGCTCTCTGATGTATTCAAAACATTACAGTATGCCCTAAATTATGTGTTGTTTGTATGTTAACGGCATTTATGGCAAGAGTTAACCAAATATGAAATTATTGTGAGTGATGTAGTGGAAAAATATAATTAGATACTTTATCAGTTATGCTGGTTTCTTTGTATCGTGAATATTACCACCAGAGGGTTTGGCACCACGGCGGACGTGATCAGCCAGCAGGGGATGTTTACTCCTCGACAAGAATTCATTTAGTTTTTGTTTTTACGAAAGTGCATACGCTAGCCCACCAGGTCGTTAGCTATGTCAGTCGTAACATTCCATCTTTCATCTGGTGCACAAAATTGAAAGGTATATATGTTATATTTTTATTAAAATCTTGAAAAAGTTTCGTTCCAGTTGGTATTTAAGTCAATGAAACGCAAGTTTAGCTAGAATATAGCTTTTTTGGATTTTAAATGTATTTTCCTACCATTCCATTCTAAGAAATTTGACAGTTAGACTATTGGTAAGTCAAGGATGTCCAGACATACATGACCGTTGTCATGATGTTGTGTGGATGCGACACTTTCTATACAGTGTTTGTCAATACGGGTTAACTCTCGTGTTAGACGAGCATAAAACGAGATACCGACTACTTGTGCCATATATTTTGTTGTAGGATGTACCTCACATTGTTGTGTTGCTTTTCGTGGATATCCTGCTCATTCAAATTTTGTCAAGTCACGAAGAAAGAAGTTTTTGTTATTTCCAGTCAAACCAAGAATCCAATATCAGTCGTAAAAATCTATAGAAACCCCCTTGCTTTGATAAATAATCTAATTCAGCAGAAATGACCACAAACTGATGATCACGTCATTCTATAATACCAATTCTACATAGAAACATCTCAGAGAGAGCTAGAGATATTTATCATTGCAAGCCAGCAATAGAGTGCCCATATTGGAGGTCTATATTCTCTTCCCCTCCACACACACACACACACACACAGGGAAGGTGGAGAGAAAACAGCTAAATCATCATGCACACCTCAAAGGAGAGTTCATATCGTGTTTATATGCCATCTATATGGACTATCAGGGTGGGTATAGTGAGCCATACAGGAGATGCTTACTCCTCTCTGCCTGGCACCATGTCTCACATCTGGTGTCCAAAGGTTCATATCCTCCATGATTTGTTGTTGTTAATGGTGCCAAAGTGACACTGCATCAGTGACTTCCATATCAGAATAAAAAGGATTCAGTCATACATAATCCTATTCACTGCCATTTTATGCATACAAACTGTGAATTTTGTTACAGAATGCAACAAACAGGATATATATATCTGTATAGTATTTCTCTTACATAATTTTGAAATATTTTAATAACAATATAAAACACAAAACTTTTTCTTCGGGGTGAGTTTCTTTATTGGTAACTACAATCACCAGCCAAATATAAAGTCCCAATAATATATCTATCTTACTTCTGTCCATATATTCTATTCTTCAAGTCCACTATCCATCAGAAAAAAAGCCAAGACTGTAAACATACAGTTCCATTCCAGACATTGTTTCATCACCTTAGATGTAAAATTGCTCCATCATTTACTAACTCAATTCCTTGTTTAAAAAAAGTACCTAATCTACAAATGCATCAGTCACAAATATGCATAAGAATAAATTCAAAATCATACCACAAATTGCCATGGTTATATTCTGATATGTGCTATTCAATTTCGAGGTTATACATCTAGGAAACAAATAATCAAAATATATGTATGTGCAAAGAAAAATATTGCCCTTATGTGATAATGTGAATGTCAGTGGTGGATACAGGGTCTGTGGAGGACCTAGGGATTTATGCTATAGTGTTAAAAACATGGAAAACAGCTCAACTGTGTTAAAGAGAATTCTTAATTCTCAGTGCAAGAATAAAACGAAAATCATAAATTCCTGGTGGCAGAATTAATGCTGGGCTCAAGTAGATCTAGATCTATTAATAGCATAATATTATCATAAGACAGCATACAATCTGTCATAAATCATCATTTCTTTCTTTTTTTTAACCCGAAGTCTCAACTATATAAAATCCATTTTAAAACAACCACTAAACCATGACAGAAAAAAGCATAAGGCAGAGGTATTCTGAATTCTGTTCATCCAGGTTATTTGATAAAGTTAGGGTGATCAAACATCAACTTCTACACATTAAAGGACACAAATTTTAGTCAACACTGTTTTCAGTGTTAAGGGTTAAGGAACCATCTACATCAAAGGTTTTGTTGCTGGTAAAAAGGGGGAGGGGGTAATTTACAAACACTTAAACTATTATCAGTTTCATCGTTCACCACTCCAAACCACTATGTTCTACTTCACAACATCATTAATGTTATGTGACGCATTGGTCATGTCACATTTCAATCATGTGACATAATTATTCATAAAAATTATCATGAATGATTGTCAAGTATGACACTTGAAACATGAAAAGAAAACACTACAAATCAGATTATTCATCAAACCTGAGTTTCTTTTTGAAACACTACCCCTGGGAAAAGTTGTTCACTGGGACATAATCTCCATGACATATACCTGATGTAAAACTGATAAAACTGAACAATATTTAAAGGAAAATCAGAAATGAAACTTACATAAAAATAATCTATGAAGTAGTTTTCTTTTTAAATAAAATTTGAAATTTTGTTCAATGTTTATGATTGTCCTTTGAAGTCTATCCAAGAAGAAAAATTAAAACTGATGTATTTCTTTCCTAAACCACTCAAATGCATGGTGGAATGGATTTAATCCATTAAATGTATAATGTTAGAAATTCGGTATTTCTACAAAAGTAGAAGTTATAAAAATATAAAACAAGCATTATCAACAGCAACCCTTCATTGAGAAGTTAACTGTCCTCAGCAAGTGTAAAAACCTTTACAAGGAATGTACAGAAAATACGAACACATTGAAATACTTTCACACATGGACGGATTGCAAATAAGAATAAATTAGCATAAATAGACATGAAAATATACAGTAATGTGTAGTTTTAAATTTTACACCAATACTTTGAACTAATAGTTAAAACTTAAACAATATCTTGGTCAAGGTTTTATACAAAAGTCTGTAAAACTATAATACACTTTTATATGGTTATTTTTTAACAAAATATCTATATATTTTAGGAGACTATGGTTGCTGTCACAAAGTAGAAATATGCTACATCATCAAAAGAGTGCCATATTGCTTTCTTTTAAAACCTTTACATTCATGTATCATTTCATTTAATCTTTGATCCCCCTAATTGCATGTTAAATGTTAATTCATATTTTACTTTTTTGTTTTTGTCTTTCTTGATTTTATTTCATACATTAACAATATTAAAAGTACCTCTTATATGTCTCAATACCATGTTCAGAATACAGCATACTTAGACAGAAGTGATTCACAATTCATAAAGGACAAGTTATGTCTAACTAAGTAAACAGCAAGTTCTTTTTTTAATATCCCATAATCAGCTATCTTCTAAGATGTTGGTCAAGCAAGAAAACAACTCTCTGTAGCATCTCCTTAATTCAAAATTCCAAACATTTAAATAACTTGCAGAAATGCTTTTATCTTCTTCAGCTCTATGACCTACTGTCGAATTTGTCAATCACTTGAATTTCCTAGTCCAATTAAAGTGTCCTTGATGAATTGTATTGATGAAATGTTCAATAAATGAAAAATATGGTATCATTTTACATACATATATATATTCATATATATATATATATATATATTTACATATATCACAGCCTTGCTTCGACGAGCACGACCTTGACCTTCCATCATGGTTGGTCCTTTAGTCTGGGGTCCCCGAAGGGAAATTTTGGCAGTGTTTTGATTAGGAACATAGCATTCCAAACATAACTAGGGAGAGGTATTTAGTATTTCAGTATATGTCCTCATATCCACCTCAGTTCTGTTATGTTACCCTCTTGTTCATTACATTACCCTGAAGTTTAGCACATCATATTGAAATGTGTCATAATCAAAATAACTCTATTGTAGTCCATCAGAATTATTTTGATCACTAAATAAGTATCGAATTATTTATAATTACTCAAAAAGAAATCTTATTTTAAATTAAAGTTTAGTTTACCGATGCTTCACTTTAGTGAAATAAAACCAGTGAAATAAAAATTTTGCATATTCTTTCTTTATTTTTTGTCCATACTATATTCAATAGGTCATTATATGGAAAAATAATAAATACCTCCCTAAATCATCTAAGAGAAATCACCAAATGCACTACAATCCAGTAACCCTTCCAATTACCCATAATCCTTAAATTCAGTAGCCAAGAAATTTGAATCAGCAAAAACTTAAACTGTAACCTATTGATTTTTCAAAACTAAATATGTCTAAAATATTGAGAAATTTCAAACTTCAAGTCCATTCTATGGTGGAAAAACATTGTCATAATTGATATTTTGAATAAACTTCTTCAAAACAGAAAATTGTATTGTTTTGAATATTATTAATTTAAGATTTTTTTATGAGTCGTTTAAAGGGTTTTAGAATCTAATCTATTATAAACTCACTGCAATAGGCTAAATATAAAGAGAAAGGTTACCATGGAAACATTGCAAGCAGGAATAGATATCACCCAGCCACAGCATAAAGAGAAAAAAATGCAATGATCCAAAAAAAAGAATGGAATAATAAAACACAAACTCAACTACAATTAGTTTACATAAAGGTATAATAAACAAATTCATAATATTTTGAATTATTAGTCAATTTTAAATTAAATTTTAAAAAGAAATTTTCCTATAAAAAAAAAATCCTAAAACTTGAATTAAAAATAGCCACAATTTACACCAAAACAAAGTATCATAAAGAAACAATTTGAAGAAAATTTAAGCCAAAAATTCAATTAAACAACCAATTTCTAAAATTAACAGCAAAAATACAAAAATTCAGTACATTAATCCTAACTAGTCAAAGTCATAAATATCACAGATAAACGCAAGTCAGAATAGCTTGCAGCAAAACATTTCAATGACTTGAAATTTATGAATGAAAATTAAGTTGAATGATATATTGCACTTTTAAATATGAATACATGGGGGGCAAGATGGGTTTAAATGTAACCTAACACCTTTCCTTAGTTTTCTTCTTTTTATTTTGTAAAACTTTCTCTAAAGAAATGGATATTATCAAAATTGTATTATCCTAGCATAATTTGTCATGAAAAAGAGAAATTCACAGGTGGGTAAAATGATGGAAAATATACCTTAATTTTCTCTTATGCCCATGTTAAAGAAATTGTGACCAGTAAGTATTTTCAATCAATTTTGTGACTTGACTTTTACTAGTGATGGCTGTTAACTCATAATATAAGCAGTAAAGAAATCTCATATAGCATATCATCATAGCAACCCACAATGTGCACATCGTCTCCACAAGCGGTATCATTTATACCCATCACAAACAGTCATGATCGATGAATAGAGAAAAGAAATTCAGTAAACCATTCCCCCCTTATTCAAGAATTGTTCCTAAATTCCTCAGGTCCATCCCCTTACTCTCTTATTCAACATTAATTCATACAGTATGGACTATGTTAAGAAATATGACAAAACCTTTTTTCATTACCAAGGACACACATATTTCTATGAGAGTTATCTTTCTTTGAACAGCAACCATAGTTATCCAGTATTTCTTATGGAGTATGGAAGTGGTATTGAAGCATGCAGTAAACAATAACATCATAAATATCTGAAACAACAACAAAGAATGCATCTTATAGTTCACTTAATACTGCTATCATAGACATTTAGCCAGTTTAGATGTACAGCTGAATGGTGAAAGTTGAAAATATCTTGTACTGAGATAATGACGATGATAAAGAGATTTGATGCATCCTTTTCCAGTATTAACAATTAATATTCATGAAATAAGTCAATATTTACAAATACCAGGCTGTAAGTCACAGAGAACACATGATTTCACATGTACTGTACATGTAAAGGTATTATGCAAATTGAGCAAATTATTAATACAAAAACTCTTTCAGTATATAAGAGGAATGGAATGAGGTAAGCATATAACATTACTAATGAATATATACTTCAGTTTTTACTGATAAAGTGGATAAGAATAAGATAGCATCTTAATTTCAATAAAATATCATCTTTTATAACATGTTTTGTACTTGTTATTTCGCACAATGATACGTCACTGTACAAAATCTTGCTATGAATATCCCTATTTGAGCTGACAAATACGAGGGTAATAAAGAAGTTCTAATCAATGTCATACATATCATAAAATGAATGAAGACAACACAGGAAAACGTTCTGCAGCCTTGGAAAACATCTGCAATAATATACAACTATGTACACATATTAGAAACATCGACAAAAAAGTTTTAATTACATAATCTTAATAAAACTGTTTACATTTACAGTAATACACAGGCGCCTGACTTTTTGTTGACTTTAATTTCTCCTTTATTTGCATCTGAATCACTCTTCGGTCTAGGCTCTGGTTTCCTTTCTAATTTCTTTCTCTCCATTTTAGCAGAGCCTCCTTTATTCTCTTCTTTCTGGGTCTTCTGTTTATCTTTCTGTTTCTTCTGCTTCTTCTGTTTTTTCCGTCTTCCTCCTTCTCCATCACTTTCAGAGGAGGAGGACGAAGAAGAAGAAGAAGATGAATCATCATCATCATCTACAAAAAATATCATTTATCAGTATCTATCATCAAAGTGAAGACTAAATTTATTTTATTTAAGATTTATTTTGTTTGTTACTGTTTCATGCTGTGCAAAGATTATTTTGCATGCCTATTGACAACATCTACTTGATGCCACACATACAAATTTCTACCGTTCAAAGTGTTGAGGGGACCTCATGCTGTCCATTCTTATTAAATTAAAAACTGCTAAAGACAGTTTGGACGGATTGCACAGCAAATTCCAAACAAAGTCAAGGTCACAAAGTCAAAAGTCATGGCATCAATTTAAAGCTCTGTTCATAAAGAACCTATGTGTGAAGTATCAAAGCCCTATCAAAGATAATGCCAAAATTAAGCATTTTTTAAAGTAGGTCAAAGTCCAAAGTCAAGGTCACTAGGTCAAATGTTATGGCACAATTTGAATGCTTTGATCATAAGAAAGCTACGGGTGACGTATTACGATTATATTCCTCTTAGTTGCTGAGATTTTGCTTCAACCAGAAACTTAACTAAAATGTTGTTAAACACATATTCTGACAGATGGACAGACAGACAAACGTTGCCAATTTATAGACTGGAATTACTTTGCAATCTGGCCAAAAATTAGGATTTTCACAAATAATTGATGTAGCTTAAAACTGGATCCTCAAATCTCAAAGCCAAGCAAGCGACCGGTTCTCAAAGAAAATTACTCAAAAATACATAGATTTCAATATACATGTACTGGTATAGTAAAATATGCAACTTACCTCTGAAAACCATTCTATGCTGTCATTACAGTACTACAGATTCATTCTCTCTACAAACCTTTGTTTTAAGTGGAGATTCCCAGAAAAGGTATCCCCCTGCAAAGTGACCTTCAGTGACATTTAACCATAAATCTGATTTCTCATCTTACCAAGCACGAGTTATTTCTCAAGTTTGTTAAAGATCAGGTGTAAACTGAGGTCTGTACAGCATATGTAACTAACATATACACACACCTATACACATACATACTTTTCTGTCTAAACCTCTCTTTACAAATTTAAATCTAATTAAACCTGTTAATAATCTTCATTCATCTCATCACCTTTTCTGAGACCTCATCCAAAACTCTTATACATGTATATTCAAAAATGATTTTTTCCCATCCACACTATGTATAAACATGATTGTTATACTAATCATAAGCCTCACTTTTTTTCACAGAAAATTTCAATTTATTTTTTGTTTTTGAAAATTGCAATTTAATAAAAAGGGTTACAAGTTATTGTCATTTTTTCATACTTAATTTAATTCTTATGAACTAGAAAATTTTTTCATATTTTCATGAAAATTATGTACTTTGTCACATATCCCATTCATTACTCCAAGGTGTACTTTGTCACATATCCCATTCATTACTCCAAGGTGTACTTTGTCACATATCCCATTCATTATTCCAAGGTGTACTTTGTCACATATCCCATTCATTACTCCAAGCCCACTACATCACAAACCACATTGATTTTAACAGTTCCTACAATGTCTTAGACTCTACGGATTACTGATAGGTGCATATCTCCACAGACCATACTGATTTTACGTGTCATACTTCATCACAGACCTTACTGATTATTCTCAGCTGCACACTGTGGCAGAGGTACCATACTGATTTTACGTGTCATACTTTATCACAGACCTTACTGATTATTCTCAGCTGCACACTGTGGCAGAGGTACCATACTGATTTTACGTGTCATACTTTATCACAGACCTTACCGATTATTCTCACTTGCACACTGTGGCAGAAGTACCATACTGATTTTACGTGTCATACTTTATCACAGACCTTATTGATTATTCTCAGCTGCACACTGTGGCAGAGGTACCATACTGATTTTACGTGTCATACTTTATCACACACCTTACTGATTATTCTCACTTGCACACTGTGGCAGAAGTACCATACTGATTTTACGTGTCATACTTTATCACAGACCTTATTGATTATTCTCAGCTGCACACTGTGGCAGAGGTACCATACTGATTTTACGTGTCATACTTTATCACAGACCTTACTGATTATTCTCACTTGCACACTGTGGCAGAGGTACCATACTGATTTTACGTGTCAAACTTTGTAACAGACTTAATTGATCATAATTCCGAGTTGCATATACCACAAACCAATTTGATAATTCCAAGCTACCTACTGTAACAAACTTATATATATCTCTAGGATGCACTCTGTGACAGACCTTTCTCATTATTCCTTTTTGCACTTCAATACAAACTTTATTGATCATTCCCAGTTGCACCTGCCACAGACCTTATTGTTACCTGCACTGAATACCTACCAATGTTTTTTACCTTTTTCCTGTGGAATCAGCTTTAAGCATTTCTCCATGCCATCTGCAGTATTAGCGTCATACATGTCTCGGATCAGATTGGTTGACAGTTTCTTCTTATTATGCTTGTCTGCCTCTTCACACATCCTCTTCATATAGTGCTGAAATAAACAAAACAGTATGAATAAGTTGGATTTTTTTACAAGCAATTGATAAGAACGCAAAAATGAGGTAAAAACTTAAAGTTTCTTTGTGATAAGTTTCCGATAGACCTTTTTCTGATTTCAAATAACGTACGAGGCCTGGTGTCAGACATGGCTTTATGCTGGAGTTTCCAATATGATTTTAATGCCAGAATTATGATGCTATTGATATATGACAAAAAATCTGAACTGCAAAACTTCATTTGCCCAATATTGCCCTTTATGTCATAAAATCTTAAAAAGGTCTATTCAAAACATTTTCTCAATGAATGCTTAAAAACTTGAAGAGTATATATTATTAGTTTGACCTCTTTCAGTAGCCTGTACTATGTCTATAAATAACTAGGGAGTTACCCCTAAAATAGATGACATATAGGTACCAGTTTATCATTAAGTTAAAATTCTGAAATCTACTGAAATAATCAAAGGGTCTTTTCGTTATGCAGAGTTATTTCCCATGGGAGCAGGTATCTGACGTCAAACCGTTGTGACGTCATGCAGTTTCTATCTCATTTCCCGTAATTTTACACCAGCTTCCATAGAATTAGTTGACGTCAATATGGTTTGACATCAGATACCTGCTCACATGGGAAATAACTCTGTATAACGATAAGACTCAAATGACAAAAGGAAATAAATTCAGCCAATCAAAATAGTATGTATACAAAATCCTTGTTATGCTGAAAACTTGACATCACATGTTCCTCAAAGATTTAATATTTTTTCTGACAAAATCAAAACAGAATGATACACCACACGTATTCCATTTAAAACGAGGAATATATGTCTGTCATCAGTGAAGCCAGTTGAGACAGAGTTGAGAGACAGACAACATGATTTGTTTGTGTACTTCACAAGTCAAACAAAATGAAGGCATTGCACTAAACACCCATATAATGCTAGCATATACATATTTATCTCCATATCTGTCATCCTTAAACTAATTTTCCTATCTGCCCTTTAACTCACCAGCTTTTTCTCTAAATAAGCAGTACGCTTCCTCAACATGGCAGCCTCCATCATGTATTTTATTTTCTCAGGGTCCAGTTTCTTGGTGTTGTCATTAGCCGTACTGTTTTGACCTTTGGTCAGTGCAAGTTTCTGCATGGCATCCTTTGTGTTTACTGTCCTTTTTTCCTTCAGACCTTTTTGTTTTCCCCAGATTTGGACCATTATAGCACTCTCAGATAAATACTTCACTAACTGTAATACGACATAGGTCACTTAAGATATAATGTTACAAGATGAGCATTATTTATTACATGTAATCCAAGTGTAATACCCACACTACCCACATGTTACAGTAATACAATATTCTATCTACAATCTAATATGAACTAGCTGGTTTCTCCCCCCCACCCTTTCAATTAGAGATTGACAGTGTATAATAAACAATGTCAAATGTAAAAGAAAAAAGAAGAAAAAATAACTATGCTACTTTTTGGGTTTGGCTTTGTTACCTGTGTTTGCAATCAACACAGTAAGTAATTCCCAGGTATTCATTAGAAATTGAAGGTCGATAAAATATTTGAAATGTGATACAAAAATATATTTCTTTAAAGAACAACTTAATAAAGACTGTAAAAACCTGTTCTGTGACTTTGGGAAACTTGCTGACTTCGGCAAAGTTCCAATCAGGGTTTATAGTGTCCTTGATTTTCTTGGTCTCCTTGGCCTTCTCGTCCAGGAAAACCTTGAACTTTGCATATACATCCTGTAAGGAAAACTCAACTACATAAATTTCACGGCAATGTTTGAGGGAGGGTGGTTTGTGTATGGGTTTTTCTTTAAAGTCCCATAAAGAGTTTTTTCATTTATATAACTGATACAACCTATACCTCCATCTGAATTTCTGAATGGCGCCAAAGTTCCTTCCATATACATGTAGTCATAGTTATAAAAGGAGCATTCATAGCATATTTATATCATTGGCACTTACTTTAGTTTTATCACTTGATTTTATATGTAAGTCATTAAAATTACTCACAGTAAGCCATATTATAGGTACATAATCTATTTGCCTTTTTATTGTGACAACATAGAATAATGAGTGGCCAACAAAAAGTGTTAAAGGCAAAGGATCAGCAAGTGAGAAATTCATACACTTATGAACTTGACATAAAACATATTGTAGTAAATCTTATTATAAATTAAACCATACAGATTGTTTTTTATATTTTTGTTGGATATATGAATAGAATACATGTATTTAGTTTTCTGTGGTGCATTTCTCTTTTTTATACAATCTGCAATCTTCAGATCAAGGAATCAATGCATATACCGAAACAATATTAAACGATATCAAAAAAGTATCCCAGACATTAGACAAATATTGGATATGACCATAGGACCAATAAAATTCTAACTTTTTACTTTAATTTCTCTCAAAATTGGCTGTATAGTATTAAGAAAAAACAAGAATTTAATGCAGGACAAAAAAAAAAAATTTTTTTATGAGATACCCATTATCACTTACTGTAAACTTCTTAGGTAATCCTCTTGCACTTGTGACTTTAACTTTGAAGTTTAATTCTTTGCCTACTAAGTCATCCGGTGTTTCCACAAATACATCATCATCCTCAGTGAATTCTTTTCCAGATTTGTCACAGGGTATAATTTCCACCTAACAAATAATAAAAAAATAATAATATAAAGTGCAAAATAAAATTCTGTTTGTTAGTTTGTTTGACAACACAGTTTAATAATTAAAGCCATTTATCGTGGCTGTGTGGAGTCATGATGAAGACATCCATCACTGCATTTGTAATCTATAGACAGCACCTAAAATATTAGCATTTTTTGGTAGGAACCGGGAAAATATAAATCAAGAGCATCTATGATTAAAAAAATGTAGTAGGCATATTCTTTTACGTAGATAACAAGATTCTGATGAAAGACTTCGACTTTTAAAAATAGAATCCTAATGAAAGAACTTGAAATATGCTGTCTTACATGCAGTATCATTGACCTATGCAAGCTTTTGAGAAAATACCTTAAACGACACAGTACCATGCAGGCTGCTGACAAGTTACTTTGGTCATACTTTCTTCATATTAGTTCACTCTAAATGCATGTTGTTTACTGTATATTTTTTACATATATCATAGCAGCCTTTTACTCTGCACTTATTACCATAATTACCCGTGCACCGAGTGCATACGTGTATAATGTGCAGGTAAAAACTTTGATAAATAGTGAGCGGTCGTGAAGCTAACAATTCTGCTGTTAATGTACAGCAGCGTTGTCTATGGTAGGGTGAATTATCTGTTACTTTTAACTTTTTTTCACATCAAATAATACAAACTGGACAAAATTCAGGGACTTACATATCTTTATACGCCCTTGACAAAATTTGTCCTTTGGATCTTGTTTTTAAGTCCTTGGATATTAGTTATTGGATCAATTATACCGGTACTCACAATTATAGTAATATGGTTACCATAGGTTGCTAAGAAATAAACTTTATTATGGTTAAAGTTACAGATATATGCTCTGTATGTTCATGATCATTATACTCGATGTTTCTTGGTATTTACTGAATTAGCACTTTTTGTCTGACTGATGTGTATGTACAATGCGTAACGGCCAGTTGACCAGGTATTGTTAAAAGGTGACATCTAAACCCAACACACTCGGTGTCTTACTGCAAACGTGAAAGGGCCAATTACAGTTAATTTCATGACCGTCTTATTAAACATGAAAGCCACGCTCAGTGTATTTATAATCAGATAACTCAAGTAAATTCATCAATACATAGACTGACAGAATAATCAGGCTACGAGAACGAAGAACTGTGAATCCATTCCATGGTAAATAAACTTCCTGGTGTGATTGTAGTACATAGGTCATATTCAGATCGGCATCACATACAAGTACTTGGGAAAAAAACTTATATTCTAGTTCCCATGTTTACTGCACACCCACAAAATCGATGTCAGATATTCTGAGAAAAAGTGTGCATTGTACACAGAAAATTACTGTAGATATGATCCAGATGATTCCAAATTCCCTTAACCTCCTCCCTCCCCCCAAAACCCCCTAGACCTTTCACCTCCAGATAACAACTTTGCCACTCAAGATTTTAGCATTCTAGCTCATTTTAAGATAAAAACAAGCAAATTCAGAGAATTGTGGTCCCCCGCTTTCAGCCATGTCTTACAGTTGAAAAGGTACAATGAAGTAGGTCAAAGGTCACTTGTTAAAAAATTTTGGTACCAACGGAAAGGTAGTGCAATTAGGGACACACATGCCAAATATGAAGGCCCTACGTCTTACGGTTAAAAAGTTATGACCAAGGTTAAAGTTTTTGTGACGGACAGACAGACAAATGAGATTTAATGTCCCCATGCTTTCCCGAAAAGCAAGGAACAAAAATCGAAAGGCTTGGGAGAAAGATATTTGAGATATGAAATATTTTTAGCACTTACGTTCAATTTGCCAACTTCAGCACCCTTGTAGTTTATGATATCAAGTTGTTCTTTAGCTTCAATCTGTAAGAAATATTTCATAATATATGAAGTTAATCTAAGCCACAACCTTAGGACCATAAAATATCCTGTATGTAAAAATAATGTACATAAAAGAATTCAAATAATCATCAACTCCCTAATAATTTTTTTCTACTTTCCAAAGCTTGCAATTCTTGATAACAGTTTGAAATTACCATTTAAAAGAAATGTGACACATTTTATATCAAAGTACCTTAAAGTGATTAAAAGGACTTGGAAGTAGGAAGAAAAATTTGAATTTGTTAGTAATTCCTCTTGTGACTGAATATTGTTTAAAAAGTCAGTGATTTTACTCAGTTTACAAAATACATGAATGTTGGAAATAAATGAATGAATGAATCAATCAATCAATCAATCAAATCAAACAATTAATGACTTTTAAATTTAAATTTCTTCAAATTTTCATCAACAAAATATCCATACTTTAAGTAGCGATGTAATAAACATACCAAATATGCTAAAGACTGTAACCAAACTTTAACACTGCCAATCTGGAAGTCAGCATTGACATCATCAATGAAAGGATCTTTCTCCTGTAATAAAGAAATATTAAATTTATCAACAGTACATGAATGTGTAGCAAGCACATGTGATAGTTAACCCCTTATGATCACATTTATTTGTACCCACTACCAACTGTTAAGAAAATACTAAGTAATGCTTCACCTTGAATTTTGAATTTCAACCTAAAGAATTGATAGGCCTTATCATAAAGTATAAGCTGATCAACTTCTTCTGTACAGTAAGTCTTCTAGAGCATTGAAATTGAAAAAATGAGACAGTTCCACATTGGTTGGATTGATAAGATAAGGGAAAATAAACCTTAAATACATATTGCTAATCTGTAATGGTGCCTCATCGACAAAGTTGGGTATTTGTTACTTTTAACTACTACCATCTTATTATCATCTACAGCATCAATTACTAGTATGCTAGTCATCTTCACTGTTCACAGTTACCACTGACACACCTCAACATTCAGTATGTACTCATCTTCACTGTTACCTCTACCATCTAATTACCATCCATACCATCAGTTACCACTGACACACCTCAACATTCAGTATGCTAGTCATCTTCACTGTTACCTCTACCATCTAATCACCATCCATACCATCAGTTACCACTGACACACCTCAACATTCAGTATGTACTCATCTTCACTGTTACCTCTACCATCTAATCACCATCCATACCATCAGTTACCACTGACACACCTCAACATTCAGTATGTACTCATCTTCACTGTTACCTCTACCATCTAATTACCATCCATACCATCAGTTACCACTGACACACCTCAACATTCAGTATGTACTCATCTTCACTGTTACCTCTACCATCTAATTACCATCCATACCATCAGTTACCACTGACACACCTCAACATTCGGTATGCTAGTCATCTTCACTGTTACCTCTACCATCTAATTACCATCCATACCATCAGTTATAACTGACACACCTCAACATTCAGTATGTACTCATCTTCAATGTTACCTCTACCATCTAATTACCATCCATGCCATCAGTTACCATTGACACACCTCAACATTCAGTATGTACTCATCTTCACTGTTACCTCTACCATCTAATTACCATCCATACCATCAGTTACCACTGACACACCTCAACATTCGGTATGCTAGTCATCTTCACTGTTACCTCTACCATCTAATTACCATCCATACCATCAGTTATAACTGATACACCTCAGCATTCAGTATGCTACAGTTACCCACACTACAACTGACCTCTGGTTTTTGCCATTCGTCACCATCTTCATAGTCGTTGTACATTTCCTCCATGACAAACTTCCTGTTGAGGAATTTCTCTTTTGGCCACACCCACTCATGCTTAGTTTCCATGTCAGTCACATGTACCATGACCTGCAAAAAACATGGCATACTTTTTTTAAAGCTTGTCACCCAACGTTTGTTAAAAGTAGACACTCTGTTAAATGCTCATTTATAAATAATATTGTTGCTTTTTGCAAATATATGTCCAAATAATTGACAGATTAAGACAGAGTACTCTCCCCTTTGATTCAGTACAAACACAATCATGTTACTGTAAATATTTATATCAAAGCCTATTTCTGATTTATAGCTTTGAATTTACAGGAGTTTTGTCATACAAATCATGCAATTTCTGTCTTTTTACAAAATTACAAAAATGTCATTAAGTATTCTCCCAATGGACTGCAGTTGTAAACAGTCATGACCAAGACGTTACTGGAATACAGGGATATTCTATTCTGAGATAGAACTTCTAACATAACTGTAGAAACTAAAATAAATAAAGCTTCTAGACACAATGAGTGGCTTTCAAAGATAGATAAAATATCACTGGAGATAGATAAAATATTATTTGAAGGTGTTTATTCTGATATTGAAGGTGTTTATTCTGATAGATAAAATATCGCTGGATAAAATATCAAAGAGGTGTTTGACTGGAAAATAGATGATAGATAAGAGAAAAAACAGGTGCTATACAGGAAGATATATAAAGCAGGTGCTAGACAGGAAAATAGATGATAGATAAAGCAGGTGCTAGACAGGAAGACAGAAGATACACAAAGTTATCTCTACATGTCACTCTGCTTTACATGTGACACAAAAGGGTCAAACAATCTGAGAAACAGCTTCCAGGACAGACAAGTAGACACAAAAGACATACCTCAGTTCTGCCTTCAATTTCTCCTCGAGCCTCTGGGGAGACAATACATAACTCAAACTGTAGTTTCTTGTCCAGAGCCTGGCTGATAGAGTTAGCTTCCTCAATTGCTGGCATCATCTCTAGTAGATCATCCTGAAGGAGGGCATCATCTATAACAGGAATATGTATAGATATTACAGGTCATAAAATATCTAACATGCTGTAGGATTATGTATTAAAGGAAAACAGAATGGTCAGACAATACAGATACTAGATGTCATGATATTATATAACCACTTTTTAAATATCAGAATAAACACCTTCAAATCATTCATGTTGTATTGTGAAATTTCAACATCTGCATAATGTTTAAGATGTAAAAAATAATATGTGTAATGGTAAAGAGGATCCCTGTATGTTGGGTGGCTTTGCACACAACACAAAGGGAAAAACAGAAAAGTCAGATTGAAATAATAATTATTACAACAAAAGAAGAATTATCCTCGAAAAAAAACCATTTGCAAAAAAAAGATTATATTGCATGTTCATAAAACTGAAAATCTTACCAGAGAACTAGGAAACAAACTTAGATACAATGTACAATGTACTTCTAATCTCAAGATTTAAAATCTATCATGAGACCATATAATTATTATATTCCTTTGGCCTAAATGATGTAGAAACTGTTGTTAATGATACTAACCTCTGCTTTTATTGCCACCTTTAAGATCAAATCCTGCCTTCGTTCCAACTTCTTCCTGAGCAAAGTCAAATGTAACATCGGGATATGGTGTTTTCGATGCATTTTTCTCAGCTGGGTCGACGAAAACAAAATACTGTGTGGTACCAAATATCAATCTACAAAGGAACACAACAATCTGTTTGTGAAACATGCTAGTAAATCATTTATGCCTCTCTTAGAGACAAAGTAGCTATTATTTTCAAAATAAAAATTATTTTGTGTGAAAATACTGATCATGTGTACGAAAAATATCAAACTGCCCTATAATGCATCGATATCTGAACATTTACAAAGCCTAAGCCATGTTATACGTTTCTGAACAGCCAATGATGAATTCTTATCATCCCACATGAATTCGTTATCATTTAACAACATGTAAAACAAAACGCTGATTATGCAGTTATAAGATCGCTTTTGATGCGTAGAGCATGTGCTTAGTGTATTTTTTACATATCATCTGGTAATTTGAAAGAAACAAATTTATATGAAAATAATAGATACTAGTTACTTTAAATCAAAAGAGAATATGTAATACTAAACTGCAAATCAAATAAGGAAAAATTCGAAGTCTACCTTTTTTTCAAATATAAAGACACTGTAAAACTTCATATTCATACCATTAAAATTGTCCACAGTGGACTCTTGTGATCTGGAACATTAAGGATCTATGTCAAGCTGTTCAAATTAAAATTAGATTTAGGACATATATTAAGCTCAAACCAACAGCAAACTTGTGTTATCAGTGCTAGAGTAAATGAGTACCATTAACTCTTGTGTAGTTATCAAGGTCATTTACCTGTCACTGTTTATAACAAGGTAGATAAAATTGACTCACCTGTCGTTGTGGGCAATTGGTTCTTTTGTAGCACAAGCCTTGCCATTGTGTAAAAGACGGTTTGTTGGAGCACAAGGTTCAATCATAAATTTGCCACCCTCATTAATAATCTTGGCATGTTCTCCCTCCACACTGAAGATAAAATATTTCTCTCATGTTGATTTATGTTTATTTAGTTATTGTCTATTGTTACACCAATATCATTTCACCTATATGGTGCACAAAGAACATTTCAGTTCAAACACAACTTACTTTATATATATATGCACAATGTATGAAACTATAACAAAATTTATCTTTAATAGTTGATACTTTGACTACATGCTTTAGATTTTGTAATATGATACATAATTATTAAGCTATATATATATGACGGTTGGCAAAAACTACAAAAGCTCCAAACAAAATGTTACTACTGATTTCAACTTGCAAATCTGAATGATTCAAACAAGTCAGAAATCTGCCTTACATCATAATGCTAAATAATTAATAGAATGGGACAAAAACCTCTGCATCAGCAATTTGCATCAGTTGTCCACTGTTTCTTTTGATAAAATTTATAACATTTCCATCGCTGATACTGAACTTGAGGGTATAAAGTTGGATCAAAACACTATCGTGTGTCATTGGTAACAATTGTGTGGAGCATGAAGCAGATCAAAGGACACTTAATCTGGTCCAAAGATCACTGCAACCTTATCATTGGAAGTAAAACTATAGGTCAAGGTCATACTCATCAAACATTGGTAAGAATTATGAGAAGTTTGAAGCGGTTCCATGTAATAATACTGTTGTTTGAACAAAACTTTACTTTCTGCTTCATTAGCTCGATGTGACCTTGAAACTAAAGATACTTCATTTGTGGACAGACATGGCTATAATTAGGTTCTACATCTCATTATCTTTTCTGTTTTCTCATTTCATCCATTTACCTTGGTCCCTTGATGGGGATGTCACTTGTGCTTCCTATCATCACCTCGGGGTTCTCTATAAAGTGAATAATGTGTCCAGAGAGCTGAGGATCCATGTTCAAGTTTGACAAATGAGCTACAGTTTTCTTCTTTTCTGCAATGGCTGCAAAGTCTGTACCACCTTGTCCTCCCTTCATTGAAAAAGAAAACATGAAGTTCACAGCAATGCGTTTCATGTATGTATGAATGAATTAAAACAAAACTGATAATAGATTGATGGTAAAGATGTATACAGCAAAAGTGACATATCTTCAAAAATAAAATGTGTAATATCAATAGCAGCACTACTAGTAGTTGATTATTCATTTACATGTGCTGGTAATTATGCTGAATCTTGTTTCAAAAAAAATTCTTCTTTGTTTCATATATGTATTAAGTAAACATACAGATTCTTGAAGTTTCTGTTCAAATGTCTTCCTCATTTCCTCCATTTCTTTAGCATTTTTCTCTAAAATAATTTTATATTCTTCCTCCATCTCGGCCTTGATCTGGGCACGCTCTATAGAAAAGGAAAATACATACATATACATTAATACTAATCATAACACAATATGATTCAATACTGGAGTCTTAATGCAAGGGATTCGGGTTCAAACCTCACTCACAAATCACTCCCTTGTTGACATAAACAGAAAACTGACAAAATGTCAACAATTTTACTCTTGGGGTTTTTTTTATAGGAAGATACTTTTCAACTGAATTTAACAAATTAATTTGATAAATAGTAAAACTTGTACATTGTATAGTAGGCTAAAATAAATATTTTTTCTGGCAGACATATATTTGCTTGTAGATGAGGCTTGACAATAAAGTTCTGATCCTTTATTTTTAATTTTCATAATTGCATTTTTGTTTCATGACAGAATCTTAAGATTCGGAAGTAAACCAAATGTTTTAAGCCAGTACACATGTACCTTGACAAAATATGTCCACATGGACAGTTTACATGAAGTCATTGTACAGCCCAATTCTGTTTGCCAAGAGCATTGGCAGGCTTAAAATTATCACAACCTTATAAATTTTTACATGCTGCAATGAATTTCAGCATAAGGTATTTAGATAATCTATCAAATAAGATCTGTATCTGGTTGACTCATACTCAGTAAAGCAAGTTATACTGATTTATTGATTGCTTATTTATTTAAACCACTCTACAATTTATTCATGTATATGGTGACTGCATCTGCCTGATGCATCACATACAAATTTATCCCTTTGCAACAGACCCACCAAAGCAGCGATGGATCTTTTACATGCCATGCCTATAACACAGGACCATATTTTTACTATCCCATCCAAATGGAAGGATATCAGTTTGCCTAAGGCAGTACTTCTTCCACTGAGGCACACCAGAATAAGCAAGTTATAACTTACCTTCATCAGTCATATCGTCATCATCATCACCATCCTGTTTCCCCGTAATATCATTAATGTTAATATTTCCAGAGGCCAGAGCTGCCTTCAGCCTCTCATTTTCTTCCTGTAGCTCCCTGATCAGTTTCTCGGTGGGATCTTCATTGACAGAGGTAGAATTCTTGATCTGTTTGGCTCGGTCAGCATAACGGAGAGTAGAGAGAGTCTCATCGTAGTTAATGTCTGCAGGACTCAGTGCAGCAATCATGATCGTTTTACTGTTACCTCCCAAAGCATTCTTGAGCAGCTTGGTCAACTGGGAGTCACGATAAGGCACTGGAGATAAATAAGAGAAAATAATTAGCTACATGTAAGGTCTAAAGACAAAACTCAATGTTTATAAAAGAGAATAAACAATAGGAACTGAAAGAAACTATACAACACTGAATAAAGATAGATATAGAGAATGGAACTCAAGATGGAGACAGACATTATTATTAAAAACCAGTTATTATTTCCTTCAAAATATTGATGGAAAAACAAATGATACAAAATGAATAATCATATTTTTGGCTATAATAAATACAGAGTTATGATATTTTATGTTGAATAAAATCATTGAAATCAAAAATGATTTTCACCTCTGGTGTTTTTGCCACTTGATCGGTCAGCCAAAGCTGCAATGACATTGCCCAGTGAGGACAGAGACTGGTTGATAGCAGCACCTTCTTTGAGACGATCACCAGTGGCACCAGTACTGTCTGCTCTCTCACTGAAAAAGAATATGATCTTGAAGTCTTAAAAAATAGAAAAATCTGCAACGATGTTTTAAAATCTGGTATCCTCCTTCTTATACATGGTACAATACATTTAAACAACTTTATTCTAAAATTTGAAAATGGTTGGTTGGTTGCTTGATTGGGGTTTGTATTTTTCTACTATATTTCAGTCATGACATACAAGTGGGAGGAAACCAACTGCTGAATATAGTGGCATGATCTGGAAATTTAACCTGAGTCACTTGCACTGAAAGCTAAGTGCACAAGTGATAAAACAGTCTGCCAGATCAATTATCATTTTTGAAGACTGCTGTTAGGAAGAAAATGTTCCTAAAGCAACTTTTTTACCACTTTCATTTAATTTGTTTTTCCAAAAAAATTTGTTATACCTCTAGAATAGTATGGAAAGATTTACTGATACTTTTGAATGTTTTCTGACGAAATTTATCAAGAACACTGTAATATTTAACTGAGTATTTGACAGCATATATCACCATCATTATTTAAACATTATCATTAAAATTTTATAAAATGATTATCATAAGTTTCTCGACAGGAATAATATATAATATACAGTGAACACATCTATACCTTCCAGCCAAATCCACGAGATTTGTGATCGCAGTCTTCGTTGTATCTTCACCAGCAGCATTCTGGAATTTTTGTACAAAGGTGATTCCGACAATAGTATGAGCACGACTGTAAAGAGAACGATAGTGTAAGCTTGATCAATCTTGTAAAATACCATACAATCTAGAGGAATTCACTTCAAATCAACTATATTTCCACCAAATTTTTAAAAAGTCCTCCATACAGAGCCTTCAGTCAAACCTTTCACCACGTTAGTAGAGATTGAAGTTAAACAAAGTATGACTAATAGATTATTTTTCTCTGAACAAAACTCAATGATAAAGTGAATAAATGAATCAATCATGCTACAATTTATTGTATCATTCAACATTAAATTCGTTCATATCAATATAATGGTTTGACCTTGACATCAATTTTATGACTTGTATGATATAAAAATATTTTTTCGAAATACTGCAATACAGTTTTCTTTATACCAGTACTTTTTCCTAAGTATGAGGTAAAATAGCAATATTGCTAAATGTATTTCAAGCTTTTAATCCTTCTTATCCACTAAATCAATTTAATCCTTTAAGAAGTCATTCACATGTTCTAATACTTATGCTCATGAAGGTCAAACTACCTATAGTGGATTATATTATATTATAAATTATCTTATGTGTAGTATGCAAAATGAACTGGCCGATAATTCCATAGTCTTCTTATGCATTCTAAAGGTAAAAAATGCTCTGTCAAACAATTAACAGTTCAAATAACATCCAAACCATAACAAACTGATAATATTGTCTTCTGCCTCACAATGTATGTTTTAAGGGTAATTTTAACATTGAGGAACAAATACCCAAGTTGCCTGTCATCACAGGCTTCCTGACATAGAGAAACAATTTCACATATTGCCTGTCATCATAGGCTTCCTGACATAGAGAAACAATTCCACATATTGCCTGTCATCATAGGCTTCCTGACTGTAATAGAGAAACAATTCCACATATTGCCTGTCATCACAGGCATCCTTACATACTTGCCTGACAGCTAGTGCATGTTTTAAACTCTTGATTTACAAAATGTATGCTATTATGATACATGTATAGCTTTTCAGGGTATCAAATCCTAGCATTTAAACAAGAAACTCGTAAAAATGAAAAAATATTGACTAATATGCAACTGTTCCACCTATAATTAATCAAGAGTTCTGTTACATCCCAACATAGAACCTTAATTTTACTATCTGATGCCAAAGACAAGAAATTCAAACCGTGGTCCTTCCAATTGTAAACTGCACACCCTAACCAATCAGTCATATTACCTTCAATTTTTCTCAATACATATATTTAAAATCTTTTTCTTATTATGTAACAGACACAGGTATGAACCTTTAGTCTACCCTGTAGATGTGTAGGTGATCAATTCTATTGCTAAATCCCATAATAAGTTTAAACATACGTCAAATTTTAAAAACCTAAATTACGTCAGGGTGAATCTGAACTTCTGCCAACAACATGGGGTAGATGATCAGCAGGTAAATCATAATATTTACATACAAGCCATGGTTTCATTTCATCATTAATGCATGACTGATATCATTTAAATACACCTGGGTTGATCTGTAAGCTACATACTTATACAAAAATTAATTGCCTGTATATTATTAAAGTGCAAAAGATATTAAGGGCAGAACAAAAAGAAATGAAGGCTTATCTTGAAGGTGGGAGTTAGCTAAGTATTAATACCAGAAACATGATAGAAATAAGAATTCTGGCAATGTTTGCATATAATCTGTTATAAATTATACATTTTACCTGATTATAAGTAAAATTAAATAAAATGAAATAAAACACTGTAGAATTTTACTTATGGAAGTAAGTAAAAGATAGGAAACTGAAAGTCGTACTCCAGAAAATAAGAAATGTCTCTGTATTTTCAAGCCAAAAAACATATCATTTGGGATTTTTTCATCTTTGATTAACATATTAATTACCTAACACAACAAAACAAAAGAGATCGGTCACAGTTTTTCAGAAAAAATATGTTTACGAATGAAATGTAGATAAACCTGCTGACTACATCAGTGACTGTTCAGAATTAATCATAAAATCTTTCAGGTCTGTAGCATGAGTAAGAAATAAAATCCTAAGATCCCTATCATAAATCAGTAACAAAATCTTACACAACATTAATTAGGAGCAAAATCTTAAAGGTGCCCATCAAAATTAGTAGCCTTTCTTTAAACCATTGATTTTTTTTTATGCTTTTCACATAAAAGTTAAAAAAAATAAGACAACTCTATTTATAACTGGATTACAGATAATCAGACATTGGTAAAATGGAGTATTATTAACTTGATAACATTACAATCAAGAGACTTAACAAATGCTTTTTCTCCAAATCAAAGCCAACATAAACCTCTAAAAATAAAACCTTAACCTCCAAAAGGAAAGGGATTACTCTTTTTATCAAAGATTTATTCACACATGTAAAAATTGGTGGCAACTAGGTGATAACAAGAAATATATGTGTAATCCAATGAAAAGTAAGTAAATGACGAACATGCATGCCACTGGCTGTGGTATCAATTAAGTCCCCTTCAACACTGGTTAAAAGGACAAAAATCTTACTCAAGAAAAATTAGCATGCACTGCTTTACATAAATGTTTCTCTATTTATGAAAATAGCTATCAAAGCAGAAACATGTTTTTATTCATATCCAATGTACAAATAATAAAGGGCAGTGTGTGCAAAAATCTCTTGGGCTTTACAGGACATTTGTCTGGTAAGTTTCATATTTCAATGAAATGACACTGAAAGTTTTACCTGAGCCAATTTTTACCAGAAATGTCAGGCAGACAGGTGTGTTTAGGAAACATGATGAAAGGCATATGCAACACTAATCTGAACAGGTAGACAGGTCAGTCATAGCACATGCCAAATAAAGGTATGTGATTTTCTACAGACACTCCACGCTTTCTCTATGTGGTCTAAATCTCGCATCCACCATACAGGTGTAAAAATACAAGTCATATGACTAAAATGTACGTAAACCTATCATCTCAGTCAAGAGATGACAAAGGACTCCTACATGTTGATCTAACAGTATATTTTGTATATTGATCTAGCATCATCATTCAGTATAAGTATCACCTGACAGATATATTAATCCATAACTTTATTAAATATTTAATCAAGAACAGATGCTTCATCTGTGCTCTCTACAGGGAGAAATAATTTGACATCATTGTAAATCAACAATTATTAGAAATCTGAAACTTAATAGACAAGAGCTAATTATATGATGCCCCCTGTCTATCACCTCCAATGTGTTAAAATACATAAGGTAAGAGATTCATTTTCCACAGAATAACTGCAGATATCTTATGACCACAAATAAATAGCGTTGGATTAAACACAGGGGTGTATCAGACACAGTGATTTAGTCATTAGTTACAGCTTCATGGTAAATTATTTAGCTTCAATATTTCTTGACAAGAATTAAGCTATCTAGAAAGGATTTGTTTAATGTTTGGACATTAGACTTTTCATTAGGGATGGATAATAATGCAAAAATAGCTAGTGTATAGTATTAATATATCCATTTTTTTCTACGAATATCATGAAACATATATAGACTGGACCATCACATCTATATTCAGTTTCTGAATTCATATGTATACATACATTCAAAGATTATTATACAATGTGAAAATTCCCACTATACTACAGAATGTCCCATTGCTTTGATTTCAGACATGCCAGTTTGAGCTAAATCATTAAAAAAATTTACATTGCATATTTCAAAATGTCTTTGTGATTCATTATCTATTACCTAAAACAAAACCATGAGAAAGAGTTTTCTGGAGTGCCAACTCGAAAAAGTGCACGAAACACAATCATGATTTACAGGAGTACCAGTCCATCATTACACTCTAACTATGAATGGCACATAAGTACCTATTATATCACATTACATCAATATAACAAAAACTGACAATTTTCTTTGGCCAAAAATTTGTAATTTTGCATGATTAAATTTCTTAGCTCTAAATTTGAATACTGTAGTCATATTTGATATCAAATGACTCAGAATGAAGTACTGAAAGTGAAAAAGGAAAGAAAATGCCAAGCAATATTGAAATAAAGAAGCTGAAATTTTCAGATAAGTTTGTTGGCAAATCAAAGGCTTGTCGAAAGTTATGGAAAACACTTATCATTTGCATATCATTATATGCCAGCAAAAATCGTTATTTTTAGTGGATTTAGAGAGTGCGAGTACCTTTCTAGCTTATAATTCATTTAATCTCTATGTAAGCCTATGATCTGAAGAGTTTATTAGAACTCAGATTTTTTAAATTACAACAAGATATAAATACTTGTTTCTTGTTTCATATATTTGGTTATTATTAATATCTGCCTGATGCATTGCAAAACTTTCCACCTATGCAACATATGCACCCAAAATGGTAAGGGATGTTTGTATGCCAACATATACAGTACACTCCAAGTGTTTCCTTACAAAAACTCCATGGATGGAGGGCTTTACCCCATCAGTGCGCGGGGTAAAGCATGGTCGCTTACTCTATGACTATGGAGTACCGATTACGTAATGGAGTAATCACGCGAAGATCGCGTGATGCCCCAGTGTTATGAAGCAGTGTTACGTAATGGGGCAAGCGCGCGATGGCATCGCGCAAACTTGTTCACACCTTATCGATTTTAGTCGCAGGTAACCTACTTTAGATGTACATGTAAAGGTACTGTTTTAAAGGTCCTAAACCATTAAAGTCAGAAATCTGATACTACAATTACATGTTTTCAGTTACGACCGAAGCTAAGAGAAAATTCCAACTCGATGCGGAGGTTCAATATATATAACGTGACATTGCTGATGGATCTTAATGGATTGAAGACACATACCTGCTGGTAGCATTCATCTTGGTGGAGGCCACAGTTCTATTGGTGGTGCCCTCTTCCATTCTCTTTTCTATATCAGCATAGTCTACTACTGGCACTATTTTCAATCCATCAGCTGTAATAAAAGAATGCGGCCTTAGAATTTGAATCACAGAACAAAACTTATGGATCTTCATCAATATATGACCATGCATTGTCTTTGCAATATGACCAACATATTTGCTATGTGACATAAGCTCTTAACACATGATCTGACATCTCTGACATTTCTCACATATGTAACCATTTGCTGTTTAGTTGACTGTATATTATCAAAATGTTTTGAGGAGAATTTTTTTATTCGAATATCAGAATGTGAGGAAATACTTTGTAAATTGTTTTTATAAATGCTTACCATAAAACCCTTGTTTGGGATGCTGACGAACTCTAAGACCAGTCTTTTTTACTCTACTATCCAAAAGATCTCTAACTTGTTCATTGTAAATTTCCAACATGCTGAAAGTTACCTAAAAGCCAAAAAAATAAACAACATGTTACCACACATCAATAAAACGGCAAAATATTGGATCATTATCCCATTCTCTGAAGGTCAAACCTTATACTTTGTTCACAATATACAAATACTTAAATTCATGGCATAAATTTCTTTCACACATTACTAACATTACTTCTTCGAACATAAACAAGAAAATTTCTGAGTATTACTAATAATTTTAAGTATGTCTTACAATAAAACTCAAAGATAAAAGCATTAATGAAACCATTTTTGTTGCTGTTAAAAAATCAAATGTGGATCAAAGAGAGAGGATCTCAAAAGCTAGAAATCTTCACCTTACCCCTTTTTTTAAATACTATTTAACTTAAATAATAAGAACTGAGTGGGTCACACTGAGTGGAACAAATAAATCAAACTTTTATCACATTACTATAGCATAAAACATTTCTAATCAGTCTCTTACTTCAAATTCTGTATCTCCACCTTCTTTTTTCTTTGCTTCAATCTGTGAAAATATGTCATCACAGAACATAGGTACTATGCCTGAAATATAACACAAAAATTTGTAAACATCAATACTTCATCCACACTGATTTTTGACTGGCAAAATGTAGTATTAAAATACGAAAGTTAAACTGGTGTCACATGACTATGACACTAACAACAATGTACCACAGTGATCATGAACATTCAAGGACCCCTAAAATATTCTTATCATCTAAAACCTTGGTAGTCTTTGATTTCTCAAACAAGACAGTGATTTTTAGGTGGGTACTGGGGCCAAAATTCAGCCCCATCCTAATGTGAAATTTTGTCAATTTTTCCCAAAAAATTTATATAAAATTTTCCCAACTGAAAAGGCACAGGTACCTTTGAAAAAAAGGTAAAAAATTTACTGCAAGAATTAAGACGTGCTTCATTGTCATTTTAGGGCCAATAACAAACAACATGTAGCATATCTACTTGAACTACAAAATATGGAACTTTTTAACACAGCATGTGTACATTATTTATTGAATGGCAAAACTTTGGATACTATTTTAAGAAATACATCTATTTTTTAACCCTTGACCCACCAATTCAATAGGTAGGTCAGGATTTTTTTATTTTATATTGGGACTCCAGCTTTGTAATTCACACTTGGTACATTAGGCAGTGACAGCAACATGAATTTGCCAAATGTACATGAAAAGATAACTCGATCAGGAATAGTATAGTAACTGAGGGATCAGTAGATCTACCTTAATAACTAAGCTTATCTGAGTGAATTCATTTGACTTGAGAAATATATTATTGTACAATATACAATTTTTCTGTATCACAATGAAAAAGGGTGCCAATAGGTGTGATGTTAGGAAATTGTAGTTAGTACCTTTGTTGATACCATAGCCGACAACAGACCAACTTTTTCCAGATCCTGTTTGACCATAAGCAAACATGGTACTGTTGTAGCCTTCCCAGGCATTAGCCAATACCTCTTTCCCGAGATTTTCATAAACCTTTTTCTGAAAAGAATAAATCCAAAGTTTATATACATGTGTTGAATTTACTGGATACACTAAATATACAGTCATCATTCTAATAAAATTAGAAAATCATTACTTTGAACATTAAGACCAAAGACTTTTAAGAAGCAGTTTATTGTGACACTGGCCCTGCCACTTACATTGCTGGTTTGTTCACCATATTTATATGATAGTTTTCCTAAAAAACATTTAGGCACAAGAGTTCTCTCAACCCAGACAAATTAGATTATCCATGTGCTCACCTACTCTAGGACTTGTGTAATACAATAAATACATATCTCTTTCATTAAAACTTTTTTTTTTTCGAATTTAAGTTACAAAAACCAAAGTTAATACATAGTTATAGTCTGTGAATGAATAATTCATTTATAACTACCAAGGATCTGAGGATGTATTGAAATTCCACACAAGTCCAGAGCAGCACCCGGCCTGTACTGAGGATGTACTGAGATTCCACACAAGCCCAGAGCAGCACCCTGTACTGAGGATGTACTGAGATTCCACACAAGTCAAGAGCAGCACCCGGCCTGTACTGAGGATGTACTGAGACTCCACACAAGCCCAGAGCAGCACCCTGTACTGAGGATGTACTGAGATTCCACACAAGTCAAGAGCAGCACCTAGTACTGAGGATGTACTGAGATTCCACGTGAGCCCAGAGCAGCACCCTGTACTGAGGATGTACTGAGATTCCACACAAGTCAAGAGCAGCACCTAGTACTGAGGATGTACTGAGATTCCACACAAGCCCAGAGCAGCACCCTGTACTGAGGATGTACTGAGATTCCACACAAGTCAAGAGCAGCACCTAGTACTGAGGATGTACTGAGATTCCACGTGAGCCCAGAGCAGCATCCTGTACTGAGGATGTACATCCTGTACTGAGGATGTACTGTGATTCCATATACAAGCCCAGAGCAGCACATTGTACTGAGAATGTACTGAGATTTCACTCAAGTCCAGAGCAGCACCCGGCCTGTACTGAGGATGTTCCGAGATTCCACACAAGCCTAGAGCAGCACCCTGTATTGAAGATGCAAGTAGATGAGGTTCTATGCATGCCCACAGCAGCACCCAGTATTGAGCTTCCTTTGCCAAATTTTTCAGAAGCTCTACAAATACTGTCAACTTCAGAGATGTTTAATGGGTAACTCAATTTTTCAAATATTGAGTAAATACAACAAATCCATCCAAATTTCCAAGTATTCAATAAATGTGGATTCTTTGATTTTTCCACGAGTGACTTATTAAGAAGTAGCCCTCCTTTCCTCTCCCTACCAACTCCCCATACCCTCTCCACCACACACACTTTTCTGAGAAGCATCTGATTTTCTGTATAACATACCTGGTCAGCAAATTTCTTGCCATTTGGATGTGACGTATCTGGTCCATAATACCCATTAGCTTCTTCTTTTGATCCATCATGTGACCAATAACTGTAGTCGAATGTGAATTTTTTTGGCTCTTCATTTGGTTCAGAAGGATCCTCTATGGTTGTGGTACCCCCTGTCATTTGAATGATGAGCTTGGCATTGCGCTCCCTTTCACGTCTATTGTACAATGTGTTAAGGAATTTTTTTTTTATATTGAATGAAAATTAACTCTTGATTTTAAATGACATAATATCTGGGTATAACAAAAAGATCATAAATTTACAGACAAAATAAAATCAGATTTTCAGACAGTTTTTCAGTCGTCATTACATGATGATGAAGACAATTTATTCTGTGTCTATTTTTCAAATACCTTTATTTTGTGACGTTATTGCTTGGATTGTGAAGTCACAATATTATTATATATGACACAAATCTGAGCAGCAAAACTTGATTTGTCCATGCAGTATTGCCACTTATATCATGTAAAATTGGAAAAAGATCTGTTGTTGGAATAATTTGAATCATTTCCGGGAATCAGTATAACACATTTGAAATGATGTAAGCTGAAGATTAATAGACGTTTTTCCTATTTAATATGATGTACCGGGCTTCTGCCAAACATGCTATTTTTGTCTCGATTTTCATTATGAAGTACGTTATAATGCTAGCATAGTGACGTCAGAGTAAAACAATGCAAATTATTACGGCACATTATCATCTGGCATGGAATAAAATATAAGATCAAAAGGAAAAAGGTCTACTCTTATTTCAAGTCAATGTATGCATGGTCACATTTTCACAAGATACTATGTTATGTATCAAGACATTATCATGATTATGGTGAATTCTTCTATTTGTCTCCCTTAATTCCTTATAGTACAAATATTCAATGCTCAAGGAAATTTCTCTTATCATTAAATTCATTGTTGCTGAAGAAAATGAGGGTAGTATTAAGTAAATTACATATAAAAATATCATAACCAGGTTAACAAAATTATACAAAATGGTGATAATTTTGATTATTATCTATGCACCAAGAAACTCTTTTCCTTATCTCAATGATGTCCTTCCACCTAAATGTTAAAACTTATAAAAATATACAAAATGTAAACATACAGTATCAGTCACCCACATGAATGTGTATGCATGTGGGGTCACGGTCGGTATAAAAACTGCAAAATGTACGACATTACTGCAGTACATCTGCAATAAATTTGTCGATAAAGCACATCAAAATACAGATCAAAATGCATCAGTAAAACTGACAAATCACAAAATAATAAGTTAGACTGCAAGTTTATTACACTGTCATTTTTGCGAATACAAACTCCGTTTTGCGCTATTTTTTCCGAGTTTTTTGCAAACCTGTGATTATGCGAAATCTTGTTTTCTGAAAGGATATGAAAGGTCGCACTCTGACTGCTACTTTAACGTTTTCCTCTGGCATTGTGGTTGACGGTGTTTCACTGAAAAATAATCTATCCTACCCGCACAAGTGCCTTTATTTCAATTCATTCCATCCGAACCGGCAAACTGTCAAACGTCAGCCATGTTGCAAAATAGCCAAAGTTAGTAAACATTTGATTGGTTGCTAGGTTGCTAGTCAATAGCGTGCGTAGCAGCGCGATCTAGACCTACAGGTGCGCTCATAAGTTCAATATACAGTATGGCAATATTAAAACCCAATGTACGAACGCAAAGGTTATATGGATACCGTAATATAACATTATATTGGGTTTTGATTGTTCGGACAAGTAATTAGACCAAAAATTTTATTTGAAAAATTATACGAGAAGACCCACATGTAGGCTACATCCTTGTCCCTGCACTCCAAACTAAACCTGGGAAGTCAGAGATATGTGTTGGGCATACGGCTGTACCAGCCTCTAGTCTTGCCCCTCCCCACCCCGCCTCTGGTCTGCGCCTCTGGTCTGCAAGTTGTTTATAAGTCCTTGGTCGAGGTGTGCAGGACTTATGTTGCGACAATGGCTCCAGGGGAGGGACAGGTCAGCTTTTCTCATTCTCTTCAAGTTAAGATCTCAAAGAACATGATCTGGGACAGACATTTGAACTCTTGAGCTTTCCAGATCGTAAACGTCTTGGTCAGAAGCTGTCTCTGCTACAGGAACTACCACTCGCTTCTGCTCTTGTTTTGCAGCTGTGGTATGAGCCCGCTGTCGCTGGTCCTCCCTGGAACCGCTCCCAATCGAAATCAAAAGGATCGATTAATGGACCTGTAGCTGGCATTCCCCCGCCGGACTCGAGGGCAACCTTACAACAACATTTAACGGGGCCTTCAGGAATATTATTTTGAAGTCGAAATTAGTATATTAGATTAGATTATGATCTAAAATTCGCCCTTCTTTCATCTAAACCGACCTTTACTGATAAAAACAATTATTTCCTTGAAAGCATTGTACGATGAGAACATGAAAGAAATCACCACCACTCGAAACTGTGCGTGGAGGGGAAATTTTAATCATTAAACGGGATTTTTGATTGTTTGTATGGTTGTTTGTTTTGTTTGTTTGTTGCTTTGCCCCTCCCCCCCTTTTTTTCTTTTCTGATTAGTATTGAATGATGTTGTCAAGACAACAATATTCAAGTCATAGCGTATATATATATATATATATATATATATATATATATATAGAGAGAGAGAGAGAGAGAGAGAGAGAGAGAGTTTACAGTATTCTTATTTGATTGTACCTGACCAGAGTACTGAAGGCTACAGTAATGTTGACCTCGAGAAACAGACCGACAACCCCTACTCGACCAAAATGATTATAGGCAGCAATGATACCGACATAGGGACTCTGATCGACAGACCTCTACTTGATCACAGTGACAGAGGCAGCAGTAATACCGACATAAGGGATTGATCGACATACCCTTACTTGACCATAATGGCAGAGGCAGAAGTAATGCCGACAAAGGGACTATGATCGACAGACCTTAAATCGACCGTAGTGACTGACGCAGCAGTAATACCGACATAGGGACTCGGATAGACAGCCTCTTAATCGACCGTAGTGACAGAGGCAGCAGTAATACTGACATAAGGGGCTCTGATCGACAGACCCTTACTTGGTCATAGTGACAGAGGCAGCAGTAATACCGACATAGGGACTCTGATCGACAGACCCGTACTCGACCATAGTGGCAGAGGTAGCAGTAATGTTGACACAACGACTCTGGTCGACAGACTCCTACTCGACTATATATGGCGACAGAGGCAGCAGTAATACCGACCTAGGGACTATTATCGACAGACACCTACTCGAACACAGTGGCAGAGGTAGCAGTAATACCGACACAGGGACCTTGGTCCATAGACCCCTACTCGACCATAGTGATAGAAGCAGCAGTAATACTGAGATAGGGACTCAGATCGACAGACGCATTCTCGACTATAATGATAGAGACAGCAGTAATACCAACATAGGGACTCTGATCGTCAGACCCGTATTCGACCATAGTGGCAGAGGTAGCAGTATAACCGACATAGGGGCTATGATCGACAGACTCTTACTCCACCGTAGTGACAAACGCAGCAGTAATACTGACATACGGGGATCTGATCGACAGACTCCTACTCGACCATAGTGACAGAGGCAGCAGTAATGCCGACACAAGGACTATGATCGACAAACCCCTACTCGACCATAGTGACAGGGGCAGCAGTAATACCGACATAGGGACTACGATTGACAAACCCCTAATCGACCATATCGACAGGGGCAGCAGTAATACCGATATAGGGACTCTGATCGACAGAACACTACTCGACCATATTGTCAGAGGCAGCAGTAATACCGATATAGGGACTCTGATTGACAGAACACTACTCGACCATATTGTCAGAGGCAGCAGTAATACCGATATAGGGACTCTGATTGACAGAACACTACACTACTCGACCATATTGTCAGAGGCAGCAGTAATACCGATATAAGGACTCTGATTGACAGAACACTACTCGACCATATTGTCAGAGGCAGCAGTAATACCGATATAGGGACTCTGATTGACAGAACACTACTCGACCATATTGTCAGAGGCAGCAGTAATACCGATATAGGGACTCTGATCGACAGAACACTACTCGACCATATTGTCAGAGGCAGCAGTAATACCGATATAGGGACTCTGATTGACAGAACACTACTCGACCATATTGTCAGAGGCGGCAGTTATACCGATATAGGGACTCTGATTGACAGAACACTACTCGACCATATTGTCAGAGGCAGCAGTAATACCGATATAGGGACTCTGATCGACAGAACACTACTCGACCATATTGTCAGAGGCAGCAGTAATACCGATATAGGGACTCTGATTGACAGACCCCTATTCGACCATAATGTCAGAGGCAGCAGCAATACCGACACGGGGAGTCTGATTGACAGACCCCTACTCGACCATAGGGACAGAGGCAGCAGTAATACCGACATAGGGACTCTGATCGACAGACCCTTACTCAAACAGATTGTCAGAGGCAACAGCAATACCGAAATGGGGACTCTGATCGACAGACCCCGGGACTCGGATCGACAGAACACTACTCGACCATATTGTCAGAGGCAGCAGTAATACCGATATAGGGACTCTGATTGACAGACCCCTATTCGACCATAATGTCAGAGGCAGCAGCAATACCGACATGGGGAGTCTGATCGACAGACCCCTACTCGACCATAGGGACAGAGGCAGCAGTAATACCGACATAGGGACTCTGATTGACAGAACACTACTCGACCATATTGTCAGAGGCAGCAGTAATACCGATATAGGGACTCTGATCGACAGAACACTACTCGACCATATTGTCAGAGGCAGCAGTAATACCGATATAGGGACTCTGATTGACAGAACACTACTCGACCATATTGTCAGAGGCAGCAGTAATACCGATATAGGGACTCTGATTGACAGAACACTACACTACTCGACCATATTGTCAGAGGCAGCAGTAATACCGATATAAGGACTCTGATTGACAGAACACTACTCGACCATATTGTCAGAGGCAGCAGTAATACCGATATAGGGACTCTGATTGACAGAACACTACTCGACCATATTGTCAGAGGCAGCAGTAATACCGATATAGGGACTCTGATCGACAGACCCCTACTCGACCATAGGGACAGAGGCAGCAGTAATACCGACATAGGGACTCTGATTGACAGACCCTTACTCAAACAGATTGTCAGAGGCAACAGCAATACCGAAAGGGGGACTCTGATCGACAGACCCCGGGACTCGGATCGACAGACCCCTATTCGACCATAGTGACAGAGGCAGCAGTAATACCGATATAGGGACTCTGATTGACAGACCCCTATTCGACCATAATGTCAGAGGCAGCAGCAATACCGACATGGGGAGTCTGATCGACAGACCCCTACTCGACCATAGGGACAGAGGCAGCAGTAATACCGACATAGGGACTCTGATTGACAGAACACTACTCGACCATATTGTCAGAGGCAGCAGTAATACCGATATAGGGACTCTGATCGACAGAACACTACCCGACCATATTGTCAGAGGCAGCAGTAATACCGATATAGGGACTCTGATTGACAGAACACTACTCGACCATAATGTCAGAGGCAGCAGTAATACCGATATAGGGACTCTGATTGACAGAACACTACTCGACCATATTGTCAGAGGCAGCAATAATACCGATATAGGGACTCTGATCGACAGAACAGTATTCGACCATAATGACAGAGGCAGCAGTAATACTGACATAGGGACTCTGATCGACAAACCCTTTCTCGACCATAACGAGAGGCAGCAGTATTACCGACATAAGGATCCTGACCGACAGACCCCTACTCGGCCATAGTGATAGAGGCATCAGTTACACTGACATTTTGAAATCCGATCAAAAGAAAACTTCGCAAACAATAATGATCAATGATGTCCAGAGGTCACTGCCATCAGAACGTAATTTTTTAGAATTTAGACCCCCCGAATGCACGATAACTTTGGAAATTCTAGAAGTGATACCGGCAGCGACAATAGTACATGTAATGATAGTGCTACTGACAGCATTATACATAATTGGTACAGACAGCAAACACACTACGAGATGACAGTACTACTGACAACAACAGCATTATGTAATGCTTGCTAACGATACGATACTATTAAATGTGATGACAATGCTACCGACAATAGCATTACACAAAGCGACAAGGCTACCGACAGTAGTTTTCTAGATGACAGTGCTACCGACAGCAACATTACATGCAGTGACAGTGTTACTGTCAGCAACAGCAATAAATGATTGTGTTACTGACAGTGACAGCATTACATGTAATTACAGTGCTACCAACAGCGACATCACGTGATGGCAGTGCCATTGACAGCAACATCAATAGACAACAACAGCATTGATGACAGTGCTACTGACAGACAACATTATATGTCATTATTATGCTACTGACAACCAGTTTCTCAAGTGAATTCACATTATAAAGAATCTTAATCGTGTGTTCACTCGCTGCATCGTCCTACATAGGACCCCAGAGAAACTACAAAATATAATCTGTACCACTTCTTAACTTGAGGGGACGTTCCAATCATGCAACAGTCCCGAGTTCAAGTCAGGTTTTGATAAAAAAAAGTGCAAGTGTAGTTCTTACACCAAGGTAAACATTTTTCCCATGTGAAGAATAACCATAACATCACACTGTACATCATCATATGGAATGAAAAACAACCAACATCAGTGTAAAACAATTTATTTAAATCATGAAACTCTATTTGCCTTAGCCTTCACACTATTACAGAAAAAAACACCAAAAACACTCTTATTGTGTAAGTTTTGTTAGTGGAAACAAATCACTAGATTTATCTACCATCCTAATGTGTTCTATCTGAGTACAGATACCATCTCCTCAACA
The DNA here is from genome assembly GCA_035048485.1 of Pteria penguin. Taxonomy (NCBI): domain Eukaryota; kingdom Metazoa; phylum Mollusca; class Bivalvia; order Pterioida; family Pteriidae; genus Pteria; species Pteria penguin. The sequence continues at coordinate 15,392,310 of CM068584.1, forward strand.
TCCTTACTACTATTCCAAATAAACAACTTCTTAATAAATTTCCTTCACCTTTTCCATTGAATTTTGGGAGTATAATTTCAGTCAATCAATAAACTATACTTAACATTAAGGTAACAATGATACATCCATTTTGACAATACAATTTTTCATAATGCTATTAAAACATATACAAAAACACTATCTAACCCCATGTAACAGCTCTCAGTCTCTCCTTCACAATACTATGTGATGTACTTGAAATAATCTTAACAGGGACTTTGTAACATATATTTGTACATGATTTCATTCATACTTTCACCATGCAGACTTTACTGAACATTCTGACTACAGTAACAGAATCATTTCTTTGTGTAATCAGTTTCATAGTGATCTACAGTTTGAAAGCCAGAAAAAGACAGCAGCATTTGGCACATGCTACAGAGAAATCCATTATTTCGGTAATGTACCTATTGTAAGTTAATGACTTATAGTACCTATCTGAGATATAGAGTAACATGACGTGGATAAAACCGAATCAGCCTTATGATTATAAAATAAATACTTGCTTTACAGAAATACTGGTGTGTTATAAGTTAGACTACACCGGGATAGTAAAAGGTTGCACATATTTGGAAACACTCCGAAATTTCTATTTTTGTTTATATTTCATTGACAATTCTAAACCTATTTTGTTAAATTTTTTTTTATACAAATGAAAAAAGCACCTCAGTCTCAGTCCTTTTTTCTTTACAGAAATCTAAATTTATTTCACTGGTATTTGAGAAAACAAAGAAGAATTCAGGACAGGAAATGTCTACTGATGATAACAGACATGTATAATTATTATAATTGATACATGTATATTAATCACCGTCATTTCTCTCTTTCATATTAAGTTTTAGTTATTTTTATCTTATCTCTTATTTTGCAAGAGGACTCGTTATCTAGTATAATAATTACATAATTACACATGCTAAGGCACTATCAGATAACTCACAACAAAAACTCCTAATGCTAACAAATAAATGTATTTCGAAAACACAACACTTACATTTTGAATACTCGTCTCACCAATAAATGATAATGCTTCGACTGTATTCCCTCCGATACATTTCCTGACATGATGATAATGTTGATATTTTCACATGATCATATCAATGAATTCTGAAAATTTGGAGTATCTCCACATTTTCATCTAATAAAAGTGCTGGTATACAAGAATATTCAGTATCTATATATTCATATCTTCAAACATCAGTTGTCAAATATATTTACCTTTGAAAATATATTTTACCGACACCATGGGGGTTTCTAAAGCTAAATGATACGAGGATGCCTTTTGTATCAATTCTAAAAAACATCATGTACACAATAATTATGATAAAATATTATTTAATATAATGATGTCATAACTTGACATCACTCATGATTTCGCAGATTAAATCCATTACATCTGTCATAAACATGTCAAACACATTATGAGTCATTACATAAGCCACATTACCAAATATTTCAATACATGAGTTGTCTGCCCTTGTTTAAGTAGGTAGTCTTTGGAAGGAAATTCCACAATGACAGTTAATTTTTTTGTTATTTGTTGGATTGATTGAAAAATGTGAGATATGGAAGACCAAGTATATGTAGCAAAAACCTACATATACCACAATGATATGTAGAAAATGAGAGAGTTCTTATCAAAGGCAATCACATTACCTGCTTCAATCCTCTCATACTTTGTAAGATTAGAACAGAGTATTCTATGAGTTGATATTCAGGGCTCCCTAAGAGAGGTGGACATATTCTTACCTTTACACAAAATTATCATAATCTATTTTTTAAGTATTTAAGTACTAATACAATTTTGGTGTTAAGAAAACCCTAATAGCTTTCCTCATTTGTTAAAAACAAACATCCCCCCCCAAAAAAAAACCCCAAAAGCAAAAAAATCACACCACTACAACTACACAACATCTTCTCAGGAATTAATTATATGGTGGCAGGCTGTAATCAATATATCTGTAAATCTAACAATATGCATAAACCTGACTAATCTGTATGAACACACAATTCAAATATCTCTGAAAAAAATCACCTTCAACATCTGAAATGACTAGCTGTTACAAATAAATCAAAACACACCTCAAAATATTTAAAAGCAAAACCTGTAAACCTTCTCATGGCAAAAACACAAAAGCAAACATATTCACAATATAGATCTATAAATGAACTTAATATAAATATATCTATATTATGATTAAAGTTGACATTTCTTCCCTTGTTTATTTCGAGCACTTCATAGACCATATGTTTCTCTAACAAAAACTCAATGTGTATTGAAAAAAAAATCCTAATGACATCAAAACACATATAAATAAATAATTGCAATATTTTGTGGAGACTTTAATACCGTGAATTACATGTGTATGAATACAGAATCCATACCATGAAAATCATTATCAGATTTAAAAATACTACAGTAAAAATAGTATGCACTCAGTTTACTATGTTTATCTATGTGTCCTATCAAAATCTAATCTACATGAACTAGCGTACAAATCTAGAGGAACCGATATGACACACTTTATGATTTCTCTTTCATAATTCAATCATGTCAAAACAAGTAAATGTTCTGAGTACAATCTGTTGTTCCCAACACAATTATACCTATTTCAGAGGTAGCTTGGATGGAAGGAATATTGGTGTTTTTTCTTTTTTCATTTTATCACCCATTTGATTTTTGATTTAACTGATTTTATGTCAATGGAAACCAATCAAGGAGTATGTTGTAGATATAAATTCTGCAAAATAAACAGCAAGATCATCATTAACCTAAGGTTGTTTGAAAATCTAGGAATGTCAAAAAATCTTTTTATCTGAGATTTGCTTTAAGCAATGATTGAAACACTCATTCATGACTTTAGCACAAAAGAAACTAACATGTGATTTTGCACTTGATACTCAAGATACCATAATCCTCTCCTACCATTGGACGATCTTCATATTTTACATGATATAAGCAGCCCAAAGCTCAACATGTTACTTTTTGCCGGGTTTTCATTTTGACGTAAAGAACTAGATAGTGACGTCATAAGTTAAGCAATAATGTCAAAATAAAAATCCCGGCAAAGATTTGTCTGTCGGGTCTTAGAAAGCTTATATCATGTAAAATATGAAGATCGTCTATTCTGACTTCAGTTTAGTGGGACCATATACATGTAAAATCTCTTTGTTTAATACAGGACTGTCTAAATTCTGGCTATCAATAATTCATTGTACTGAAAGTCCTGAAGTGATTGTCTACACAAGGTAACAATTGTTACCTAGATCCATGTTTACATAGGATCTTTCAATTTCTCTACCTTATGTAGGGTGGTCAGGGTATGTATTCCTACAAAAATTCATGAAGTCTACAAGGTATTTAACTTCTTGAAAGCACAATTGAAAACCTGGATAAAAAGAAATTTAATTTGTAAAACTAGACTGTAGCATTCCAAGAAACAAACATTACTTACAAATATAGATTTAACAGAAATACGATGGGCAGGTGACCAACAAAGTGATCCTAAGTTGTCACTAAGCTATGCAGGCAACATGAAAATACCTAACGCCTAGTTACTGTATCAAAATGGTCTTAAAACAAAACCTGATGTCCTGTGATCAGGGTCCACAAATACCTTGTTTCTGATCATTAATATACAGAGGTCCACTTGTGTAGTCACATGATAATTGAACACAACACTAGCATTACATATGAGGACATGAGTTTTGTGTAGTAGATGTGATGTAGAACTCCCCTAAAAACTAATGCAGCATATTTATGGTCATAACTAAAGTGTAAATTACAAAAATTGCCTCAGTATAAATTTAACTTTAAAATATATCACTCTTCTTAGCCCACCTACATCAAAACTAATTTTTACTGTTTGTTTTTACAAGTAATAAAAACTACCCTAATATTTTGTACTGGCCTTAAAGTTTATAATTTATAGTCTTCTATTTCAAATTAACAAATATAGAAGTATCTTTCAAATCGGTAAAATACTAATCTCATCAAACTATATTTATACCACAGCAGTGTGTATAAAACTTTTGTAGGCTTTACAGGGCATTTGTCTTGTAAAACTATCTCTTTCAATGAAATGACACTGAAAGTTTACCTTGACCGAGCCAATTTTTACCAGAAATGTCAGGTGATCAGTTGGGTACTGGAAACACTGCTACATGGATCTGCATTACTGAAATCATTTCTTGTTAATACCTTTATTCAAGGACACTTAAATATAGTTGTCTGCAGTAACAATTGAGATCTCTTCTCTTTCAAACTATTACGCTAATACTGCAGCACTTATTTAAAACTATAATACTAAACCTGCAATCATTTAAGGAATTGAAGAATAAAGCTCATAAAGCGAGGAGTCACTATTTACAAATCATCTTAATAATGGTCAAAGAATCAGAAATTTTGCTTTCTTTACTCCAATTATTGATATCATATATTTTCCTAATTGAAAATATTGGAGAAAAATCTTTTTTTTTTTTCATAAATGAACTTAAATCATCTCAGTAACATAAAACTGTAACACCCATTATTCTAAACATAAGATCAGAGGGTGAGAATATCACTTTGGCACAAATAACATGAGCACTTTCTATACAATAAGACAATATGTCTGACTTCCAGATGAAAGTAGATGTCCTTTAGCACCACATATTCCATCGTTGATTTCTTTTTCTTGTACTCATAAAAATATATCTGAGGTTTCAAGCCTTAATTGGCTTTTTTTATGGAAAATATACAAAATTCAGACCAAATATAACTAAGATTTAAACAGTTACATGTCACATAACTTTTTACAAATTTGAATCTTGAATATTTCCGGAAAGAGTGATTTTTTTTTTAACTTCATTTGTGCCAGATTGGAACTGACTATGCATTTGTGAGCTAAATTACTCACTTATTACTGAAATTCATAATTTTTAAGACACCATAGGTCTCTCATTTCACTATTTAAACTACAAACATATACTCTATAGCAAAAAGATTTCTTAAGTAGCTGCTACTCTTAGTGTTCATTTAAACAAGATTTTAATTTCCACATGTTGAATGCCTTACAAATTTTCACAAAAATATTAAATACCTTGCAATTAAATCCTTGTTGAATGGACATTATACAATTTGTTTTGACATTTTACATCAAGATTTAACTGTATTTTGCCACATGTAATTAGTTGAAATAAGCTTACACAAGAATCAATCTAAATGACACTTAAAAAATGAGACAGTTTTTCTTTCGATGTCAAAATACTATTCAAGATAATTCTAAAAATACACTTAGTACTACACCTGAGTAATCAGTGATATAAACTTGGAAAGAAAAAACAGCAAAAATTTTCTTCTTCTTAAATGAACACAAGGACATGCTATCTAGAATTATTCTGTTTCTGAAAACAAATATTTCAAAAATGTAAATTCCATAATAAATTCTTGTAATGCTGTATTTAGTATATCTATAAAATACATCAATTCTCACCTTTCTGATTTTAAAATCTTACAAATTGAAATAAAATTTCATTCTTCTTTACCAGGAAATGTAAATTAAACACTACAAATTTTCAGTTGTTCTTTTTTTTTTCAAGTTTTCTTTTATTTTTGCATTCAATGTTGATCAAAACCTGGCATGGTAAATGAACCTGCAAATTCTACGACCTCATCTTTTAATTTGGCAATTTCTTTCATGATTTCTTCATCTGTGACAACAACTTCTCGAAATTCTTTCAAAGTTTCTGTGAAAAAAAGAGAACACAATATTACTGTATTTATTAATAACAGTTTAACACAAAATAGGTAACAATGAAATCTTTCTATGAGTTTCACATATTTCAGTAAAAGATAGCGCTTTTTATGCAGTTTATGCAGTGAAATATCGCTATGTCATAAATCAATTTAAGTCATAGTGTGGAAAAGAATTGTCAAGCCAGTGTTTGACGAAATAAACACCTTTAAACTGAATGTGATAAAAAGAATCTGAAATGAATTGTCATTTCATATGGTATTTATGAAACTTGTTGTGTGTTTTATATCCCCTTGCCAAGGCTTGGGGATATTAAACAAACAACTCATTTCATAAATAACATAAGAATTGAAAATTCATTTCAGATCCTATAGAGACAACAAGATCAATGCCTAGAGTGGTATAATACGCCTGTCGCTTAGCTTGAAGGGGGTCCATTTAAATGAATATAAAGTTTTAAATCCAATATCTTGAGAAAAACTGCTGTAAAAAGTCCATAAGATATGGCGTTGCCTGGATAGGAAAATTTAGTACTAATGATATTGAAATTACCGAAGGAAGATAACACACATAAAAAGGGGCATAACTCTGGCAAATCCAAAGCAGTTATACTGAAATACGAACTGGTACTGGACCTCATTGATATAAATATATATGCCAAGTTTCAATACATTGAAACACTGCATAAAGAAATCTGGAAAACTGTAAATCCTTAAAAATTTCTAAGTTCAAGGGGCATAACTCTAGTAAATCCAAAGCAATCATATCCAAATGCGAATTCGTACTGACCCTCATTGATATAAAGTAATAGACCAAGTTTTAATCCAACACCTTTAAAGACTACAGAAAAAAGTCTGGAAAACTAAAATCTTTGAAAATTTCCAAGTTCAAGGACTGTAACTCTGGCAAAACTAAAGCAATCACGCCCAAATGAGAACTGACACTGACCCTCATTGATATAAAGTTATATATCAAGTTTAAATAGAACACCTTGAAAAACTGCAAAAAAAAATCCAAAAAGCAGACAATGTCATAACATAATATATCCTGCCTAACGATCGGTGTATAAAAATGATGCTTTCATAGAAATTGTACCACATCCCAATGGTTATTGCATCACATATCCAACTAAATAGGAAATAACTCTGTATAATGAAAGTCATGAATAGCCCAGTCAGCAGTGGTAAGGGTTGGAAACCAGTTTACCATACATATATTTATACCATACCGAATGCTACTGGTCGGTGCTCCTTTTAAATCTATAGTACTACCCCTATCAAAACTTCAATCCCATTTAAAACATTTCATTGTGATAAAACTAAAAGTAAAATTTCTTTTATGACACAAGTGGCAGATAGAAATATGCCTAACGACAGAGTGTAACTTTTGTCTGTTTAAAATTATCTAACTAAATACATTAGTTTTTCAGTTTTATAAAGATTGATTGCTTTTTTATTGTATCAATAGAGTTATAATATCACTTTAACAAGAAACCGTTAAGGACGGTATGACCGGATTGCAAATGCTAAATGCAAAATGTTGATGACAGACCGACGGACAGACAGACAGACGGACCGATTTTGCCAATTTATAGACCAGAATTGCTTTGCATTAACATTAACAATACATGTATGCAAGTGGCCATCCTAAAGGCAAAAAAAAGTGTGTGTTCACTGAAGCGTAAAGTCAAGGTCACTAAATTTTTGTATTGGTTGGATAGAACATTCAAGCATCTACAAACCTACCAACTTTGACATAAGTACCCTTTAGGGTAAGAAAGAACCAAGCTAAATGCAAATGCTATACGCAAAATGTTGACACTGTGCGGACAGACGGACTGACTGACGGTTTCGCCAATTCATAGACCGGATTTGCTTTGCAATCCGGTCAAAAATTTAGGTGTGGTAAAATACTATTTCCTTCAAAATGATATTCAACATGATAGCATGTTTATTTCATGGCCGAGAGCTGGGGGGTACTAACAGATTAGTGAACTGCTTTCTTTCAAAAGGGAAAGTAAAAACTGAAGACCCAAATTCATGGTAGATATTGGATCCTTAAATGTTTTGGGTGGGTATGAAATTTCTCAGCAATCTATAAGGCATATCTGTGATTCTGTGAAACAATTTTAATAAGACATGATACAACATACAAACAAATCGGTGAAGGATTTCCATTACATTAAATTACCATATACATGTATACATTCTACTCTGGAGTGACTCTGTAGATATAATGGAAAACATTTTGGATAAGAATGTACATAATTAAACGATAAATAAATGATGAATAAATCTTACTAGATTTTGTCTGTGCTTTCTGTCCTATTTGAACTCCCTTGTCAAGAAGTTCAACAATTCTCTCAAAGTCAGATTCCTTCATGCCACGACTAGTCATAGCAGATGCACCTAAAATAAAATTTAAAAAAAAAAATAAATAAAATAAGGTTGTGGTTACTCATTAAGCCTTTTAATTAATGCTTATAAAATCTGTGTGTTTTTCACTGTACATACAGTGAAACCTGTTTTAAGAGACCCTTCAAGAGAAGGTCACAATAAGGTCACATAGGACAGGTGGTGTCTTAATTCAGGTTACTGAATATGGAAAGAGTTCTAGTTTAGCAGTTCCCAGAAAATGACAGGTTGGATGACTTTCAAACTTAATAGTAAGTCAATCTATTAATCATTCAATAGGGAGCAACCATTACCCCCGCATAGGTAGAAACTTCTGTTTTTATTCTCATCTCGATCACGTAAACAATCTATGAGGCCAAGTCTGATAAGAGATGTCATTAGAAGCTGGCAACCGGCGAAAATAGTTCTAGCTGTCACTGCCGGTTACTTTTTACAAAAATATAAATTGGACAAAATCATTTCACAGTTGAAAATTACTGCATGTCCGAGTCCGTGACTAATATTTAAAGCCACAAACAAAACCATATAATTCCTGGAAATCCCCTAAAACTATACAACATCAGTGGAAAAGCCCATGGCATACATTTTGAATGAACATTTTCAAGACAACTGCGGTCTTACAATGTGTTTATGAACAATAGCTTTTTCAGACAGCTAGATTCAAAACCTGAATGTATAGAATATTTCTCTACAATTGTAAGAAATTACTTTTCCTTCAGGTTTGAAGCTTACTATCCAGAAGGGCTGTTGTGCATACACACAGTATCATGAAAAAGTCTATGGAGTTATGATTTATGTAATGCCATCGTCTTTTTGATGGATAATATGTGCAATTTTAATACCCGGTAGCTTGCTATGTATTTAATGATCAGCATATCTATATTTGCAGATCTCTAAATTTCTTCCGGCCTTTTCAAAAATTTTATACATGTAAAGACATTGTTCACTGCCCTGTTTTTTAAGTTACATGTATTTGATTTGCAGTGAGGAAGTAAAATCTTAAAACATATGTGTAGTTCACAATTTTATGTGCCTAAATCAGTCAGAATTTAACCAAGACTAGTGAAAAGAGTCTTTATCTTGAACAATATTTCAAAAAAGGAGTAAAATAGACTAGTAAAAAACATAAAGTTTTCAACTACTGAAATTTAATGCCAGGAAAGGGCTAGAATGACAAATTTTACATCATTTACTCCAAAGCTTCCAAATCTAAGACCCCCAGGGGTCATGGTGTTTTTATCACATACATATCCCTTTTTACCATTAGACAGATACCTACCAAGTCTAAGACCACCAGGGGTCATGGGGCTCTTGTTACCAGTACACATATTCTGATTCACCATTATACAGATACCTACCTAGTCTAAGACCACCAGGGATCATGGGACTCTTGTCACCAGCACACATATTCTGATTCACCATTAGATAGATACCTACCAAGTCTAAGACCACCAGGGGTCATGCGACTCTTGTCACCTGCACACATATCCCTATTCACCATTAAACAAATACCTACCAAGTCTAAGACCACCAGGGGTCATGGGGCTCTTGTCACCAGCACATGTATTCTTATTCACTGTTATATTACTCAGCTCCAAGATTCTCTCTGTTCTAGCACCATCTGTACCTTTAGATTTCAGGTCAACAAGAACCAGATGAACATCTGTTCCTCCTGGAAAATATTACACCAAAACTAAAATCTAATAATAATGCAAAATACTAAAGTAACTGGCGTCAAGGGACTATAGCATAACAACAATGTACCACAGCAAACATTAACAGATTCAGGGGTGAAATCAGGCTTCTAGGAGGAGTAAGCATCTCCAGAATGGCTAGCAATGCCCGCCATAAATGCCCTTATATACTGGAGGAAAAACAAATGTAACTCCACACTGTATATATAAATGAATGTGAACATAAAAACAGAACCATTCAGTATCACAAATTTTTGGCCTCTTGACCTTTATCAAGTGATCAAAACATTATAAATAGAGCTATGTAAAATCCATTACTATGTCATGTATGCTTTGGCCATGAGCCCAAAAATTTGTGACACTGAGGTTTCTGTTTTCATTATAAGCAGTGCTCTTCCCTTTGAAAGCCTATAAGAGTACTTCCTGTGAACACAATGTGACGGAACAGGGAAGATATCAAATAGTTTTCAACAAGTAAAATGTCAAATCAAAGGTCAAGGAGGAAGCAGTCTATTAATCAGATAGTATATTTTCTACCATCTATATTTATCATGTCTTTGTTTCCTATTTTGTAAAACCATCATTTAAAACCAGTCTTCCATGGATAAAACAGGAGAACTTAAAAGTAACTAAACAAGCTGTGCTTGTGAAACACTAATGCCCCCAGTACTGTTGTCATTTGAAAGGGCTTCATTAGTTGAGTATACACGTCGAATATGAAGTCTCTATCCCTCAGGTTTCAAAAGTTATGGCAGAGGTTAAACATAACAACAGACCAACAAACAGACAGGACAGAAGGTCATCGACCTTGGTGTCATATGAAAGGGCTTCATTAGTTGAGTACGAATGTCAAATATGAAGTGTTTATCCCTCATGGTTCAAAGTTACTGCCAAGTACAAACAAACAGACAGACAGAAAGTACAAAAAAAATCTCTCAATATGGGGGCATAAAAAAGACCCACGGTAGACCCTCCTACCCAACTGGAAATCTAATACAAGCTAATTAGGAAGGTAAATGTTGCAGAAACTTCCAACACAACCCCCAATCATTTCACCATATTAATTATACAGTTTAACAAGAAACTATCGAAGATGGTAAGACTGAATTGTAAAGTGGAAACCATTACCCCCTCACCTGTACAATCTTTTCAAGGAACATGTATTACTTAAAAGATTTTCCAGAGAGCTGTGGGAGCTATCATTACCTTTTTATACCAGACACAGCATGGCACATCATAACATTAACACACATAGCTTTTCATGATCTGACGTCAGTATTACCAATAGTAGTATGCAACAAATCAGCAATATATGAAATCAGTCTGCGTTCACTGAAGTGTACAATGAAGGTCAGGTCACCAGATTTCACAGCAGTCCCAAAGAACTCATGAATGTGTAACTTGGCCAATCTGGATGCATGCATCAATAATGGTGTACAAGAGATCAAGCTAAACGCAAATTCAGTGTCAGTTCACTTTAGTGTGAAATCAAGGTCACTATATTTTGTCTCACTTCGGAAGACCCGCCAAGTTTGATGACAGTATCAGTAATGGTAAACAAGAGATAAAGTTAAAGGCAAATGCTTGACACCAGACGGCCATCGCCAATTCATAGCTCAGACTTGTTTTGTAAAGCAGTAAATGAAATTGCAGAGTAATGGAGAACAGCTGGATGCATTTAAGAGTTGGTTTTATAGAAAAACTTAAACTGAAGAGAGTCAACATCGCTTGTTTAAAGTAAAGGGTTGTTTTAACCAGTTGTAAGTTAAGTACATACTATTGATCGCCATAATATAACAATGTTGTCAAGGGATAATAAATAGAACCAGTTGAGTCTTACCTGAGACCACATGGTATCCTTTGTCCATCAGTACTTTAGCCATGGACTGAGCATTCTTTATAACCTGCTCCTGGTAGACTTTGAACTCTGGACTACTTGCCTGTAAATTCAATAATACTCATTAAACATCTAAATGAGGTAGTTACACTACACCAAATAAATCATAGGTTACAATATTGTTAATAAAACTATAGAAGGAAAAAGCTCAATAAAAATGATCAACATTAGACTGACTGAAGAACATGTGCTATACCAAGTGTCCTATAACGGCAGTAAAAAGACCATAGGCCTACTAAATGACATCATAAAAGGACTATAGGCCTACTAAATGACATCATAAAAGGAAGGAGGTCTGGATGGAGAAATCATAATACAAAGAATGGTTTTGTTTTTACTGCCTCAGATATAGAATGCAGACGCTGGTGACAGTACAGTAATTGAAAATTCATAATCATAAAATTGGCACTATTGCATTATAAAATCACCCAGGCCCTAAGAAGCGAAGCCCTATGGGAAGAACGACAAATCATATTTTTGAAGCTGGCCTTGTTCAAAGGAGGTCTGGATGGAGAAATTATAATACAAAGAATGGCTTTGCTTCTACTGCCTCAGATAAAGAACGCAGAAGCTTTTGACACTTGACAGTACAGTAATTGAAAATTTATAGTAATAAAATTGGCACTATTACATTATAAAATCATCTTTGCCCTAAGGAGCCAAGCTTCTCATGAAGAACGACAAATCATGTTTTTGAAGCTTGTTCAATTGATTAGGTGCTTGACTCATGACCAAAAGGTCCCAAACTCCAGTCCAGTCGGGACCTGGTCAGTGTCCTGTCCTTTGGATGAGACTGTATAAACCAAGGACACAAGTCACAACAGATGTGTCTGACATAAAATATTTCTCACTGTCTCCTCAGCCTGCTGCATAGGCCTAAATTTCTGTGAAATGCATCGGGCAGATGCTGCCACCTTCAGAATGAAATAATCACTTGGTGATAAAAAAAAAACAAGAATGAAGCAAAACAAATATCTGATTTCTAATCCAAATACTTTATCCCTCCCCAAGAGAACAAACTCCCTGTTTAAAACATACATGACAAGTTTGAATCCCAGGTGAAAAATTGTGAATAATGCTGTCTTATCCTTAGATCATTGATATTTAAAACTAGACTTGTCGAAACATGCACTAATTCATCCCAAGATACTTCACTGATATAAGTGAAACGTACATTTTGAGAATCTTGCTTTGTGAAACTTCTTAATCTGACAGACTGATGACCATCGCATGGACAGGGTGATTCCTATAATTCCCTAAATTTCATTTGCAGGAAGTATAACCATACGAACAAGTGCAGGGGAAATCTTTTTACCTTCCCCCATTTACTCCTGAAACAGTGATCAGAAGCCCTTTTCTCAAAAAAACTTACGACTAATATTTCTCTTATTAAGAAACTTGCGAACTTGTACCTTTCACAAAAAAAACTTACGAAATTTGTAAATCAAATTTGTTCATGACTTTACAATTGATTAATACCAAATAAGTATAAAATTTTTGTTGTAAGTTTAAGGTTACAATATACAAAGATGACTGCATTCTTGATTTTGTTCCATGAAGATCAAGGATTAAGACGAAAATGTGTACGTGTAAAGGACTTAAGAATTCACTTACGAAGTTCGTAAGTTAAAATACTTATGACAATTCATAAATTTTTTTGTGAAAAGGGCTGCAGACCCCTAAGTTTGAAACTTTAAATTAAAACTTTTTAGCAGAATCAATAAGAAAATTAGTGTTTCTATCAACAGATAGAATAATTATATAAGTCAAAAGAAGTATTTGGTGAAAATCATACGAAGTTTTATCTTTTATAATCTTTATATATGGAAATAAAGAGAGATTCTTCATTTTTGACTTAAAAATTATAAAAAAAATCAAGTAAGGTTTTCAACAGCACAAAAAAAGGTCACTAGTGTTTCAATAAGCAGGTAAAACAATAATCACATGAGTATATGTCAAAAGAAGTACTTAAATAAAAAGAGATGTTTTTAATGTAAAAAAGAAAATAAAGCCAGACTCTCAAAATTTTAGAGCTTTAGAAAAAGGGTACAACTTTGTACTTATGGGCCTTTATCGAATCGAAAACAATTTGTTATCCCCATATTAAATATTTATACATATTTGGTGAATTTTGTAAATGTTTCAGCTTTAGTTATTTTTTACCGCCTCACCTGCTTTAAAGCTACTGCTAATGCTCCAATGACATTTTGATGTGGACCACCCTGTAAACCAGGAAATACTGCGCCATTTATTTTCTTCTCTAAATCATACAAAATATCTTTCCCTTTCTTGTCAACACCTTTTTTGCCCTTGCGGTAAAAGATCATACCAGACCTGGAAAAGAATTAGAAATCACCCTCCATTGTGAATATTACTGTTGATAAGGAAAGTCACTATTACTACAATGTATATATGATATACTGTTCAGCCCCAAAGATTACTCGGTATTACATGTGTATAATATGACAGAGAAAAGTTCATTCCAGTTACCTCACGATGAAAAGATTAATAGAAACCATTGCTGATCCCTCTTGAATTACAGTTTTGCAACTTCAAACTCACTACTCCAAATGTAAAACATAGGTTTTTAAGAACTAACCCCCACCCCAACCTCTTTTATAATTCAACATTCAATATATATAGTTCTACATTTAACCTAAACTTAATATGCCAATACTTGAGTCCTCTTCCCACCGTTAAAACTTCTTGAAACATAAAATACATACCGGTATCCTACCATTTTTTAAGATGATGTTCATTTTTGTAAGTTTATTCTCAATGTTAATGACAAAGTTTTCCCAAAGGTAAAAAAAAACCAAAACAATTTCATTCTGTATTGATTTCTCTATCATACTGAATGACATATCTGATGCAACAATAAAAAAGATATTAAATAAACTTTATTTTCAGTCATTAGTCGAGTTTGTGGCGTCACGTTACCACAAAACATTAAAGATGTTAACTTAACCAATCACATTGCTGGATATTTACACCCAATATAATAAACATATATGGGAATTATGACATCACAGTTAGTTTCTGATGGGCAGGAAGACTTTGGCATTACTGATGACCCATCTTTCACAGCTTAATGCATACTTACACATTTTGATCTGCTATAATATGAAAAGACTTGCAGTGAAATTACTTAATTTCTTAGTATTAATGCATAATGTAAACATGATAAGTGACTAATGGACAGCTTTCCTCCACATGCTGTAATTTTTGGACTATAGGCTGATCTTTTATTTTCCCCAAAACAAAGAATCCTCCACCTTTAAAAAGATTCAACAAATATCTAACTCAGATTTAGTATCTTGTCTTCTCCTTCCCACGTGAGACTTGATGTTATACATATCTCAATTCCTTACCAAAAGTTTTGAACCACAAATTGGTCAGGCTTACAATCATTATGTGATGCTTACAACTCTTTCATGTCCTATGACATTAGCTTTAAAGAGTAATTCAGGTGCATAGCTAAGTTGTTGTCACTGCATGGATGCCTGGTTTAAGAGGCATTTACTAGCAAATCTGTCTTCACTCCCGCTGATTTCTTGATTCTGGTAAATTTGATACATGACACCAGTATACAAGTATCTCTTAGACCAGACACATTCCTAACACTGTAGGTTGAAAGTCTTTCTTCCATCGGAATTTCAACCCATATAAAACCATCAAAGAAATGCTCCTATCTTAAGCTCTTGACACATTAGTGACCCATAGTTTGAAAATTATGGTTTCAATGAATATCAAGAATAGTAACTCATTTTAAAAGTAAGAATTCTGACCTTGGACCTCGTAGAGTTTTATGGGTTGTAGACGTGACTACATCAGAATAATCAAAAGGGCTAGGGATAACACCAGCAGCAACGAGACCAGAAATATGGGCCATATCTGCATGCATGTAGGCATTCACTTCATCACAAATCTGTCAACATACAATAAGATTTATATCATTGTTAAAGCTAATCCTATACTATAAAGATTATCAGGGTAACGGTTCACATAACCAAACTAAATATAAGGTAGAAAGGTAGGTAACTCTTAGACTTAATCTAGCCTACAATGTAATGCATTATTACTGCAATATGCAAAATAAATTCAAGTTAAGTAGTAAACATGGATCATAAATAACATTACTTGAAAAAGAGAAAACTTTCAGTAAATACAAAGTAGTTTTCAATAACCTTAACCAGCAAAACTTCTGGCTAATCAAACATTCTTGTGAAAATCAGCTCAACATTTTTGTACTATTTTTAAAATATGCCTTTAAGTTTATTAACATTTATTAACAATTTATACACAAACATACATACATTAATATTTTTTTCATAACTTTTCATTTTGTATTTGCAAAAATGCATACCTTTAAAATAAATCTAAAATCTATAATTAATTATGTCATATTGTTAAAGAGGATTTTTATTCTTGAGATGTACTGGACATCTGACTTTTAAAATTAAATCATTTTTCTTTCCTTAATACATTTTTAAGACCCCTCCCTCCACAATATGTCATACCTCTCTATATCGCTTATAATCCAGGAGTCGAGAATAAGCTGTCGTACCAGCTATAATCAGCTTTGGCCGGAACAATCTGGCTGTCTCTTGTAATTTGTCATAATCTATGTATCCTGTTTTTGGCTGAAAAGAAGGACTATGTTAATACATTATAAACTTAAAAACAAGGCATATTTGTGATGCGCTCATGTCCTAGAAAGCAATAATTCACCCTAATAAAGTAAAATTCTTCAGTAGAACAGAAAGACACTGGAAATGAGGAGATAAACCCTACATTTCCCTGGATCATTACGACAGAAGGCTATTTAAAAGGAAACTAGAAAAAAAACTGATTAAGCAATGAAGAATATCCTTGCTAAAACTCCTGCTACAACCAGGGGCACTAACTGAAAAAATCACACTTGGAATGCATATCATAACATGCAAGTTGGTTGCCATAGATGGAAACTTCTATCCTTAGTCTTCCTAATCATTCTTAATCACTGAAATAGTAACTGTAAAGAACTGACAGATACACAAATGCACAGACTGATGGACATGTGGATCACTTTATATCTCCACCTCTGGTATATATCAGAAACTTCTCCTTTCAACTTTCAAGTGTTAAATTAAATGCACTTAAATAAGTACACATATGTTTCTAAAGGTTAAATTATCTTTTTTCTGTAATATGTAATTTTCTATTGTTTTGCTGTTGTAAATAAACAACTGGGTAGGAATTAAATTGTTATACATACATTGATCCTGTAGGGCATAGATTCAAAGTAGAGGGATGTAGCAGAGATTCTCTTGGTATCTGTCATAAATCCATGGGTTAAACTAACAAAAGAAAACAATATAATCACTTCATTAACTGGGTGCTTGCAACCGACATTATGTTTGGTAACCTCTCTAAATATTTTCAGATCAAACACATTTTCTCACCTCACTTCCATTTAAAAAAAGAAAACTATCAGAAAATAAGTGAAGACAGAAAAAGAAAGTGGAAGCTCTACTGAACCTTTTGAACACTCTGTTGAGTGCAGAAAGAAAAAGGAAATGGAAGCTCTTTTGATTTTTGAAAACCACATATTAAACAGATGATTGTACACAAAACCAGAGATAAAACAGTCGACTTTCTGTGATGAATAGCTTTGTAAAAAGTCAAGATTATAAACTATTGTTTACAGCTGGGATTCTGAACAATGAATGATGGGGTATCACACAAACTTGACTAGACTTCAACCAGGAGAGTTAACAATCCCGGTATATAGTAAAGGAATGATGACCATTTACATTAAACAAGGGTTGAAGCTTATAAACAAGGGCTGAATTGAATGAAGAAGTGTTTTGGAATGTAGGTCAAAATCAAGGTTGTCAGATCAAAGATTGTTCATAGTTGATAATCTTGACTTTGAGTATAATCAACAACATGACAAAGTAGTTTCAATTATCTAGACAAATGTCCATGACTGTCTGCAAAACTACTATAATTATCGTAATTTAGGGTGGAGTGATCCAGAAAACAGAGCCCTTACTGTCTGTCAATAAAATCCTCAACATATAACTCTATA
The DNA here is from genome assembly GCA_035048485.1 of Pteria penguin. Lineage (NCBI taxonomy): Eukaryota > Metazoa > Mollusca > Bivalvia > Pterioida > Pteriidae > Pteria > Pteria penguin. The sequence continues at coordinate 15,410,159 of CM068584.1, forward strand.
GTTAAGTTCAACTTTACGGTAAATATACTCAAATTTCAGCTGTAAATGTCTTACTGTCCACCATCCGGTAGATCCAGTCCCATTATTCTGTCATGAGGCTTCAGCAGACCTGTAAACACTTCAAAATTAGCCGGACTACCAGAGTATGGTTGTACATTCACTCCCCATTCCTCTGGATTGAGTCGGAAGGTCTCCAATGCCCTCTTCTGGCAGAGTCTTTCAATTTCATCGATATGTACATTTCCACCATAGTATCTAACATTGTTAGAAAACATATACATGTATTGACATGTGTCATTTGATTCATACACTTTAACTCTTATCACTAAAAAATGAAAGCAGAAATTGGAGCATGACAAAGGAGATGTTTTTTCTAGGAAATGCTTGATTTTGGGAGTGCAGAGGTGGCATTCCTTCCAATGACCCAAAATTTTACCCCAAAACCGTAAGTTGTTGACAAATGTCTGCCACTCGGCAAGAGACATACTGGATACATCACTGGCTGTTACTTCGAAATTATATCATTTCCTTAAATGTCCCGATTTCCACTAGTTTCCGGTGGCAGAAACTTGCTGGAAATAGTTACTGCAAGCTTCCGCAAGGTTTCAGTTTTGAAAACTTCAAGTTACCTCCAGTTTCCATTGTGGAAACATCGAGTTTCAGAACGTTTCCGTTACAGAAAGTCCCAGTTTCCATGCAGAAACTGGTGGAAACCTGCAGCAACTTCATGTTTCTGTGAGGTTTCCACATACAGAATCAGGTGGTTTTTTTGCAGTGTATCAATCAATCAGTATAACATGTACTATAATCAAACAAAGGCTGCACTTACTGAAAAAGAGTCAATTGTTTGATGAATTATCAAGATTCCAAGTATTCAAAATAGATAATAAAAATTCAAACTGACAGAGTAGAGAAATTAAAGTGGATTGGACTATAATACATTATTGCCATTATTATCACCCCTTGTAGAGAGACCCTATAATCAGGAGACTGATGTACTAATGAACTTCCCACAAATATTCCTTCACACATTTATTGTACATATAGGCGTCTGCAGTTTTTCACAAACATTTTTTTCTACACAATATGCAAGTATAAAGTATGTTTATTAATTACAAATTGTTGAAAGTCTGTATTGGGCATTACCTTTCCCAAGGGTAGCTTTCTGAATACTTATTGGTCAATATCTGGCCCCAGGATAGGCTTCTGAATACTTATTGGTCATTACCTTGCCCCAAGGTAGCCTTCTGAATATATATTGGTCATTACCTTGCCCCAGGGTAGCCTTCTGAATATGTATTGGTCATTACTTTGCCCCAGGGTTGCCTTCTGAATACCTATTGGTCATTACTTTGCCCAAGGATAGTCTTCTGAATACTTATTGGTCATTACCTTGCTCCAGGGTAGCCTTCTGAATACTTATTGGTCAGGCAGGAACCTAAGACTTCCTGAACTGATTTACTGGCAAAATTCTGGAAAGAGAACCAATAATATTGATATAACTATCAGTGTACAAAGACATAATTCTAACTATTATATGTATACTTTGTTACAACGATAAGTGGAGGATAAGATTGTTCAACAAATCCTTACCCAGATTTAACCGAGACTTAGAACTATTCTGACAGACCTTTTTCTATCTGGAACTAAAAGCAGTGCTTGATTATTTTTGCACCCGATAATATTGACAAACATTAGATTCTCCATTGCAGCTGATTAAAATTAATTGAAACATTCTTGTTTAATGCCACACCAAGATTATTGCAGTGTGAAATATGTAAGATATCATCAAAATCAAATTCTTGATTTGCCATTTCTGTATATAATGCAAATGGTGTAGAGTATAGGGTTACAAAGTGTTATGGATAGAATTTTCCATTACTGCTTTAAAACACAATCATTTTATCTCAGATGTGAAACTCTGAAGCTGATTTCACATGATGACATATGCCTTGACTTTACACAATGAAATGAATTCCTTTGAATCCATGAATTTTTTATTCTATTCTATAATGAACCACTTCAACTCTGATACAATGAGCTACAAATCCTACAGGTTATTATCTATAAATCACACTCCACTCTGATACAATGAGTTCCAATCCATGAATCTGTCTACATTTCTCTATGAATCACACTCACCTCTGATGCAATGAGTTCCAATTCATGAATCTGTTAATCTTTCTCTATGAATCACACTCACCTCTGATGCAGCGAGTTCCAATTCATGAATCTGTCTATATTTCTCTATGAATCACACTCACCTCTGATGCAGTGAGTTCCAATCCATGAACCTGTCAATCTTCCTCTATGAATCAGACTAACCTCTGATGCAATGAGTTACAGTCCATGAATATCTCAATCTTTCTCTGTGAATCATACTCACCTCTGATGCAATGAGTTCAAGTCCATGAATCTCTCTATCTTTCTTTGTGAATCATACTCACCTCTGATGCAATGAGTTCCAGTCCATGAATCTGTCTATATTTCTCTGTGAATCATACTCACCTCTGATGCAATGAGTTCCAGTCCATGAATCTGTCTATATTTCTCTGTGAATCATACTCACCCTTGATGCAGTGAGTTCCAGTCCATGAATATCTCAATCTTTCTCTGTGAATCATTTTCACCTCTGATGCAATGAGTTCCAATCCATGAATATCTCAATCTTTCTCTGTGAATCATTTTCACCTCTGATGCAATGAGTTCCAGTCCATGAATCTCTCAATCTTTCTCTGTGAATCATATTCACCTCTGATGCAATGAGTTCCAGTCCATGAATCTCTCAATCTTTCTCTGTGAATCATACTCACCTCTGATGCAATGAGTTCCAGTCCATGAATCTGTCTATATTTCTCTGTGAATCATACTCACCTCTGATGCAATGAGTTCCAGTCCATGAATCTCTCAATCTTTCTCTGTGAATCATACTCACCCTTGATGCAGTGAGTTCCAGTCCATGAATATCTCAATCTTTCTCTGTGAATCATTTTCACCTCTGATGCAATGAGTTCCAATCCATGAATATCTCAATCTTTCTCTGTGAATCATTTTCACCTCTGATGCAATGAGTTCCAGTCCATGAATCTCTCAATCTTTCTCTGTGAATCATATTCACCTCTGATGCAATGAGTTCCAGTCCATGAATCTCTCAATCTTTCTCTGTGAATCATACTCACCTCTGATGCAATGAGTTCCAGTCCATGAATCTGTCGGTATTTCTCTGTGAATCATACTCACCTCTGATGCAATGAGTTCCAGTCCATGAATCTCTCAATCTTTCTCTGTGAATCATACTCACCTCTGATGCAATGAGTTCCAGTCCATGTATCTCTCAATCTTTCTCTGTGAATCATACTCACCTCTGATGCAATGAGTTCAAGTCCATGAATCTCTCAATCTTTCTCTGTGAATCATTTTCACCTCTGATGCAATGAGTTCCAGTCCATGTATCTCTCAATCTTTCTCTGTGAATCATACTCACCTTTGATGTAATGAGTTCCAGTCCATGAATCTCTCAATCTTTCTTTGTGAATCATACTCACCTCTGATGCAATGAGATCCAGTCCATGAATATCTCAATCTTTCTCTGTGAATCATACTCACCTCTGATGCAATGAGTTCGAGTCCATGAATCTGTCTACATTTCTCTATGAATTACACTCACCTCTGATGCAATGAGTTCCAGTCCATGAATCTGTCTATATTTCTCTGTGAATCATACTCACCTCTGATGCAACGAGTTCCAGTCCATGAATCTCTCAATCTTTCTCTGTGAATCATATTCACCTCTGATGCAATGAGTTCCAGTGCATGTATCTCTCAATCTTTCTCTGTGAATCATACTCACCTCTGATGCAATAAGTTCCAGTCCAGGAATCTCTCAATCTTTCTCTGTGAATCATTTTCACCTCTGATGCAATGAGTTCCAGTCCATGTATCTCTCAATCTTTCTCTGTGAATCATACTCACCTTTGATGTAATGAGTTCCAGTCCATGAATCTCTCAATCTTTCATTGTGAATCATACTCACCTCTGATGCAATGAGTTCCAGTCCATGAATCTGTCTGTATTTTTCTTTTTTGATGATACTTAGTATCTCTGGGTCATCTTCAGTCAGGTTCTCTTTTCCTGTCCAAAGCGTTCTGCATGCAACCTGTAGAGGGTTCCTACGGCAACTTACCTACATAGAAAGGTAAAACAAAAACCTAGACATATCTACTTGTTATTCTTTTTATGTTCATAACAATATTATGTTTAACTTAATTTACATATTCTTAAAGTATTGCTGAAAAGTTATATGTCCCAGACTGGTCCAAGAAAATTTCAAGTCAAAGTATGCCATTTGTTTTCAACTTTGATGTAGTCTGTGTTCATAATACTTGTTTTTCTTTATAGAACTTACAATTTTCCCTTACAGTACTTTCACTTAAAGCTGCCCTGAACTTGACTTTTAATCCTCTGATTTAATAGGCATTTTTCTTTCCCCATTATTAAGTATATATCCAAACTTGGTTCAAATCAGATGTATGGTGCTTGAGTTACCATAAGGGAAAACACCATTGCTTCATTTTCACTTGAAATTCAGATGCATTAATAACAGATCATCCTTTACATGCGAGGTTATAGCATGTGTCTGTTTGGTGAGGAAAACACCATTGCTTCATTTTCACTTGAAATTCAGATGCATTAATAACAGATCATCCTTTACATGCGAGGTTATAGCATGTGTCTGTTTGGTGAACCAGTATACATTTTACATGCGAGGTAATAGCATGTGTCTGGTTGGTATGAACCAGTATGCATTTTTGCTCACCCTCATTCAGCACTCCAAGAACAGAGACAAACGAGAAGAACTAGAATATGATGGACTTCTGTACCAGTATCTTTGACTATTAAATATCTTCAAAATGTGTACATAACAAGTAGTTTTGCTTTAAAGAAATCATGAAGGGTACCAACTGAAATCTTTAAAGTGAAAAAAGAAGCCATTTGTTACATAGACACATGCTATCATATACCAATGTACCATGACAAAAAATATCACAACACAAAGGCTGTGATACGATAAGCAATATAGGAAGGAGCTAAAATGATACAGGAACAGGTAAACTTAATATCTTGTTTTTATTACAAAGCATTTCATGATATGAATCATAGTATTGTTCAAGTACAGTAAATCCTGTTTTAACTGACCATGAAAGGAGAGATGGAAAAGCGGCAACTTCAGGAAGGTGGTCTCTAAATACAGGCAATTTTGTAAATCAATATAAAGAACAAAGAAATGCAGGTGACTGGTTACTACATGTAACCTAGCTAGTAATAATGTCAATATTGTATTCATACTAGCCACTTAGTTTAACTTAACATTCTATAAGTGTGTCTATTTTGTCTTATTTAAACACGAAACTTTATTTTCATATATTGGATTGGAACGAAGAGAGGTAGGTGACTGCTTGTTACAGGTGGTCTTAAAAGCAGGTTTGACTGTATCATAACACCTATTGTATCACAAGAATCTGTTTTGTTACATCTCTACAGTTGTTAGGGTATGCCTCTTATTTTGAATAACTCTAATCTGATTCTTTTCAAGAACAAACCTGGTTAATAATCATGTTAATATATGTAATGCATTTACAAGGTATACCAACCATTTAGTTTACCTTAACATTCTATGTATCTTTTGTCCATTTAAACTTTATTACGTAACATAAAGATCAATGTACCGGTATGTAAAATAAACCAGGTGCGACATAAAACACTGATACACTTATTGTTAGATAAGCTTGTCTTTACTTTGAGCACTATTTACTCAGTATCATGATTTACACACTATGTACATTTAAATGGAACAAAATGATCTCCAGACAGAAATAAAAAACCCATACATGAATTACAATACATGAGATAATGTTTCCATTGCACGTTAATATACCCTGTATGGGGAAGTAGTTTTGAGATATAGAAATAATTATGTCATTGAGTCTATATTTAAACAAATTTAGGAAAAAGAAACTGGTACAACCCACACACAAGACATTTATGATTTTGTCATCTCTTTTGCTTGATTGTCAACTCTACATGTGAACTGGTGAGTGATGTAGCTCAGTTCACTGAGAGATTGCTAGGAACACAAATCATCTCAATATGAGTACGCCATTCCATAGTTAAATAGGGATGAATAAATTTCTTTGCCTACACAAGGTACACCAAAAAATTAAGAAAATCATCAGGGAGATAGATTTGTAAAAATCTTCTCAAAGTTTAAAATTTCCACATATCAACTTGGCATTATTGAAATTAGTTAACTGATGCAGAATCAGAATCAGGGTTCAAATTTTCACCTTCTAAATTCTGTACATATTTACCATAATGACTTTTGCATAATGTGCATAAGGTGTGTAGTACACACCACCAAGTTTGGAGAAAATGTCAAGAAAAAGCTTATGTTCTATATGTATAACACTCAGGATAAAGACTGTGAAAATTTTATAGCAAGCAGGTGCTAAGTTGACTTCAGCTGGAGAATTGTTGCCATGTATATTTTGGCATTCTGCTGATCTTTTACATGCTGTCATAACAGCCTGGTTATGCAATCTTGGAAGGTTTCAATAACTATGTTTATTGTAGCATAAATTGCCTGGTACATGTATATTATCAAGGTGGATGGAAAAAATCATGAATTAATAATTAGAAGACCCTTAATAGCAGATGATTAACTTGGTACAGTTAGAAAGACAGATGACATTCACTGCATATGCGGTGGGTAGAAAACTCCTGAATATATCTCTAACTTTACGTCATATATCTTATAATTATACATCAAAGAAGTACTTGTTGAATGCATTATAGATTTTCTTATCACTTGCCCATTACAATCACTACCCATTCCAGGGTTAATTAACTTCATTGTTATCAAAGCATTTGCTGAAAGTACAGCAATCACATTTAAATGGATGTTCTTCTTCTTCCTGATTAAATACCCACTTCATAATTAGCATTTGCTTACTCATACAGAAATTTTGAAAAGAAGTGTGCATTATACTGAAATTATTAAAATCATGCGAATAGAAGCGCCACACATTTTACATTTTCAAGGTTTTTAATAAATTTAATATATGAACACATAATATTCAAAGTCAAGACACAAAAATTCCATAGACATTAATGTCTTAGTGATAGATTTAAAAGAATGTCTGTAAACACCCCCACCCCTTTCAACTCAAATTCAAAATCAAACTCATTCATAATTTTTCATGTATGTCAACATAAAACTGATCGTGAATCATTTTCTCTAATTGTCTCAAGTTCACGTGCTCTCCCTATTTGTTAAAAAATCCTGAATCCACCACTCTCATCCCGATAATTCGCCTATTACATGAAATACTGGATCCGCCAAACGTGATATACTTGCGTAAGTTTTTGAATTTTGAGAAATAACGTTAAATACCGGAATCTGAATGAAAATTTGAAACATAAAAGTAGATTTTAATTTCTGTCTAACATCTACCCACGTGCCCACAGTTTTAGGGCACTACAAGCATTCGATTATGCTTGCTGAGGCTGCGAGTGACACGAAGATGTTACCATGTTACAGTATGCCAGATGGCAAGCAAGAATTTCACATAAGAGCGGATATTCACTCAAAGTAAAGGGTTAATGTTAACTTCGCAAAAGCAAGAAAAATATACACAATGTAACTTATACGATCAAAGCATGTATACTTACAGAAATTATATCTTTGATGCGAAATCTTGACAGCATTTTTAACAGTGATCTCCAGATGATGACAAAGAAAAATGCCGATGCGCTCCGAAGAAAGAGGTAACTTGTGCCAGTTGTGGGTTTGCACGTTTCATGCCGAAACACGATATTTTTTTAACGTAAAGACACGTAAAATGTTGGTTATACATTTACAAAGGATATACTTAATGAGCATCAAATATCAAATTTTGGGTCTGACAATCTCCAGGGGCGGATCCAGATTTTGGAGTCGGGGAGGGGGCGAAATCAGCAAAGACAGTGGCGGATTTAGGGGGTGCCTACCCCACCGGGAATGACCCAAATTTTACCAAAAACGCTGTATTTTGGTCCATTTACTGTCAAAATCAACAAAATTCACCCCTAGACCTCTCGGCAAAGGAGGCGCTGGATCCGCCACTGATACTTATTTCAGGCGCGGATCCAGGTGAGGGGGGGCCCCGTCCTCGGCAGTCGCGCCAAGCATAGAAGTTCCGACGGTAACAGGACTATACATACACCAAATACACCGTCCACTGGCTTCACTGTCCATTGTTAACACCGTCCCCAGCTTTAAAAAGCGTCTCCAGATATTTGTAAGTTTATACCCAAGTCTATACAAACATTGAAATTATAACGTAATTGATATACACCTTGATATACACCAGAGATACAGACTTTCAAAAGTAGTCTATGTCTCTGATATATATATATATGGCATAATATGTACATGTATATACATTTTGTATTGCAATTAAATCGTACTTCGTTGTTGGCTTGTGTTTTATTTGTTTAGAATAGAATACAGAGACATACAGCACGTGTTGTATGTTCTTATAAATTATATAATGTAGAAGAAAAGCTGAGTATTAAAATTTTGAGAATGAAGTAAAAATCAAGTCAATTGTAATTGTTGATCATATTTTATTATTATTGATATTAACAGTGGATGGTTAGGCTTTGTTGATTGATTGTTTGATTTTTGTTTAACGTCACATCACGTATATGGTGACGGCATCTGCCTGATGCGGAGCATATTTTGACCTTTGCAACGGACCCACCCGAAGCAGTGAGGGATCTTTAACGTGCCATGCATACCACGACACGGGGCCTCGGTTTTTACTGTCTCATCCGAAAGACAGAACATCGGCATGACCAAAGCGGGAATCGAACCCCGGCCTCCCGATCAGGAGTCCAGCGCGATACCACTAGGCCACGCCGGTTTTGGATGGTTAGGATACAGATAAAGTATAAGTAGTAAGACCTACTGTCCGCGCCACTCACTTTGTAAACCGAAAAATCTGGATTTTCACTTATTTATCTTTAAAATAGTTTTACAAAATTAATATCAATCGACAGATCTTGTTTAGTCGTAACTTTTGGTGTATGTTATATGTTTCTACGAAGAAGCAATCGTATTTTATAGGGAAAAATCATTTTAGATAGGGCGTTTTCTATGTTAATTTTGACGTGACGTCGCCGATGTTTAAGTCTATGGGAAACTTGGCGACGTCACGTCAAAATTTAACATGGAAATCGCCCTATCTAAAATTGATTTTTTTTCTATAAAATATGAACGCTTCTTATACAAACATATAACATACACCAAAAGTTACGACTGAACAAGATCTATCGAATGGTTTTTGAAATTATTCTTAAGATGAATAACTGAAAATCCAGATTTTCCAGTTTCCAGAGTGAGTGGCGCGGACAGTAAATGTGACTTGATTTCTTTGCAAACAACGGATTGATAGACTATACACTTGGCGTATATGGTAAAATTACTGGACGCATAGCACGGATCGTCTGGGGACGGATCGTCTAGAAATTTGCCAGTCCCCCCCCCCGCCCCAATTATGACAGTAAAGTGTTTCTCAAAATTTTCTCGGTGGAGGCTCCCCGAAACCCCCCTATGGGAGGGGGATACCCCCTCCCATAACCTCCCCCACTCGGTCCTTCGGGCCTCTAATAGTGTGCCCACGGAATTGCAATTTCTGAATACCCATTCCCTGACTATACATTTGATTCTAGGTCTCCCCAGCGAGTCCCCCTCTCTCTCTCTGGGTGGTTGTACATGTGTGTGTGTATGTATGTGTGTGTGAGTGGTTGTACATGTGTGTGTATGTGTGTGTGTGTGTGTGTGTTTGTGTGACTGACCTTCATTTCAAGATGTGAGTGATTTTTCTCAAAATGTCTAAACTAAATCTAGGAATGTCAAGATACTCGTTTGCCGACTGTCCTACCAACATCAAATTGTCAATATATTATCAAGAAACCAGATTAGATCCTGCAATCTTAGAATCACCAGATGGTTGACTTATTCAGACATAAATGTGTTTTAACGACTAAATATATGACATGGACATAGAAGAGAAGCTAGTCTACAAAACCTGAAAAGGGAAAATTCGTGTGGTCATCAGACAATAAAGACGATGTATAGATAATTGTTTTATGTCACGATAATTCAATCTATAACATTTTAGAAATAATCACATTCCACAAATTTTCGGCCACCTAGCTTTTTCAAGTAGTTTAATGGTAAAATAAATGATTTAATGGTAAAATTTAATCTTTCTGCTGGCTAAAATGGATTGCACTTAGATCACTCCAGTTTACCATTAAACCACTTGAAAAATAGGCCAGGTGATTGAGTGTTTCTGGTTAAATTTTGATGATGATGATGATGATGATGATGATGATGATGATCATCATCATCATCATCATCATCATCATCATTATGTAAAAGAGCAATATTATTCAAATATTCTTGCAGAAAAATTAAACTACTTACTTTATCAAAACCGCATTAAAAATGTTAAACGGAAAACTTGCTTCAAAAGAATAAATTCCAACATCAAAGAGGAAAGTGCGGATGTGTTTTGTTTGCTGGAGTTCCGTTTTACTTCACACCAAAATTATTTCTCCATACGGTGATGACATCTGCCTGATGCACCGCGCAGACATTTAGAACAGTATGTAGAGGGATGATAATTTGACCCTGAGAGGGGGTCCTGACACTTTTCGGAAGTGAATATTCTGACCCCGAAAATGCTGGAAAACATTTGGCTTTGACTGAAACGAAAATAAATATCCTGGTTGCTAGCATGCACATATACCAAACCATGCAAATATAAGCTGAATATTCTATAGAAAACAAGTTATATTTTACCTATTTTAATAGTATATGACGCGTATTTCAGTGGAATTTGTAGCATTGGATGAATCGCACTATTCAATATGGTTTTTTAAAACTTAATAGAATTGTTGCCTTTTGAAAATATATTTGCATGTCCATTTTGAGGGGTGGACAGGGGACAAGAGCTCTACCACCTGCTTTTTGAGAAATTTTCCCCAAGTTCTCGTCTGGAACAATGGCGTTCACGTCCCCTTGCCACCAATTTCCAACCCCTTTCCCCGGCTCCTTTTCATGCTGTCCGCCTCTCATTTATACGCCAAGCACACTGATATGTTAACATTAAAACGAGTAGCCAAACTCGTCTCTCATATGCACATTCGATGTTCAAATCAAATCATGTGCATTTCAAAAATTATGGTGGCCATATTTATTGACAATGTTTCATTCTTGTTCAGTTTCATTCAAATCGGTGCAACAGGACATTTATCAACTGATTTAAACACATTTATTCAAATATATGATAAAAGCAAACATAACTTTAAAATGAGAATAAAAGTAAAACTACAAAATGTATATCTTGAAATAACACACATTATAATAAAGGTAAAAAAAACAACAAAAACATGCATCTTAAACCTAACATAAACTGAAACAAGAGCAACGCCAAACGTTCACCCTGACCATTGATTTTTTGACCCCAAAATCAACAGGGATCTTCCTCTCATTATACTAAAGCCATATGTGAAGTATGAACCCAATAAGGCTAAAGTTGCGGAGTGTCTATGATGTTTTTATATGATGACCTCCGATGACACTGACTTTTTACCTTTTATCCCGACAACCGATAGGGTTCTTCCTGTCCTTACACTTAAAGTACATCTGATGTATGAACCCAATAGGACGAAAACTGTGACTTCTAGAGTATTATAGACACACTCACCTACCCAAATACAAACGGCACGTTGTTACGAGGGAATAATAAAAAGATACTTATAAAATACCGGTATTTAAAATGAAAAATGTAAGGTGAAAACAGTTCAAAGCTTTAAACTTCTGAAAGAGTATTCAACATGAGCAGTTTATAAAAAGAAGCAGTGGCATATGTAAAACATTTTAAGATCCATTTGTCTGATATTTAAAATATCAGTGTACACAACACCAATGAACAGACGTTAATCACGTAATGTCAAAACAAAGGGTATTTGCATTCCATGCGGGTATCTCCGGTAACAATCTTATTAAAACGCGACATGTATTTCGTTTCTTTACGATACTCTTCGTGTACATGGAAAGCATCGTATAGGAACGAAGTACAAGTCACGTTTTAATAAGATTGCTCTATAGTGACTGTTGCATTGCTCCTTTTAATCTTTTTTAACCTTCAATATTGAATTAAATTTGTATTTGAACTTTCGTCAATTTGACAACGGGGGACATTTTACTGCTCAATTGAAAGCGTCTACACAGGGGTACAGTTACGACGGCTTGAAGGAGTGTCACAGTGAAGGGACACGCTCGCAGAGGAGAGTGATAAGTGGAATTCCTCCCCCTGGTTACCGGATAAACTATGCACAAAAACTATTGGTATGAAGACCTATGCGATAGATTTACCAGTTAGACTATGCACTAGAAACTATTGGTATAAAGACCTATGTGATAGATTTAACAAATAGACTATTCACTAGAAACTAGTGGTATAAAGACCTATGCGATAGATTTACGAGATATACTATGCACTAGAAACTAGTGGTATAAAGACCTATGCGATAGATTTACGAGATACACTATTCACTAGAAAGTAGTGGTATCAAGACCTATGCGATATATTTACCAGATACACTATGCACACGAAACTATTTGTATAAAGATCTATGTGATAGACTTTACTAGATATACTAAGTACTAATAATTAGTGGTATAAAGACCTTTGCTATAGATGCGACCGTCTGATCAGAAAGACAGGACACTTTATATTTTGAGGTTCAGATGAAACCCAAATGTACTGACCTGCATTTTATGTGTGAATGATTTTTCTCAAAAAAAAAAAAAGATTTAAACTAGGAAGAAAAAATAGATACGACACTTTACATATGGGATGACTAATAGAATATACCGCTATTGTTCGATGGTGACAGAGAAATCAACTAACCCGAGTGTTAAATTAACTTAGCTAAGCTAATTTGACACGAGGGTTAGTTGATTTCTTTGTCACCACCGGACACACACACACTGTCATTGTCATGTTCCCTCCGTTTATGTTGGAAAATGAACAAAAATTAGGTTGCTTGACGTTGACGTATGTCGTGTTTGCTTATGACGTCATGATAACATTGAGCGCGAAATAAGTCGTGTAGCTTATCTTTCCAACCCCCTGTGGGAGACAGGCTGATCATTTTGCAGTAAATATGAGAATAACTCTGTAAATATGGGAGAAAGTAGTATGGACCATCTGCTTTTTTTTGGGGGGGGGGGGGTGTTTGTTTTGTGTGTGTGTGTGTGTGTGTGTGTGTGTGTGGTGTATGTATGGCGTTGCAATCAGGTCGTTCCATACCCAATCAGAATTAAAGAAAGGTAAATGTATGCACATATGCTTTGATTTTTCGCAATCATTTCAATTGTAGTTTACGTTGTTTAATATACTGGCAAGGCCTAAAAGAAATATTGACAGCATCCGACTGGATGACATTTTCCTGCCTTATCCTTCCGAAGAAAGTATATATACCTGTCTTCAGACGGGACTCCTTATATTATTGCCATGACGTACGTCTGTTCGTTCGTCCGCCGGTCAGGGCCATTTTTTCTTAATGCTTCAATTTTGCAACTGCGTACTTTGCACAATTGTTCCTTGTGGCAGGATAGTCTGGCATGACCTTGACTCAAGGTCGTTACTCCAAGTTCAAGGTCACTGAGGATCTTAATGGGATTTCATTTACCATGTTTTCTTAATCATTTAATTCTTTTTCTTCATATCTGAACCATTTTATCATTAAGACAAGGTGCTTTGTGTCACCTGTTTCCAGGGTCTTTGATTCATTGTCAAGGTTACCGTAGGCATCAATGGAATTTCTTTGTCCTGACCTTATTTTCTTAATGATGTAGTTCTGCAGCTTCATATCTAACACAATTGTTCTTTTGACAAGGCAGCTTATCATGTCTTTATACAATATCATGCACGCAAGATGAACTGTCACTCTGGACCTTGACAATTTTCTTTGTCAAACAAAAGGTAAATCACGTGATGGATATACTCATGTCCCTTCTACCGGCTGAACATTCCCCTGTACATTACCACACATGATATATCACCAAGGTACGTATATATCCATTATGGATCCCTCATTTGGATTCCGTCACTTTACACCGGAAGGTGGTGGACTCCATAGAGTGGTTAGCGAGGATGTATTTGCATAGGCCAGTGCATGTCGGTCTACTCATCCCATGGTCTCCGTAAAATTCACCATGTGATGCTACATGCGGCAATGTTTTGGCTAAAGACAGTATGATTAAGATTGCAAAGCCGAAACTTATAGATATATAAATATGTGAAATCGTTGTTGATGTAAAAAAAATAGATTTCTTAATAAATAGGTCTATCTATGAACCCTTCGAGCTCGACATGGGTAACATTTATCAATAATGGTATGCAAGGGATTATTTTAGACGCAGTTTGTGTTCATTGAAATGTGAAATTAGGGTTAAGGTCACCAAATTTGCGTCAGTCGGGAAGAACTTATCGAAGTCAACAAACCAACGAGATTTGGCAGATTTCATATAAATGCATTCGAGTCTATCTTTAATGAACTGGTTGTAGCTATTCCAGATTATGTCTGCCAGAGACATAGACTACATTCAGTAGTCTATGTCTCTGCGTCTGCGTATCAATGGAAAGAACGAACATAAAAGGAATACAGACTTTATTGTGTGCTTCTAATTAAGTTTTATCGATTTCAAATTTTATTTTGCTTTGGATGTCCAGTTTTCTAAGATACAGCATCTTTCCAATGTCAAAGTCACTACACTGAAGTGTAGCATAGTGTTATCTCAAACCTTGACGTTGGGAAGATGCAGATATATGAACGATGTAATAATAATGAAATGAATCACATTTTACATAAAAATAGTTTTTTTGTAATCGAATCCGCATTTTAATGGTTCGTGCTAGAACGTCACGATGGAAAGAGACTTCTAATTTTCCTCAAATAATAAACTAAAAAACACTCCTTGCAATGCTATAGCTTTATTTTACAAACCATACCACCTCATTTGACTTCGAATTATGCTAACTCCAATAATACTATGGCATCTCGGCGGGTGTTGTCGATCAACAGGGAATGCCTTACTTCTCTGGTTCTTCCAGGGGTCTGTGATAGTCTATGTCTCTATTTTGTCAAGTATAGAATGGATTTTCTTTATTGATCACGGCTCGGTATCTTAGTACTTTATGTACCAATATCTACGGTTACATGTAGACAGAGACATATATACTACTTTCAGTAGTCTACGTCTATGATGTAGGGATATCATCCAGTTTGGCTGGTTGATTTGGCTGGTTGAGACAATGCCTGTACATTAAGATAATATGTTTAGATCATTTCACTGAAAGCGATTAACTAAAATGATGAAATATGACGAAATAAAATGATGCTGCTTGTTTCAGTACAAAATATTTTAAATGTAGATGATGGATAAATCCAAACTGCAAGTCTGAAAATCATGAAATCAGAAGACATACAAAACCAGTAAAAATGAAAACCAAGAAGAAAATAACAAAACATGTCTACATGAAGAGCATATGTGAACCCCTATGATAGAGTGAGATAAGGTTCCCAGGGAGAGTGGGCATCTCCTGCTTGCTAGCAACACCTGTCACATATCGTACCCAGTAGAAAGAATCAAATCGTGTAAATTGCATATATATATTTATATATGGAGAAGTCAAAGTAGGTAACTTTCTAGTATAGAGGGTGTCAAATCTGTATAAAATGATCGGAATCGGTCTCAGTCCAGAATATCATTTAAAAGTCTGGATAACGAGATATCATATGAAGTCAATAAGAGTCTCGTAATTACGACCATAGAACTTCCTCAGTGACGTTGCTAGTCTAGCACATATATAACCTGGTTGAGTAGCTTTTCTGAAAGTCACATTGCCCTCAGAACAAAGTCATTATAATTTGAACATGCTCTGGAATAACGTATTAACTGAGATATGAATACGCCGTATGCGGGCCCGTATTTCTAGTTTTTAAGTCGGAATTTCCAAGTCTGTGTCCTCATCTTCATTTTAGAGATCGCTTTAGTCAGGTGAAAGACGTTCGGAACATTTCTGAAAAATGGCGGGTAAGAATGAAAAAAAAATAAATAAAGGAAGAAATAAGGACCTAATACATTGTATCGAAATAAAAAAAAACATGTTTCTTTTCGAATATGCATTCTTTCAAATGACGCTAAATCTCTTTCCTTTCAAAAGTACTAATTTCTCAGTTTTAGGAGGAAATTCGGAAGTTTTCGAGTAGACAATTGTCATGGACATGTAAATAGAATAAATAAATTGCAATAGACTTAATTATTATGAATGACTATGACATACTAAATTCTTCTTGTTCTCCTTCTTCTTGGTTTTCTTCTTCTTCCAAATTACAAAATTTCAGAAGTTCAGTGTTACACTTCATCATTTGAAGTTCATGTGGCAATCAAGATAAAAGCCTAGCCTCAGAGGGCTAAAAATACAGACTGATGTTACTGCTGATGGAAATTTATTCCAATGACCAATCCGTTATGGTTTGTAGGAAGGAAAATCAGGACATGCCTTGTCTCATGATGGAATACTGATCAATGGTTAATTTAGTTTAAACAAAGAAGTTTAGTTTTTACCTGGAAGTTGACCAAGTATAAACAGATCTTTCTGTCAAAACTAACTAATGGATATTGAGCTGATCCTGATGTGTGATTGGATGAAGTTTTGCCCCGCTGGGAAGTTCACTAAGTTGGGCTTGATTTTATAATGCAGTAAAAGGCAGGTCTTTCCTCCTATCTGATGTTATTCCTGTCCTAATAATTTGGCAATATTGATATCACTACCAGTAGTGACCTCTGCTGCTTGGGACAGGATTTTCTCTATCTTGTCCGTCGGTGTGTGTGTTCATCCGTCCGTTCGTCCAAGGTCATGTTTTCTGGACCTTTTTTCTGCAATCTTTCAAGATATTGCATTGAAACTTGGCATATAACTTTATATCAACGAGGGTCAGTACCCTCGTTGATACTGACCCTTGTTGATACCCGTGATACAGCTATGTACAGTGAGATGGCGATGTGTATTGGTTTTCTTCCTATGTACTAGTATATATCATTATGTCATATACATGCATTTCTTTATGTGTATACTTTTTGTCTTTATATACATTAACATATTTTGTTACTTATCTCCCCGGCCCGATTTCTAAATGAGTAACGTTATTAAGATTATGTCTATGAATTGCCGAGGACTGGGTAGCATGGAGAAAAAACGTGATGTACTTAATTACATTAAAAATAAAAATTACTCTATATATTTTCTCTAGGATACCCACTTTGAAGCAAAAGATGAAAACTTGGTACGATCGCTTTGGGGATACGATATCTATATTAGCCCCGGTAAATCTACAGCGAGGGGGGTAGCCATATTGTTCAACAATAACTTTGAGTTTGAGGTTACAAAGGAGGACGCAGATGATAATGGTAATATGCTATACCTGGAGGTCCATATTGAAAACAAATATACCATTCTTTTAATCAACATATATGGCCCTAATAAAGACTCTCCATGGTTTTATGATAATGTACAAGATAGAATTGATAATTTTGATGGAGACTTTGCAATCATAGGTGGTGATATGAACTTGGTACAAGATCCTCATATAGATTGCTATAACTACAAACATGTTAATAATCCCAAATCAAGGGATAAACTTCTTAACATCAAAGCAAATGCAAATTTATGTGATCCATGGAGAATACAACACGAAAACTCCAAAGCATGTACATGGTTTTGTCATAACCCCATCAAAAAGGCAAGATTAGACTTCTTTTTAACATCTAATGAATTAATGTCCTTAATTGACACCACCAATATTGTACAAGGTTATAGAACTGACCATTCAATCATTGAGTTCTCCATTAAATTAAATGATTTCAAAAAGGGAAAAGGATTCTGGAAGTTTAACAGCTCTCTTCTTAAAGATAATATTTATGTAAATAAAGTAAAATCTATCATTTCTAATCTTAAAGAACAATATGCTACCCCCTCCCAAACACAAAATACTATAGATGATCAACTGTTTTTTGAAATGCTTCTTCTTGAAATTAGAGGTTTCACCATCATCTATTCATCAGCTAAGAAAAGAGATAAAAATAAACAAATTGAAAAAATTGAGAATGAATTAAAGAAATTACAGGAAACTTTTTTAGAAAATAATGATCCATCAATCCAAATTCGTATCTCAACACTAAATGATCAATTAGAACAATTTCGGCAGGATTATATTAAAGGGTTATTTATTCGAACAAGAGCTAAATGGATAGAGGATGGTGAAAAACCATCAAAATACTTTCTTAGTTTAGAAAAAAGAAATTTTGTCAATAAAACTGTCTCCAAAGTTAAAAACTCTGCCGGTGAAACCATTGTGGACCAGACGGATATTTTAAAAGAAATTGAATTGTTTTACACTCAATTATATGCAAACCAAGATCAACACCTGGAAAATATCAATTAAGAAACTATAATAAATAAAGATCAAGTTCATATTTTGAATGACCATCAAGCAAGTGCACTTGAGGAAAACACCATATCATATCCAGAAGCCTCACTAGCACTCAAGAACATGAAGAATGACAAATCGTCTGGTCCTGATGGCTTTACTGTAGAGTTTTATAAGTTTTTTTGGAAAAACCTATCAGAATTTTATCTTAAATCAATAAATTTAGCTTTTGCAAAAGGAAATTTATCACAAACCCAAAAGCAGGGAATTATATCAATTTTGCCAAAGGGAGATAAGCCTCGTGAATATTTGAAGAACTGGCGCCCTATATCACTCTTGAATGTACAATATAAAATTCTGTCATCATGTATAGCTAATAGAATTAAGTCTGTTTTAAATTTCATTATACATGAAAATCAAAGAGGTTTCCTGAAAGGTAGATTTATTGGAGAAAATACCCATCTAATCTATGATACGCTATACTCAGCTAAAGAAAACAATATTCCTGGAATGCTTCTATTAATATCTTTTGAAAAAGCTTTTGATTCGGTTTCCTGGAAGCTTTTGTACAAATCTCTTAGTTTTTTTCAATTTTGGACCAAATCTTATAAATTGGATAAAGATTTTAAATAATGAAGCTTCTCTTTGCGTTTTGCAGAGTGGTATTTTCTCTAAATTCTTTAAAATAGGGCGCGGCTGCCGTCAGGGCGATACTGTTTCTCCATATATCTTTCTCCTATGTGTAGAGATTATGGGAATACTTGTTCGCCAAAATCACCATATTAAAGGTATCAATATTGGACCTCATAATGTATGTCTGTTGCAATATGCTGATGATACAGCACTTTTTCTCGATGGTACTGAAAAATGTCTCAAAAGCGCATTGGACTTATTATTCCAATTCTCGAAATATTCTGGTCTGAAACCAAATATTACTAAAACAAAAGCTATCTGGATTGGCTCTAAATGTAACTCCACTGAAAATTTATGTACTGATACCAATCTTACTTGGACAAATGAACCTTTCAACGTTTTAGGTATAAATTTTACTGCAAATTTAGAGAATGTTGAGAAACTT
This sequence comes from Pteria penguin, assembly GCA_035048485.1. Classification (NCBI taxonomy): domain Eukaryota; kingdom Metazoa; phylum Mollusca; class Bivalvia; order Pterioida; family Pteriidae; genus Pteria; species Pteria penguin. Next base: position 15,429,849 of record CM068584.1, read on the forward strand.
AACTATGATGAAGTTGTACAAACTATTATTAAAAATATTAAATCTTGGTCAAGGAGAAATCTCACTACTCTTGGTAAAATTACAGTAGTAAAATCCATTCTTTTACCAAAATTAACACATCTTTTCATATCATTACCAAAACCTGCATCTAAAAATATCAATCAACTTCAAAAAATTTTCTATAACTTTATTTGGAATAACAAAAAAGATAGAATTTCTAGAAATACCATCATTCAGGATTACCAAGAGGGGGGATGCAGAATGATTGATATTGAAAATTTCATTAAATCATTAAAAATTACATGGATTCGCAGACTATTTTGCTCAGATTGCATTTGGACCCGCGTATATAGCATAACAATAAATAGTGATATTAAAGCCATTTCCCATTTTGGTATAGATTATATAAATAAACTGATTCGGAATACTGCGAATCCTTTCTGGAAAGAAGTATTAACTTCTCTTATGGAATTTCAAACAAAAGTGACCCCCCAGTCTATAAATGAAATTCTGCTTTCCCCACTATGGTATAATCCCCTTATTAGAGTTGATGATAAATCTATGGTCATTCAAAATCTTTACAAAAAAGGATTTATCTTTGTCCAAGACTTACTAAAAAATAATGGTGATGTACTCTCTCATCAAGAGTTATGCAACAATTTTTCAGTAAATCTACCTTTTACAACATATTTTGGTTTGGTTAAATCTTTAGTAAAAGTGTGGCCAGTCCTCAAAGATAGCCCTAATAAAAGTAAATTGCCTTGTTTGCCTGCTTTTTTGAAAATTATTTTGGCTTCTGAAAAAGGCTGCAAGGACATGTATGAAATTTTCATCAAATCTGCATTTAAAAAAACCAAAATGTGAATTAAAATGGTTAAATGACCCTAGTTTAAATTTAGTAAATACACCAGGGCTCTAACTTTTGGAAACAAACATTTTTAAATCCTTTTAGAATCACAAAAGACACTAAATTGAGATGGTTTCAGGTCAGAATAATTCATAGAATATTGGCTACAAATAAACTGTTAAATATCATTAAAATTAAGAATTCTCCTTTATGCAATGTATGTAATACAGAATCAGAGACTATCGTTCACTTATTTGTCCTTTGTAATCCAGTTAGAGCTTTGTGGATGGAATTGGAAAACTGGATTCGTTTTAACACAAATTTAAGTATTTTCTTATCACCATCCAATATAATATTTGGAGTTCATCAATATAATTGTAATACATTAAACTTAATTATTATTCTCCTTAAATGTTTCATTTATATAAAATCAAGACAAAGTGCCAATATGACTTTCTGTGGTTTTAAAACATATTTGTTGAATTACTATGAGACTGAAAGGTCCATGTATCTTAGAAAAGGAGGTGAAGATGAATTTAATAAGCGATGGCACACTTGGAAAAACTTGTTTGTAGCCTAAACTCTATTATCATTATTATTATACAACTTGCTCATACTTTAACTATTGTGAACGTAATATCTAATTATCATCATTGCATATATTCAACAATATACTTACCGGTATATGTATATATGTGTATATGTATGAGTGTATGTATATGTATATATACCGTATATATGTGTGTATGTTTTTATGTGTATGTTTATGTGTGTATGTGTGTGTATATATATGTATACTTCATTACATTACTAGTACTACTTGTCAATTGAATACACTTATATTTCATATGTTGTATAAACAATACATTTCAGTATATGATATATTTATATAATATATATATGTGTGTGTGTGTGTTATTATGTTTATGTTTATGTGTGTATGTACATGCATATATATATATATACTTCATTGCATTACTTGCACTACTTGACAATTGAATACACTTATATTTCATGTATTGCGTAAACAATATACATTTCAGTATATGATACCTTTTTTCTTCCCTTTTAATAATGTATTTTTATATTTGAAAGAAAATATTTATGATTCAATACACTATCTTCAGAATACTTATACATTCAAAATATATGGTTCAGTTGCACCATGAACTAAAGTATGTAGAATTGAATAAGACGAGAAATGAATGAGAGAGAAAATCTGTGAGTGAAAGATGTGTATTGGATGTGTATTGTCTTGTCGTCTATGTTTCATTGTTATATGTTTATTATATGTTTGTCCTTCATGTATTATTAATAAAATAAAAAAATAACAAAAAAAAGAAAAAAAAAAACGAGGGTCAGTACCAGATCGCATTTGGATATGATTGCTTTGGTTTTGCCAGAGTTACGGCCCTTGAACTTAGAAATTTTCAAGGATTTTACAGTTTTCAGGATTTCTTCATGCAGTGTTTCAAGGTATTGGATTGTAACTTGGCCATTCATTCAAACTGATCCCCTACAAGTTAAGTATTATGCCATGCTAGGCATTGCTCTTGTTCAGCTATGTAGAAATCTTTTATGTGAGTATGTGGTAGCTTGTTGAATGCCTTTGAGAAATCAAGTGGAGTATTTTCGACCCGGCTTTTCTGGTCTTGACTGCTAATAATATGGTCTCTGGTATGGTACCTGATCTAACGAGATGGTATATCTTGGTCACCACTAGGGCAATTTTGTCCAATTACTTTTTGAGAATCAGTGTTTCAGATTAACATATAATCTCCTGCAGTGCCCACTTCTATCGAAGGCATTGCATGGTTAAAGGGCTCACCCCTTTTTTAGCTCACCTGAGCCAAAGGCTCAAGTGAGCTATTGTGATCAATCACCGTCCGTCGTCCGTCCGTCGTCCGTCGTCCGTCGTTAACTTTTCACATTTTCGACTTCTTCTCCAGAACCACTGAACAGAATTTGATGAAACTTGATAAGCATGTAGTACTCATGGTCCCCTACAAGTGTTGTTGTTTTTCGTCCGGATTCATCAACAGGTGGCGCCACCACAGGCAAAAGTAGGTCAAAGAGGGTACCCTCCTTTGACAAACTTCTTCTTCAGACCGGGGGCATACAGAGACAAACCGAATGCATAGGAATGATCTAGAGGGATGTGTGAAGAAGTGTTGTTATTTTTGGTTCCGTTCCGAAATCAAATTTTTGACGTTTTTTTGACGTTTTTTTTGTACTTGGTAGTTTTAATGCAGAAAAGAGGTATTTTTTTCTTTTAGTAAACATTGATGCATTAATTTGGTTTAATTTGATCATTTTGATGGTAAGAAATACTACTGCGAAGAAAATTTTTCAATATTTTATGTTTTGGATTTTTTATGAATTTTTTAAGACTTTCAAGAAAAAGGGGGGTGGGATAATTGGTGTAAACATTTCACAGTTTGAACTTTTTCTTCGTAACCACTTGCTGGAATTCAATGAAACTGGGCATGCATCAAATACTCAAGGTTCTCGACAAATGTGGTCATTTTTGTCAGGATCCATGAACAGGTGGCACCACCACAGACAAAAGTAGGTCACAGAGGGTACCCTCCTTTGACAAACTTCTTATTGAGATCAGGTGCATACAGCGACAAACCGACTGCATAGGAATGATTTAGAGGCATATGGGAAGAAGTGTTGATATTTTTGGTTCCATTCCGAAATCAAATTTTTGACGTTTTTTCATTTTTATTTTGGACTTTGTTATTTTAATGCATTAAAGAGTTATTATTTTCTTTTAGTAAACATTGATGCATTCATTTGGTTTCATTTAATCATTTCTATGGTAAGGAATGCTGGTGTGAAGGAATTTTTTCAATATCTCGATTTTTTAATTTTTTATGAATTTTTTAAGACTTCCAAGAAAAGGGGGAGGGGGGGGGGGGGGGGACAATTTTTCATATCTTCAACTTGATCTACAGAACAACTTGAAGGATTGTGATAAAACTGGGTAGGATGCAAGTACTCATAGTCCTTTTCAAAGGTTTTGTTTTTTGTGCGGATCATCCAAATTGGTTAACAGATAATGCCACCATGTCTAAAAGTAGGTCTCACAATGGTATATATACCACTAGGTAATTGAAATATGGAGAGTAGCGGTTCAAATCCAGCTGTGGTCAAAAAAATTTTTTTTTTTTTTTACACATCTAAATAAGTTTTTAGATGTTTCTCAACACTCAACATATGAAATTACGAATTTTACGTTTAAGACTTCCAAAAAAAAAGGGGGGGGGGGGGGGGGTTGGCCATTTTTCACATTTTCATCTTTTTCTACAAAACTGTTTGAAGGATTTTAATAAATCTTGGTAGAAATAAGTCACTTATGATCCTCTTCAAATTCTGTTGTTTTCGTCCAGACCTCTTTACAGGTGGTGCCACCATAGTCAAGAGTAGGTCACAAAAGAATTCCCTCGTTTAACAATATTCTTTTTCATACGGGCTGTATACAGAGACAAACAGAATGCATAGAAATGATCTAGAGGGATGAGTGAAGATGTATTGTCATTTTGGTTCCCTTCCAAAATCAAATTTTAGAATTTTTTTCGACATTTCTTTGGACTTGGTGATTCAATGCAGAAAAAAGTGTCTTATTTCCTAGTTAATTGATAATGATGATTTCTTATGGACTATTGTGATCATAATTATGGTAAGGATTGTTACTTTGAAAGAATTTTGTCAATATCGCAATTTTTGGATTTTCTATGAATTTTTTAAGACTTCCAAATGAGGGTGTATAGGAACAATTCAATCACATTTTTCACTTCTGCTGTTATACCACATGAAAGATTTTAATGAAACATGGAATACATGAAGTACTAAAAGTCCTCTATCAATTTGGTAAATTTCATCCAAACAGATAATGCCACCATGTCTAAAAAGCAGTTCTCACAATAGTACATATACCACTTGGTAATTGAAATATGGAGAGTAGCGGTTCAAATCCAGCTGTGGTCAAATTTTTTTTTTCATTTCTTTACACATCTAAATAAGTTTTTAGATGTTTCTCAACACTCAACATATGAAATTAGGCAATTTTAAGTTAGATCTGGACAATATTTGAAACAATTGTTGTTCATGACCCAGACTTGAAATCAGTCAACAAAAGGCCCCACCTAAAGAAAATGACTAACTTGTTGCCCTGAATGACTTCTTGCAGAGACAAAGGAAATGCTTAATATCAAAATCACCTGAATGGATGTGCAAAAAAGTGTTGTTTTTTATTCTAGCCTGAAATAAAATTTGACATATTTTCAACATCTGTGTTGACTTGGTCACATTAATGCAAAAATAAATGAATTTTTCCTTCATGCATGACTGATAATATAGGTACTCAGGTGAGCGATATAGGCCCACTTGGGCCTCTTGTTTTGTAGAAAGCGTTTGTTGATAGCTTTCAATTAAATAAAGGAAGCTTTCAATTAAATAGAATTAAATAAAGGAAGGTTTTCTATAAAACTTCACAATGTTGTTCTTGCAGTCCGACAAGAAAGTGATCTGGAAGATGAAAGTAAAGATTTCCATCCAGAAATGAGTCATCAGAATTTTGGGGAAAAGTAAGTTGTGCGAATACCATCAATATTTACTTTTTACTTTTCTTTCCTTTGCGTAATTTTTCTAGTTCTGGCCAAAGTTTGTTTGATTAATATTTAAAATACATGTAACATCTTATTTTTGCAAAGTTTAAATAACCTTCACAAACCTATGGTCTGTTTGTGTGCTGTGGCAGGAAATAATAACCTAAGACATAGTTGACATCTCGGGGGCATCATTGTTTCACAGACATATCTGGTTGTATACATGCATGTAAATTACAGTTGTCTCTCATTAACTCGAAACCAGATAACAGGAATTATCTGTCATCTCAACCTACTTATAATGTTTGGAATCAAGACCTTCCAGTTTGAGTTTTGGACACATATTTTCTTTTCATTCTATAATTTTCCATTCTCAGACCAGGTCCCTTTAATGTAAATATATATCCGTAACTTGAAGTCTGTTTACCTTGAATTGAGAGCCAACTATGTTCTGAATATAAGTATAGGCCTGTACAATTCAAGAGTCAACTGTAAACTGAATATTTGAATTGGTCTGTACAATTCAGGAGTTACCTGTAAACTGAATTTTAGCTTAGGTCCATACAGTTCAAGAATCAACTGTAAACTGAGTACTTGTATTAGGATGGGGTTGTACAATTCATGAGTCAATTGTATACTGAATATTAGGATTGGCGTGTACTGTAATCTATGTATTTTCCATCATGTGACAGTGAGAGCATATTTGGATACAAGGACCTCCAGGTGAAGCTCTACTACAGTGCAGCTAAGCTGACCACCTACCTTGATCTGGATTACTCGGACAAAGTGGATCCCAGCAAGGACGATGGATTACAGGTCATTTATACATGCTTCACATCTCAGTGTTGTAAAAAACTTGCATGTTCTGCTCTGTTCAAAACAAGCGGGCATCCAATGTGACAACAAATTTTGACACAATTATTTGTCAGTCACTTTAAACCTTTAGTGTTGATCATAGATTAAAAATTTCTTATTAGATAATCACTGAGACTTTGAGTTTGATGTATAAAATAATCTGGAGATTGGGTTGTTTAGTTTTCTGAAATTCAGTTGGTGGAAAAAAGTATCAACCACATAGTTGAGTGGAAAAAAAATTAGAAAGGAAGAGTTATTATTGATAAATAAATTGCAAAATATGTTTTGAAAAATTTCTCTCTTCTTGGTTTTACATGTACCAAAATGACCAGATTTTTTCTTCGATAGATTAAAAGAAAAATGTATTTTACTTAACAGGTCTTTCTAATCATTGATTGATGTTTAACAGTTCATTATTCCAATAATTAATCATTCAAGTGTAAAATTTTCCAACTATTAAATTAATAGCTATTTACCCTTATTAAGCTCCCATCATTGTTTCTTTGTATAAACTATGATAGAAATTAGTAATGTGGATACATGTATAGTGCATATAATGGACATAAAGACTGACAAGATATACCCCCAAGGGCTTTCTTGATGCCATACTGTAACCTTTTAATTTCATTTAAATCTTGGGTCATTCCCTGATCAAGGCTAGTAGAGTGCCATATTGTTTTTATGTTCTTGATTTTCACTATAGAAGTAAGCTGTGGAGAGGAGGTTGGTCTAAAGATATTGCATTGTACTTTTAAACTCTTTACATGGTTTGATCCTGGCTTTTTGGAGTTTTTCTAGGTTAAATATCATCACCTGCCTCTCTTTTTGTCCATTGTCACAACAATGAATGACTATGAGATGGTGCATAAAATTTAAAATATCCCTCATTGTTTCAGGTAGGTGCATTACATCTAGGTAAAAAAATTATGGGAATATTATTTTATAGGTAATGTATCAAACAATTACAGAACAACTATTTAATATAATTTATAACTTTCAGGCTGATAATGTGATTCAGATCCTTGCCAAGGATTTACCTCCAGGATTTTTGAGCAGTAAAGACATGTTTATTAGCAGTCTACCTAAAGATGCTAGCTTTAAACCGTTTGGAGAGCTCAAACATTCTTATAAAATTATCAAAGGTAAGCCAGATCTTACTGAAATATAAAAAATGGATATAAGGGTAAACTATCAGTAAAAGTCGTATGTGTGCTGTTTATTGTATATTTCTTATCGATGAGAGAAAACTGAAAACTGATTTCAGTGACTATTCATAGTTTCTGTTATGTTTCCTCACTAATAAAGAAACCGTGCTAACTATTCTTTGAGACCCATGGAATGTGGAACTTGTGGTAATGAAGGCTTTAGACTGGTATGCCATCAAACAAGTCTGAAAGATAGATAGATCCTCAAGCTTTGTTCTCTTTTCTAAATTGGAAACCCAAGGGAGAAAGTCCATTTCTTTTCACCTTTTGATGCCAATTTTAAAAAGTCCTGTTTAATTTATCATTTTGTTGACTTTAAAAGTTTTCACATCAAAACAGAAGCATGAATTTGATGCAAAGTAACCCGTGAATAGGAATTTGATAATTTTCCTCTTACATAATGTTGATTTATGTAGCACAGTGGTACATTAAGGGGATGGGTATTCAAATTTTGTAGTAGGGGCATTTCAACAGTTTTCAAATGTTTAAAGAAATTTTATTTAAGTGACTCCCCTTTATGTTATGCATACTTCACTATGCATGTCAAATATTCTTGAGACTGAAATTGGAAAACATACACAGTCACATTTTTGAATGTAGAAAAGAAAATATGGGAGCAGTCATTAAAAGTACTGTGTAGAAAAGGCATAATTTGAACATTGCTTGCTGTTTTTGAACACCTATTCAATTTTTAAAAATACGAAAAAATCTCTTGAACAATAAAGTAATGACTGCTCCTTTGTTCTTGACCTAGATTGTGGTTGTGTCAGGCACATAACTTTCTTCACAGTGAAAGTTGCAAATAACGTGTAAAATTACCATTCCATGTTGTAATGCCTTAACTTCTGGTTGTAAAACATGATTTTAGCAAGTATAAGCGTTACTAAGTATTATTAATATGTTGGTTTGCAATAAAAATGCAAATATATTGTACTGATGTTGTGAGGTATGGTAAGGGAAGATAACTTAGGCCTCTTTTCTTATTTACATAAATGACATACTCATAATGTAAGATCTTTGAATTCTTCTTGACACTTTGTTTGACACTTTTGACCTTTAGACGGTGAGTCTGAGATAGGTTAATGTTGGTTTTAATGTGAGAAATTTATTCTCATCAACCCTTATAAACTGATGGCATTAGATGAAATTCATTTCAAGGATATTTAAACTTAATGTGAAGAAAAAGAAGCTCATTTCGTCAGGGTTCATAGAGCTGTTTTCGTCATGGTTGATATAGCACTTATATCTGTATTATAGATAATGAGGAGAGACATTTTGAGATTTACAAGACGGATATCGAGGCTCCTGGATTCAGAGAATATCATGAGAGATTGCAGACATTCCTTTTGTTCTTTATTGATGCTGCATCTTTCATTGATGCTGATGATGAACGATGGTCATTTTATCTGTTGTAAGTATGCTAGAGATATTATCTATGTCTCATCATTAATTGACCCTTCCATTTATGTGGGAAAAATTGTTAAATCAGATGACGTCACAATACTTAACGCCTCGGTCATACCTTGGACAAACATTGAAAATGTATTATTACGTCATGAAATTCAATAAAAATTCCGCAAAAGCGATGGGTCAGTTATCCTCTGGCAGTCTACGCGAAAGTTTAAATTTTTTACAGGACCACAGGTCTGGTGAAAGAAATTTTACCAGACCTGGAGTAATTTTACCAGACCGTCAAATTTTGTGCATACGAGGATACAGAGGGGGTACCAGGGGTCTGGACCCCCTGGCATCCGAAAATTTTACCAAAAAAAGGTAGTATTTGGGCATTTTGGGGGTTGGAACCCTCCCCCCCCCCTCTGTCGTCTAAGAGAAAAAATATCTTTTTTGGTTGGACCCCCTCTGACATAAATTTCTGGATCCGCGCATGTTGTGTGATCTTGATATCAATTATGATATATCCAACTCATTTTAATAGTAAAATAGAACTTTATAGATTTGATATTGAATTTATTCATTTATAATTATTTATCTTGTAAAAACATGGATAACATAATTCCTAGCCTTTTCCCGGCAAGACACATCACTTATAGTGGCACTAGCCCTCCTCTTCCCCCCCCCCCCCCCCCCTAGACATAATTTAGTTTGAAATACATTCAAACTTTCTTGTGGTGACCTTCGACGCTAGCTATCACTAACTACTTCAATCGCAAGACAATATTCGGACTGGCATCGGCTTTTACGCTTTCGGACGTAACAACGGAGAAAACACATTTCAGAAAAGACTACGATATAGTTTAATCAAAACTGTAATAGAAAAGCTCTTGTAGGTAATCGTTTATAAAGAAAATTGAATAAAGCTATTTTGATTTAAGGACAAACTTTTGATTTTTCGTACCGGACCGCCGGTCCCGTTTCTGGAAAAAAATACCAACCCGACTCAAAATTTACTGGCGAAAACCGATGGTCCGGTGACTTTCGCGTAGACTGCTCTGGAGCAGCTTGATTTAACTTACAGCAATATTGTAGTGCGTTCATCCATCTATGCATTCATTTATACGTCCATCCTGCTCATCTTGTAGACACTTTGGAAAACATTTTAAATCAGAGATTGATGATTTACATACATGTGGGTTAATGGCTGGCCAAGCATTTAAATTGGGCATATGAATATCTTATCTTTTAAAAAAAAAAAGGAGTAATATTTGCAGTTTTACTCACAACTTCAAAAGAGAAAACAAAAAAAAAGCTGTATGATGCAAATCACCAAGGACATGCACACAAAACATGATAATAGTAGAACATACATGGAAAACAACGCTACAAAAATATTTGATTGTGCTGTGGTTACAGACTCTACTTAAGACAATCAGTTGAAGTAACGAACGTCACTCAATTGGTGTGGTTAACCGGTTTAAAGGGCACCCACTTCAAAGTGGAAGATTTGTTAAGAAGCATAATACCAAGCTTTCTCTTATCTAAATCTCTTTCTTTCCAGATTTGAGAAGTACAAGTCTAATGGTAACCCTATGTATGCTGTAGCTGGTTATATGACTGTATATAACTATTATGCCTATCCAGAGAAGATCAGGCCCAGGATTAGGTCAGAAAATCTGAAATTATCACACAGTACATTGTTTGTTACTAGCATTGATTTAGTATATTTGTAGTGCCTAAATCAAAGATTATCTGGCCTATAGTTTTGGTTGGCCTTGTCTACTTTCAAAATGTTAACATTGACATAACTAGTGAGAATGATATGAGAAATGGTTTTGATGTTTTACAGTGCATATTCTCTGTGAGAAGTCTTTTCCATTGGTACCAATTTTTAGTTTTGTTTTGAAGAAACAGAAACATTATCTGTAACATTTGAATGGTTGGAAATAGGTATTTCATATGACAAGACCTTTCATATGAGACCAAAATTTTACATAGTGATGTTGATGAATTTTGAATTTTCCCAGCATTTTTGAAATTTGTTGCTATCAAGACATTAATGTTTCACAAATACATTTTTTGCATCACTGTTGCATAAACACATCTGATTGGCTCTGGAATTTGTTGTTATTATGGCGCCAGTGTTTCGCAAACACATCTTCTTCTAATTTGTAGGCAGATTTTCCCGATAACCAGAGCCCAGATTAACGGAACATCATTGTATATAATTAATTTATATGCATATATCTATATATAAATTTGCTCTTTACATTTCAGCCAAGTGTTAGTATTACCTCCGTTTCAGAAACAGGGACATTGTGCAAAGATGATCCAATCGTTCTATAATGACTGCTATACCAACAAAGAAGTTCTAGATATCACCGGTATGTTTGAAGAATAGGTGGACATGTGGACATGTGGAAAAAGATTTTTCATTCATTGTGTTCATGGAGTGCTATTTGTTGTTTTGGTGTGTCATAAGCAGAGTGTGCTACAACTCCCTATTACCGTACCTCCTCTGACCTCTGTAAAGTCTGGGTTCATATCCTTGAGACGGTCCATTATTGTACCTGCCAGAGATCTGCTCTCTGGAAGTTTCTCTCGCACTCAACTCTGACTGTAACAATAAAGATGAAGCAAGTCTTTTGTAGATTTACTCATGTGAGTGTAATAAAATTTTTCTGTTTGAAAGTATGCATGTTAACATAAAAAACTTGTAAGTGATGAGTCAAATTGGCTAAAACAGTGCATATTATATTCGAGTAAATACGGTAATCTTTCCAATTCAGTGTTGAGATGAGGTAGGCTGCTTAATGAACAGGAAATTTGTCAGACAAATAAGTAATTTCCATAGGGCAAGTCTAAAGATATGTCCTATTAGTGAACTCTTCTGTGGGTGCAAGAATTAAAAATAAGAAAGCAGATTTGTCCTGTAATGTAGGATATAAGTGTTTCATATTTCACACACACATTATAAGTCATTAATTATTCACCCTATTCAACAAGTACAGCATATTTCATCCTATTCCAAATTTGTTGTCGCGTCAGGTATTGGTTCAGTTCATGGACAGACATCTAGTTTAACATCGTAATAATATTCTTCTATGCTTAAATAAACTTGTAAGTATATCGAAGCCTGTCTTTAAATTGTGCATATGTATGAAGTAAGAATCTAAATGTAAGTACAATCACTTTCAAAGCAGTAAGACACTGTGATTTAATGTGAAGAAAATTTATAGTGATTTTACTTCAGTACAGCCAATTTCTAATGTGAACTGGTGAGAGTGAAAGTTTGTGTGATTTTAGTAGTGTAGACATATGTGGCTGTACTTAATTGTTGCCATGAATACTTTTATGTTAGTAAACATTGCCATGAATTGGAGCGTAGAGGACAACATTAACTACATTGAAATATTAATTCCAGTAAAATAAGTACAAGACAAAGTTTGGTGATGATCATTTCTTGAGTAAGAGTTTTATGTTGTTAAATTACAGTGGAAGATCCCTCAGAAAATTTCCAGCGTGTTCGAGACTTTGTGGATGTGAGGAATTGTCTGGGATTGGCAAGTTTCCAGAAAGACCATCTTTTACAAGGATTTTCTGAAACAATGGTCACAGAAGTACGCGAAAAATTAAAACTTAATAAGGTAAAGTATGCAATGCTATCATATCTTTCTAAAGATGTCCCGAATATCGAATTGCTAGCTGTAATGTAGCAACATCACGAAAGTGTGAACAGCAAGGACATAGTGAAAACATGAAAAAAGTGTGAAAAGTATGGACAAGGAAGCAACATGACTAAGGTGTGAACAGCAAGAACATAGTAGAAACATGACAAAAATGTGAAAAGCATGGGCAAGGAAGCAACATGTCTAAAGTGTGAAAAGCAAGGACAATGAAGTTACATGACCAAAAGTGTGAAAGGCATGGATTAATGTTTTGCAACATGATTGAAAATAGTTGAAAGAATATTTATGCCAATCTGGTCCTAGAAATGTATCAGAATGTATTTGAAATTTTGGTATAAACATATTTTATGTAATTGTCTATTCAATTTCAGCGTCAAGCACGGCGGGTCTATGAGATTATGAGGTTGAAGGCAATAGATACAAGCAATGTTCATCAGTACAGAGACTACAGACTTGACATCAAAAGGAGGCTCAATGCACCTTTTCAGGTATAACTTTGGTTCAGATCAGATATGTCCAACATACTGAACTGAAACTGGAAGTAAATGAAAATCTTTCATCTTGTAACTGAAAGTATACCTTTTCAGGTATAACTTAGGTTCAGATCAGATATGTCCAACATACTGAACTGGAACTGGAAATAAATGAAAATCTTTTATCTTGTCACTGAAAGTATACATATGGGCAGACATGTACATTGCATTTATAGAATCAAAATCATTACAAAATGAAGTGTGAAGATTCTCAACCTAATTTTTGAGTATATACGTTTTCCCTCTTGCATAGTAACTTTGTAGACTTTTATTTATAACAATCCGAAGACTCTCATTTGTATGGTGTGCTTCCATTACCACTTTGGCTTTGGATTTTAATGTAAATTAAAGGAAAAGTGAAAGTCATCCACTAGTAACTTATTTGAGTAAGTTGTTTGATATATAAAATAAAGGGATTTGTGCAAATGTGGTGTATAATTGTTTTTATTTCAATAACCACCCAAATGTTGCCATAGAATGTGCAGTTAGTACTGCTAGATCAGCAGTGTTGAGTATAGTGTATGGTCAGTGGCAAGAATGTATGATCAAAATAAATAACCTCAAAAACCATCCTTTATAATTCTTGGAAAAGTATACACGACTTGTAAAGAATATCTAATAAGTGCTTGTGTCCTAGACACAGGACAGATTAATGTTCCCAATCCCATTTCTATAAGCAATTCATTCTTAAGAGCTTACATCCAAGGTAGTTCATATGTGCACTTAGTCACTATTGCATTATGAAACTATTTATGTTCCTTTGCAAGAGGTTGAACATGAGAAGCTGCACAGGAAATCAAACTCATTAGCGCTGTATTTTGTGTTACAGAAAAACGGTAGAGACTTTGAAAAGTTACAGAAGACTTTACTACCAGATGAGCTTTCAGCAACAGTGAATAATATGAACAATGACCAACGCTTGCAGTATCTTGAGACAACATTTCAAGAGCTTGTTGATACTTACAGACAAGTGATTGAACGTGTTAGTGCTAATACATGAAGGAATTTGGTAAAGTCCTACCAGAAGACGATCTGCCTCTACAAAACAGTGCTTTTGTATGAAAGGGATTTGAATGCTTTCTCTTGTACCGTACCCTTCATACATGGATATTATTTAATGTCTTACATGATCTTGTTATCTTTCAAGTACAATTTGCCATTTGAATATTATGCTGAAATTTGGGCATTATCAAGCTGAGAAAGCCACAAATCCTTTTTCCAGGATATTGATCTGCACTAATACGTCAAGTGCTCAAACTTTTTTGATTAACCTTAAATATGTTTATAAAGGATTTGCAAATTCATTGAAAAGTGTTCATCGGTTTAGGATAATGTAGTAAGTGGACAGTTAATGCTTGGTTGTTTGGGTTTTTGGTGTTTTCTTCTTCTTTTTTTTTTTTTTTTTTTGAGAGAGAGAGAGAGTTTTCATTTTACTTTTAGAACCTTGATCACTAAAGTAAACTAGGATAGCCTTAAAAGTATTTGATCATTTATTGAAAATATATGGTTGCATGATGATATTATTTTTGATTGTGAATAATCCTGTTAAATATTGAGTAATGATAGTGCTTTAAAGAGTTATTTCCAATTCTGTATCAGTGAACTAGATAAGATTAAATTTGAGATAGTTGATACACATTCAGCTTATAAAGCTGACAATGTGGATATGATTTTGATCAATACACGTAAGTTTGACAGAGGTTTGCAACCTCCGAATGTGTGTGCATATAATTTTAACATCTAAATAAATGTATGAATGAAATCGATTTAATAAAATGAAAAGGGAAAATTTGTAGAAAAAATCAGTTATGTGATAATTGATGTGCTGTTGTATCAGTGCTTGTATTTATTAGATACAGATTTCCCGTCTTTAACTGTATTATTTCATTACTACTACGATACAAAATAAGTAAGGAAATCTGCCAGAGTACTTGCTGAAGGGTAGTAGTTTTCATTGAGCGACAATTTTATTCCCTGTTTTTTAGCCTTTACTTGAGCCTTTGATGAGGCTTCCATGACGGGGCATTGACTGAGGTTCATGCCGATGGGTCTGTGAAGATGACGGCTATAGTGTCTGGCAACTGTGGAACTCAATAGTCAACAATCAGTTGGTATTAACCGTAGTTCCTGTGGTAGAGGGTTTGGTATTGAGAGCTCTATGATAAAATGTATACGAGATTACAGAATAAAATGAGAAGTGGTTCAATAGCCAAAATTCCTGGCAAGATATTGACAGAAAGGGCAGATTGACTTTGTCCTTAGACAGTGACCATTAAGTGATTTAATTTGATAGATTATTGTTCTACCTCACTCTACTATAATTTCACGTATATGGTGACAGCATCAGCGTATTGCATTGCATAGGAATTAATAACTTTCCAACGACCCACCCAAAGCAGTGAGGGATCTTTTATGTACCACGCCTACCATGACATGGATCTTCATTTTTTACTGTCTCATCAGAAAGACGACACTGGTGTGCTCTTGGTGCGATTCAATCCCTATACCTCTTGGTCACGAGCAGAGCACCTCATCCACTGGGCTACACCAACTTTCAGAGTACTAGTGAAGTATGAGGATTTGATTCACGAGTTGCACTTGGAGCCTTGATATGATTACTTAAGTTTTTCTTTGAATCCTTAAGCAAGGCACTTTATCTGCATTGTTTTAGTCTATGGGTACCATTTGTAGCTGAGAAGTTAACCTGTGAAAGGCTAGTAACCTATTCACGGTGATATGAACTCTTCAGTTTCACACCATAGAAACTTAAACATTTTGCTTCGACTTTTACGTTAAATCAGGATTATTTCACTTCTATAGTGACAGCATCTGTCTGGGTTATTGCACAGAAAAAGGCCGTGGCTGTGCACCCACCTAAAGCAGTGAGGTATCTTCTACATACAGTACCATCATCTACTGCAGCAGGGGACTTCAGTTTCTACCCTCTCATTCGAAGAAAAGATGCAGATGAACCACCATTGGAGCTTGACCTTCTAGGCCT
Source organism: Pteria penguin (assembly GCA_035048485.1). Lineage (NCBI taxonomy): Eukaryota > Metazoa > Mollusca > Bivalvia > Pterioida > Pteriidae > Pteria > Pteria penguin. The sequence goes on from CM068584.1 coordinate 15,445,987, forward strand.
CCTTGGTTTAAGAGCAAAGCACTCACTGAGCTGTGAATATTTTTTTTAAATATCCTCAGTGGCACTAATCCAGATGCTTTGGAAATAATGTGTAATATTGCAGAAATTCATGCCTTGAGCACAAAAGTTTCTCCTTGTTTTTAATGTAAATTTCCTAATGAACACGGCCTTTAACCCTCGTCCAGAGGACGGGTCATAATCTCAATTTATTTCAAGATCTCATTCCATGTATTGCCTATTAAAATACAACCTTGGATGGAAGGACTGATGACAATCATGTTCCTCTGAAGAGTTCTAGAGATGGCTGTACTAGAATTTTCAAGCTGTTAGATGCAAGTCTATACCTATACATGCAAGACTGAGATACTACAACAGTTCTATTCGTTATTCAAATTATAAACTGTTACTAGGTATTCTTTTTAGGCAAAACTTGGTATCTTTAACATGATTCAAGTCGCAGGGGAACTTGAGTGTTGCTCAACTGACCGCATCTGATACTTCACATGACCGGTAATACTAAAAGTTCATAAAAATTACGTTCTTTGACTCTTAAACCTCCAAGTAAAAAGAAAGCAACTTGATGATTCATACTCTGATAATTTATTTGTAAATAACTGAAATATGAGAACAAATATACATTCATATGTATTGTACACAAACTACCATATGTTAGAAAATTGATGTATCTGAAAAATAATACATTGTAGCCACTAAAACTTGTTCACCTTTCTGTTATCATTTCTGATTGCACATTTATCTTTTTTTTTTCAGGGAAAATTATCTTGTAGACATGCATATAATGTAGTAAAAGACAAGTTCTCCTAATACAATGCAGTTTGCTGAAAAATGCACAATGGTAGAGCAAAAGAATTACCGAGAACTTCTCCTAAATATTTATGCAACAAATGTAAAGTTATATAATTAAGGATTAGTAGTGCTGATGTTTTCAGGGAAAACCATCAAAATCTTCATCTGCTATTTCTTTAGCACTTTCCAACTCCTGTTGCTCTCTTTCTCGTCTCTCCTGAAAAATAGAACAACCAGACATGTTCCAAACATTACACATATATTCTAGAGGTAACTATACATACAAATTTACTTACAGAAAACTTGATGGTAGGAAGTAATTCTCTTTCAAAACATATATATCTTATAAAAGACTTTTGACTGCTACACATTTGCTTCGCTATCTTCTTTTTTTTAATAACAGTATTTGATACTGGGAAATACATGTACATAGTTTAAACACAACAACTACTGTGAAACACTTTTTATTCGTGGGGATCTAATTTTCGTGGATTTCGTAGATGGCTGCACCCACAAATTTATGAACCTACGGACTATAAACACCTCCCAACCATTGAGGTAAAGAGAAATAGATAGATATATACTTATTCATGATAACATAGATTGATATGCAATAAATTATATTGTTCAGTAAAAGCTTTCTAATCCAAGCACGTTACATGGTCTGGTAACCCTGGTGTGGCCGGCGTTTGTAGCTTTGTGCTTCCTTTGTTTAACCACCACTGCATCATTTTAAAAGCATATGTTTTTGAATTTTTCAGTACCAGTATGCAGTCTGAGACAGTAATTATTTTGTATCGCTTAGGGCATAGTGAGAATAATGACACGTTACTTTGATCATCGCACAGTTGTGATTACATTTTCCCGATCTATTAAGGACAATAAAGTAACTTTATTCATTTACTGTTTTATTTTTTTCTATTCCATTTATTTATTTAATTTTTTGGGGGGATGTAAGGTGTAATCCACCAAATTAAGAACCCACAAACCTACTTTTTTGGGTAAAACAACGAAAGTTGGACCCCATGAAAATAAAGTACATGTATTTCAAAGTATTACAATACATTATCATCTATGTAACTGATATAACGTTTTTTAATTTATGGAAAACTAGAATATTTTTTAAAATTTATATGTTTTATATATATATATATTAAATATATATTAAATTTTATATATTATATTAAAATAAAATTTCCAATTTTGTTAAGGAATGAATTTGTTTTTCGTTGGATGGAGGTATATCACGAAAAAAAGTACAGAAAACTGCATTCTTGAGCGTAGCGCATGATGCGTATGTTTTCAGTCCAATAAAATTCATTCTTTATCATTAAGTTCCTTCAAACATGTTTTACATTCTCAGAAATTGGTACATTATGTATGCACTATTTCTCAACATCTCAAAATTTCTGCCACGGTGGTGTGAATATTGATGTCCCAGTTAAGAAAATGCAGGAAAATACATTAGAGAAAAAATTTCGTGGATGAGATATACCACAAATTTTTTAACCAATCAAAATGCGTGTTACATGTAAAATTACATGATTTTAAGATAAACACAATGCTTGTGGCATTCTTCGTCATAAAGAGAAAGAAAGCATACCTCAGCTGATTCCAAGTCTTTATTGTATGCTTTAGGAGGGAATCTCATGGCCTGTTATACGAAAATAATAATTGTTAGAAATGTCAAAAGACCAAACCAGATAAGCTTCTGCAATACAAATGCTCCATGAGTAACGATTAAAGAAAGAACATACATGTCATCTGCAAAGGTATTACAGTTGTAACTGAAATTTACTTATCAAGTTACAGGCTACATATGGCAATGAATTTTTCTGAATAGGGACATAAAATGTCGATGGTATTATGTACAAAATAACAATATATAATGACAACATTTGATATCCCAATCAATATTATGTTACCAAAACATCATTTTCCACCTTTCCCCTTTTTCTCATTTAATCACTAACACAATGTAAATGCATTTCAATTACTCTATATTCCGTTACCTGAAATTTGTCAACAATCGTAAAAAGGTCTGCATCCATACTATATAATAATTAATATATCATACAGTCTCTAAACTTCATAAATCAATCTCCCCCACCCTACATACAGGACAATGGTTACCTTTACTTATTACATCTGGACTTACCTTGACTGAGTGATTATGTATATCTAAACAGAAGCTGATACGTTGATGATACGCTGCCATTGGTTCTCGGGTCATATAAATATCACTGGTCTCTTTGGACTGTACATACCCTTTTTCATGGTCAATGGTAGCTTCTATTACCCCATCTCTTATTGTCTGAAAACCACAAGACATCTGAATTTTGGCTACATGTACAGCATACTTTTATACAGAATTTAGACAAATTTTGGACAAAATCAATGAAATTTCCATTAGGAAGGGTCCTTATAACGGATCTGATTTGAAGAAAAAAACAAAAACACTGTCATAAACCCCAAATGTAAATGAAAATGTTTTGTAGTTACCAAAAGCAAACATGGTGCTTCTCATAAAAATACTTTAAATGTTTCAAAGTATAGAAATTTTAAGAATGACAGCACCATAATGCTGAACATCCACTCTTGAGACCCTGCTGACTAAACACACATTCGGTTCCCAATGCATTGCTCAGAAATTTCTGTCTATACAACTGATTATTATTTTGTGTCACTCAAAAATTATTTCACATACATGGTGACGGCCTGTCTACACAATGAACCCACCCAAAACCATTAAGGTATCTTCTATGTCTAAATGTGTACATGACTCAGACTAGTGACCTGCCAGGCTTGAACAGGGGACCTTTCAGCTTCAAGCCAAGCAATCTATCTGCCAAGCTACCTCAGTAATATACAGATTGATTGTTTGATTGATTGATTTTTGTTTTATGTCACACCATGAATATTTCACGGCATCTGCCTGATGCAGGGCATACAAATTTTGACCTTTGCAACAGACCTACCCGAAGCAGTGAGGGATCTTTAACGTGCCATGTATACCACGACACAGGGCCTCGGTTTTTACTGTCTCATCCGAAAGACATGACACCGGCATGACCATATCAGGACTCGAACCCCGGCCTCCGGATCAGGAGTCCGACGCAATACCACTAGGCCACGCCTGCTTAAGTAATATACAGAGTAAGTACAACAAGTTTAATGAACTTTTATGGTGTCTTCTAGAGTGACTGATGCAAACAACTGACTGACTAACAAAAACAATGGGCTGGCCATGGGAATTATAATTTGATTTTTGAATACAGTTATAAAATGCCATAAAAAACCCCCTTTTTTGGGTAGTAATACAATAAACATTTTTGACAGGAAAAAGTTTAACCCAGTATAGTACCAGAGTACAAGAGCAGATTCTGTTAATGATGAGGGCTCACCTTGGCTACAATGTACTCAGCATCTTCTGGACTATCTAACATGAGCTTCTGTGCAATATCTATCAATGATATCCTCGAGTAGGACTGGCTGATCATACGGACGCCAGTCTTGATGACATTGTGACGTAACCTAAGGATCAAGAAGTAAGTATCCTCTGTCTGGAACTTGGTGCCAAACTTCGCCAACACTTCGTTAAATTTCTTTAGGTTACCAGTTCGCACAGCTGCAAAAAGAGTAGTCGATATATATAAATGGTACAGTCCAGTAGTTTTACAATTTACAAACACAGTGGTCTTTATCCAGTAGATTAGGATTAATACAAAACAAAGTGATTTTAATACATAAATTAATAGGGATGTGAGTTAGCAATGATAAAGTTACACCTGAATTCTCTGCTTTGTGTGATAATAGCACTGTGTTTTGTTTGTTATCTCCACTGCACTGCACTGTACATGTATATGTACACAAAATGTTTATTTGAACTGAACCTCTAGACCTTTTGTTTATATCCAGCACATGCACAATTTGTTTGCCTATTTATTATTTCATCTCGCATCAGGATAATGTCACCTTCACTTACATGTTATGGGACAGTGTCATTTAGTACTTCATTATTACTGAGCTAAATACCTGTATGATTACCGTATATACTCGCTTATAAGACGAGTTTTTGGGAGTTAAATTTCTTTTGTGAAGTAGGGGGGTCGTCTTATAAGTGAGATATAAGATAAAAGTCATTAATATCTATCAGAAAACATGTGTCACTAGCCGTATTTATCACACTTCTTGTACATGTGAACTGCGGTAAACGCGGGACATCAGTAATCTAATTATAGGTTTAAAGTTCCCGAGATCAATTGATCTTGATAAGAGGTGATTGACAGGTAACTATCGGGTATTAATTTGCCGAGATTGACGAGAAAAAAATCAGTAATTGGTGATTGATTGCATTGTTGTTTATTTAGCAATAATTATGCCAAGCCCATTCGACAGTTAATTATCAAATAATGAGGAGTAGGTAAGCTAGGGAGACTAAATTATTTGACTTTAAAAAGATAGCAATTATAAGATAATGAAGAGAACATAAGCTATCGGCACATCATACGCATTTAATTATTTTAATTTGGTGCTCAATGTCATGATTTTTATATAAAATGTCGAGATACATCATTCTGGTTATCAGTCAATGACATTCGATTACAACATGAGTGCTTCCGGTAAACGTAACTGTTATGATGCAGCATTTAAACTTAAAGTGGTTGAGTTCGCTGAAAAGCAAAATAACTGTGCAGCCGAGCGTGAATTTGGCGTAACTGAGAAAATGGTTCGTGAGTGGCGTAAGAAGAAAAATGAACTTTCTACTAGTCGCAAATCTCTAAAAAAAGATGAGACGTTCTCATCCTGTTCCATATGTGTCATTGGAAAGTGATTTAAACGCCTGGATATTAGAGTGTAGATCCAAACGTACATCGTACATCGTGTCTGAGAGCAATTTTTTACCTCGTCTTATAAGCGGGTCAATACTAAAATAATAGCATTTTTGTCCAAAAGTAGGGGGGGGGGGTCGTCTTATAAGCGAGTCGGTCTTATAAGCGAGTATATACGGTGTCAATTCATGCAGCTGGTCTAAAGAATTTTCTTACAAATGAGTACCTAGTTTGATGTAGTGACCCCACCACTGATCACGTCTAGTCTTGGTGAGACAAATACTCAAACAACCACACAGCAATAAAGTAGTAGCACAAAAACATGAGCTCTTAGCTTCCCCAAACAATACATAATGAATTTTGAAAATAAAATCAATTGTCCTGAAATATTGAAACTACAAGAACACATCCAGGGATTATGTAGTTTTGAAAATCTTAAGTTATTAACAAGACCCCTGGTAATATATTGACAAAACTCTTTGTAATGTATTAGCATGACGTCTTGTATGTTTTTGACAATACCCTTGTAATTTATTGACAAGAAAAAAGTTCAACTTACCCTGAGTGAGTTGAAAGTAAGGTCCTAGCGTCTTTTTCATTGATGCATGACGGAAAATTTGTCTATCTGGTATGTCACCTAATAACAACTCCACTGTGATTGCTAACCGCTGGACCTGTGGAAAAATCAACTAGTGGCTTCAACTAAGGAAGAATAGGACTTTTAATAGTAAACAATGCATTACAGCACTTGACAGTATATCTCTGTCTTTCTCTAAAGACACATGGCTCAAGTCTCACCATTGTTACTGGATTCTTGGTATTGGTTTCTGTAATAAGGCACTTGATCAACACTGCCTTAGTCTACCCTGTGATACATTGGTATTGGTTCCTTTAATAAGGTACTTGATCAACATTGCCTTAGTCTACCCTGTGATGCATTGGTATTGGTTACTTTAAAGGTCACAGGAAAAGACTTTTCTCTCTCTTTGTTTTGTTGTATGTAGGTCTCAATAATCGAAATCATTTATTTCCACATTCTCATCACATTCGGCTGAGTATTTATTTACCTTTTAATCGACTCTTAAAAGAGTTATCTTTCTTATACGATTCAAGCAATTTCATTGGATTAAAGAAAATGACGTCATTTCTGCCAAACTCGAAAGAGAAAGTAATCACTTATAAATTGTAAATATCACGATCGTAACGCCTATTTAAATAGAAGAAAATGGATTATGACGACATGGAGTATGTTGTGAAGCCATACCAGTTTGAGCCTGACTAGTTTCAAATGTTGGAGGAGCAGGAATACGAGCCAGTGATACGGAGGAATCTGCATCTGACAGTTCCGAGACACATACTGACATAACGATGTTGAAAACATTGCTCTAGATCTAGATGAGTGGTACGTAAGCCAATGTTATAATATCTATCTATCTACGTATACTGCAACACCCTCTTACGATAATTATGTGCAGATTAGACATAGACTACTTTCAGTAATATTAAGCAATCTTACTTGAAAAAGGGGGGGGGGGCTTAATTCAAGATCCAAATACTGTGCTTTATAAATGATCAAAATTGTAATTTAAACTGGAAATTGGAATAACTGGGAAGAGATACTTAGACTACAATCAATTGAAAAAAAAGAAAATATTACCTTAAACTTGTCTTTCATCTTTGTCATTGTTGTTTTGATACTTATTTGGGGTTTTCTTTTTATTTTTACTGTATCCAAATACATATTTTTATGACAACTAACCATATCAATGCAAAGTTTGAAGAGCTCGATTCAATGGGATTTTCCCGCGTAGGTTCGAATCCTACCGGCGACGCCAAATATTGTAAATTACACTACAAAACAGTTAGTACTCACCCAAGAGTCGGTGTATCGGTCACACGGAATTGGTTAAGTCTAATGGTGTAGATAAGTTACGTTTGCACGAGACGGCAAGTAATGTGACTGGTCTGGTCAGTGTGGCTTGAGAAACTGATGACCCAGAGCTCGAAACAGCTGTTTTACACTTCCGGTTAGCTATTCTAAGCCAAATCGAGGAAACGCCATTTCATGATTCCTATTGACTCCACAACAATTCCTTCAACCTTGGTTGATTAGGGCTTACCATTACTTTCAACAATTTCTTCAGTTACATTGCGACATGGAAGTGGGAGGATTAACAACAAAGTGGTGCAATCCGTGAATTGAACAACAGTGCTTAACATAAACACCAACTCCGCCCCATTGCTTCAAAATTAGGCACTTTACAAATACAGTTCTCTTTCCATACTATAGGTGTTCCTGTGGTCATTGAAAGATAATGCCCACACATTTAGAGTGTTGTTGCTGCAAACTGAATATGATTTAGAGGGATATGTGAAGACATGTTGTTTTGGGTTCATATCTGAAATCAAATTTGCTTTTGTTTTTATTAGAATTTAAAGTTTAGATGCAGAAAAGAGCTATTATATTTCCTTTAATATTTGACCTCCTTTGATGCATTAGTTTGGGTTTAATTACAGATATGGTGAGGATTGTAACTGAATAACAATTTTGTCCATTACTCAATATATTAAATATTGAATTTTTTATTAGATTCTTGGATTTTTTCAACTTTGTTGCCAAAGGGGTATTTTTACCTAATTCAGGACCATTGATTTATGATACTACAATTACAATCATAAAATTTATAATCCTCAAGAATGGCTTTGAGGTACTAAGTACATGTATGCATTCTGAAATCATAGAATAAATGCAAGGATCTTTATCTTAGTGTCAGTTAATGAATTAACTCAAAATATACTAGTGTCTGTTATAACAGTGTGCTATTACATCACACTGCATGGAAGATCAATAATGACAAAACTGAAGATGTAAAGATAAAAAAAAAACAATAAAAAAAATTCTCAGGTAGTGTTTTTGTTGTTGAAATATAAATATAGTTTATAAAGAATCCCACTTGATATTATCGTGTCTTATGTTTGATAACCAGAGCTGGGAGATAGCTATAAGAATATTTATACATATCCTCAGACAACTTTTATTAGACAAGACATGTATAGAAATAAGGAAATTGCCCCTGAACTCTTTAAATATAGATTTATAGTGTTCTGTAGGTGCTCTTGCAGTTACAAACATCATGATCAATTAATACATCATGATCAATTAATTTTTGAAGGTCTTTATACATATATCATAATACTCATAACAAGAGTCTTAGACAGGAACGAATATGAGGAATTATTGGGTGACTTGTTAGCTGTATTGTATGTTTGTGCTATATATGCATGTATATAATATATAAAAGCACAAATAGGAAATATCTTTTCTTTATTCTAGTGTTGTTTGTAGCTTTCTTGTGCTTATATATAAAAGCTGACCGTGATAATTCGGCCCATTCTTTAACTTGTTTTCATCAAGATTCCGACGAGACGGGAAAACGAAAGTAGTCACATTACAGTACCATCTTTAACTTTTAAGTCTCAGCTGAATCCTGCAGCTTTAGCAAGAAATGGATTTCGTGCAAAGCAGTCAGGTGTGAAATGATCTAAACATATATGTGAGGACCCTTCTGGTATCTATAGCTTGTCCATCTAGTGCTACTTGCATCTGTACTAATGACGTGAACAAATTTAACAACCCAGTTCATATGAGACTTGTCTCTTCCCCCCCTTCCATGTTCTCCGAAATTTTGGAAATTGAAGACACTAACGTCTGAGTTCGTACTGGTATTGTTACATCCAAATACTACACAGTGGACCATGTCCCCACTCAAAGATTTTATTTAATTATTGTTAACACGTGCACAGCGTCTATAGTTTCCTCTACTTTCATTTAAACAATGACAGAAATGACGTCACGCGCCGAATAAATACGGAGATTTACGAATATTACCGAAGAATTCTATAAATAACTTCTCGTTTTTAAAGAAGTACAACGACGTATCGTACATTGGAGTGAAATGATTCTCGTTTGGTTTAAGAGATGAATAATTTTAGATGCTAAAATTGATTTATAATTTTTACATTTCCTGTGACCTTTAATAAGGCACTTGATCAACATTGCCTTAGTCTACCCTGTGATACATTGGTATTGGTTACTTTAATAAGGCACTTGATCAACATTGCCTAAGTCTACCCTCTGACACCTTGGAATTGGTTCCTGTAATAAGGCTCTTGATCAACACTGCCTTAGTCTACCCTGTGATACATTGGTATTGATTTCCTTAATAAAGCACTTGGTCAACACTGCCTTAGTCTACCCTGTGATACCTTGGTATCAATTTCCGAAATTTGACCTTTGTTGGGCTGTGCTTACCTCTAAGAGTAATGTAACTCACATCTACCATGCACAATACAAACTGAGTATAATCTCTGACAGTATAATCTAAAGAAAAGCTTTGTCTCTGTGTTCTTCACATACATGTGTGCCCAAATACATGTATTAAACTAATACAGTGCCCGCCACTTAATTGAATGTCGCATTATTGATTATTTCGTTTTATTGAATAAGATGCTGAAATCCAAAACCGTTTACTATTAAATCTATTGAAAATCCGCCACGTATTACACTAGAATAAAGAAGCAACTTCGTTTATTTGAATAGCGCGATTATCCTACCAAGCATACCTTTGTTAAAACTTCACCGTATCACGCCCAAGGTCATGTTTACTACGGTGCGAGCGACCTATCAATTAGAGATAAATGGTTTCACATCTGTACAAGGTAAAAACTGTTGACCAAATCACACGTTAAATGTTGAATAGGCCGTAGCGGTAGGGATGAAAGGATTAATTAGTTACCAACTGCAGAAGCCATATCGTGCGCAAGATCACCTAAAACATCGACAAGATGACGCTGTTAGCCAACGGCATTGCGTGAAGACTGACCCTACTAGATGCCGTCCACTTACTCAGTAAGGCCTGGCGCACCGCCAAGCGCACAACTATGGCCAACTGCTTCCGAAAGGCTGGCTTTGTCTCGTCAGACAACGACGCAACCGTAACTGACAATGTCTGGTCGCCAGAGGAGTTGATAGCTAGACGCTTGATGCCTTCATCACAAACAATGGCAACCTGGAGAGCTAAGCTGCCCGGACTGAGGAGAAAATATGCGCCAGTTTCCCTGAAGACGAGACCCGACCAAGCGACACCAGTGACGACGAGGAGGCTGAAGAAACGGCACCAGTAATATACGGGGAACGTAAAGATGCAATAGCCATACTTTGATGATTCCTTGAGGAAAAGTAAAGCGATGACTTCAGCCTGTTCTATCAGATTGAAAATTGAAATTTTACTCGCTTGAATATGCCTTTTAATAAGCTTTTGTTAAAATAAATTGTTGAACCCGTCTTGTGTCTTTGATCACCGTGGCCACACGACTGAGATACAATTACATGTGTTTCAATAGACAGCGGATTTATCTTTACGGTCAGACGAGCAGGTGAAATGTAACTATTTAATAACATTTGGTCACTGTACTTAAAAACACAGTTGCAAAATTATCGAAAATGTAGTCTATTGACTTTTATGTAGCTCAAACAAACAAGAAGAGGATCTAAGAGAGTTAACTCTAGTGTATCTATATATAGCTACATGTACAATGATTCCATTACAGGTACCGTGAAAGTTATACACGTATGCAATTCTTGCACAATCTGTCGATCTTCTGGCCTTTGAAAATGCATTCGTTCGTCACGCCGTGTAATTGAATATTCGTTTATTTGAATAATAAAGTCCTGACAAATAGCTTATTCAATTAAGCGGCTTGCACTGTAATACATTAAATATTTCTACCCAAAGGAGATAAAAGTACGGCATATTCTACCTTGAACACCAAGATGCTCACTTCCTCAGCATTTGCTAAGAACTTATTTAGCTCAAAGTACTTAATACTGGTATATATATGAATTAATTAGATTTAAGAATTCAGAAAATAATTTCCTGTTTAAAAAATCTCTAGTAATCTGAAATAAGTTATTATACAGATATATTTTTCAAACTATAGATACACTGCAAAAAAACAAAAAAAAACAAAAATAAAAAAAGAAAACCACCACACATTCTCATTATCTATATTAATTTTGTATTTGCTTCCTTTTTAATGGAACTCAAAGCCAAATATGACATCAAAATTGTAGGCATATCTTATAAACGACAGAGAATATATCTAATGCATTTGTCAGTTGTGACAATAAATACATATCAGCATTTATTTATCTAGTTGGTTTTCTTCAGACATTAAATAATAAGATAAGAACTTACAGTTTGTTTAAATCCCACAGCACTATGCTGAGGTGCCTTTCTCAATGCTTGTAACAAATACTTATGTGCTTCCGAATATTCCAGTTGTGAGGATTTGATCTTACCTACAGGAAAAACAAATACTCATTCACTTAGAAAACTGACAGTCACTAAGGGCCCTGCTATCTGACCTTCACATGTGTCATAGGACTCCTGTATGCAAAATATTTAGCAAATAGGTTGAAAATCTTTTGAGTTACTGCATCACATCCAACGTTTAACAACAATGAGAAATCACTTTAAATAATCAGAAAATACTTTGTTACTATTGCTTCCTTAGTCATCATGTACACTTACTCAACATCTCATTAATTGCCTTAATGAAATAGTCACTCCATTGGTGCATGTTAATATCATTCATTAGTTTACTTCGCAATTTTCAGTATTTGGCAATTACTCCATCTTCATGCGTTTAGATTTTTACCTTTGCAGTGCCTGTCATAACATGCAGTTGTTAAGCATGACAAACAACCCCAATTCAAAATCTCCTCTGTCAAACCAATCACTATGGCTTGTAATAGGACTGAAACCTTGGGCCTTCAGATTAATTCTGTACAGTACCGTAGGCACACATTACTAGAGTACTGCATTCTGCAAGTATCAATGTATCAAGCAAATCTATATATGTTGATTCTTCTTGAGAGTATTTACCCATATAATATAGGAATCTCGCCCATTCATTGTTGGAGGCACTTTCAGGAAATGTGGATTTGGAGACCAGTTTATCAGCCTGCTCTATGAGATTATAATGAAGGTAGTTTCTAAGGAGAAGGTTGACTAATGATGCCTGACCTTCGTGATCTGACCTCAAAGTCGAGGTCCTAAGACGTGCGTGTAAAAATCTGAAAGAAACAAATATTCAGGTAAATATTCGAGTAAACCAAAAATATACTGAGTATGAGAATAAACATAGGTAAGACATACAGCCAACTCCTGCTATGCCAGCAGCTGATGTAAGGGCATAGTCTATTACTAGCAGAAATTTTCTGGTGACAAATGTATGTTATTAATGTTGTTGTTACAATGGCATACTTGCTTTACACTTACAGCACCAAATATCAGCAACAAATGTACATTATCATATTATCTTATTTTTCCACTCAAGATATTTTATTTACATAAAAAAATGAGGCTTAAGAAGAACAAAGATTACAGTTATCTTCTACATACTCAAATAATACTTACGATCTGATTTTGTCCAACTGGTCAGTAAGTTCATATGATCGAGAGTAGTAAAAATAACACTTGGCAGCCAGCATATCCAATGTTCTTCTGTTTAGTACAGAAATTTTCTGCATCAGTAATTCTGCACATTTAACAGCCTAAAACAGATAAAGTGGTCTATCAATGTTACCCGACACTCAATTTTTTCTACATAATACATGAAGTATCTGTTGATTTTGTACACTTTGGCCAGATATGATTGTGTGGTAATCTACCAACCACAATGATAATCCTGTCTTCAAAACCAGAAATGGCGGAGTACAGTTTGTTAGGGCCAAAAGGGTTAATAGGAGTACCAGCAGAATTTTTCCAATACAGGACTTTACTGATTACATGGCTGATACTTTTCAGACAAATACCATGCATACATTCTTATGATTATTGATAAGTATCTAAGATTGCTTTCAACTGTGTCATAGTTATATATTCAGACATGACAACAACAGGTAATGAATCTCTAGTACAAAGTGGTGCTACCGAGGAAATGAACTTTGATCAGCAGCACCACATGGGAATAACCAACCTGTAGTACAGAGTGGTGCTACCTAGGAAATGAACTTTGATCAGCAGCACCACATGGGAATAACCAGCACCACATGGGAATAACCAACCTGTAGTACAAAGTGGTGCTACCTAGGAAATGAACTTTGATCAGCAGCACCACATGGGAATAACCAACCTGTAGTACAAAGTGGTGCTATCTAGGAAATGAACCTGGATTGATTAGCAACACCACATGGGAAGCGCTTAACTACTACATGTATGCCTTGATTTTTGAAAATGGTCTGCATAAATTAGTGCCCATTTCTTCTTTATAACTTGTTTCAACATCATGCCAAAATGCCATGACAGCATTTGCTTGTTGATTTGCACAAAAATTTCTCACTTAAGAAATAGGCCCATGCTATGCAAGGAGAGATTTTTTTCTGATGCTCTGGACACAGAGTTTTGGTTTTTTTCTTCCTTTTCACCCAAAATACAGGTCGTCAACATATCATGGTCATGCTCAAACCCTTGACTGAATCATGCCGGCTCATTCTGCTTTACATCTAGATGACATTATTAAGGATTTTAGCACTAATGGATATGCAATAGCTTTATGTTTATCATTCTGGCTGTTAAGGTCATGTACTGAATTTTGGATAAACAGACTGATCCAGTTTTGTTTGTTTTTTCTTTGACCTCAGCAGTAAACCTTTTTTACTGGAAAATGTTCTCTGGAAATCATTGAAATTAACATTCTTGTTAACTTGGAATGTTTGCCATTCTACAACTTTTTCGATAAAATGTATTTTTTTGTAAAATGACAGCCTGATTTAGAAGAGATTATCGCCCTCATACTAGTCATAGTAGAAGTAATTAGACTTTCATGTTTATAAGATGGAATATGTATCACCTGTCTGATATATTTGTATCACTTGTCTGATATATTCGTATCACCTGTCTGATATATTCATATCACCTGTCTGATATATTCATATCACTTGTCTGATATATTGGTATCACCTGTCTTATATATTTGTATCACTTGTCTGATATATTCACATCACCTGTCTGATATATTCATATCACCTGTCTGATATGTTCAACACAATTATATTGAAAACAAACTCCATTTCAGTGATTTGCCAACATATTCTGAAACCAGCACATTATTCTGGGTCTCCAAGCTTCATGACTTACTTCTGGGCATTTCTTTAAATCTATTAATTCTCATGACTTACCTCTGTGTACTTCTTTAAATTTATAATCATACATGACTTACCTCTGTGTACTTCTTTAGATCTATAAGCATACATGACTTACCTCTGTGTACTTCTTTAGGTCTATAAGACTAATGAGCACCAGCAGATGTAGGTAAACTTCTACTTCAGGAAGTAAAGGCATTGCTGCAGCCTTTCCAGACTTAGGACGAAAAACTGGACCAACACCATTAGACTCCGTAGACTGCAAAGAAGAACACAACTGGAGCTTAGATTTTAGTGAATATCATTTATGACTAGTCAGGTTCTTAGTCAAATGTCACATTTAGGAAGTTTTAATTTTTACATAATTAAATTATGAAGAATTTGTGCTACTTCAAAACTAACACTATTACAGTTGATCCATATGCAGACTTCGCTAAAGATGGTTTTTTCATTGGACAATCGGTCTTGTAAGTTTTCATATTTTACCAGACCGAGCTGACATTCACAAGACAGTAGTATTTTGCTTCAAAAATTCAAAACAAACACACAAATACTAGTAATCTTTTCCTGCATGCTTGAAAATCGAAATCAGACCTGAAAGTATTGCACTAAGTCAAAAACCGACACTGGACAAACATGGATAAGTGAATTATGCTGCATCAGAAATAAATCTTAACTGGGCATGTATAGTTTGTTCTCTCACACCGCAAAGATTATGGCAAAGGTAAAAGTTGACAATGGACAAACAAACAGACAGACAGGACAAAAACAATATGCCTCCGATCTGTCAATTCGGGGATATAAAAAGGCCATTAAGATGGTTGGCAGGTTGAATGGTGTTTTACATCAATTGCAGTAATATTTCAGGTATATCCCCACATGAAATCAGGAGGTAACCAACCTCTTCAACATAGTGGCACAATCTGGAAAACGAACCAGGATCATCTGCACCACAAGCCAAGTGCTTTACCATTAAAGGAGTAAAATTAAATGTCTATGATGTAATTGACATCAAGGTAATAATTATCTCAAAATGAAGTAGAGAAACCACTACCTTTCCTTCCTTATTTGTGGTGGATACTTACCTCTGACACAAATAAAAGTAGTTCATCTCTCTGTGATGTACAAGATACCATGTAGCCATTTAATAGTTTCTTCAGCACTAGGCTGTTCAGCCTACGTCGTACAGAAACCAAACCTCTGATAACTCGAGACATATATCTAGGCTCTTTTGTAGACACTGCTTTTTCAATATGCCTCACATGCTCACGAATATCTGTGCAAATGAAAACACTAAAATTACATGAAGTCTAAAAGTAGAAGTGTAATCCTTTTGTAATTAATTTGTGAAACTTATATGTGAATACAGTATAACATCAGATCTCGCAGAATGCAACTTCACTTTCATGACATTTCAGCAGCTGACACATTTTTGTAAAGAAAAACACAATGCAACTTCGTCACAAATGCAAAGTCACGTTCGGTGAGATCTGACACCAAACGTTTATACACAAATGATGAAATGGAGAATCTTGTCATGTTTTAAAATAAAACGGTAGCTAGTAGTCTCTCCCACAAACCGCCGATATCAAAAGTTGGAAAAGGGCAGAGAATCTCTAAGTACAACCAAATGTTCAAATTCAACTTCAGATTGTTGATTCTGTGATTACTTTGCAAATGCAGAAAATCATTGTCCTTATAAACTGGCACACTTTGCAAGCAACTTGCTATCTGTAAGGTCCTGGTTGATCATGAAATATCAGTTAAATGTTAAAACCTTTAATTAGAATTTCCTCTGACCATTGAAAAATTCGAGTGTATATGAACGAATCAAATCTATCGAATTTGAAACATTTAAACGAATCAAACCTTCAAGTGTCAACAAATCTGGATCTTTCTTGACTTCCTCTACTCCGTTCACCTTTTCATCAGCTTTGTCGGATTTGTCTTTTTTCGGACTGGCGTCCTTCATTTCAACGTCAACACTGGCGTTTTTCACCATGTTAGAAACAATACATACAATAAATGAAAGTCAGAGAAACATAGATTTAGAAGACAAATATTACTATATTACTATGACTTAAAAGTCTATCGTTTTCAAAATATTATTGCATGGTTTTGGTGTCTTTTCTCCGTTGTCGGCATGATCTGCGAAATTGTAAATTGTAAGATCGCAGTAAATAAAGAAAGACAGACAAAAAAAGAATAGAAAGGAATAATTCCACAAATTAGTTAAGGTACACAAATTATCATGATATTAAATCTTTCACACGTCAATATTAATTTTTAAATAGAGATTTTCATTATTTTCATTTTACAAATAATTATTTAGCGATACGAGGGATAGTGTCAAAAGTATGCACGACATTGGAACGTAGAATATTGATGCAGGATTGAGTATAAAGAAACTTTAAATTCTAACTGGAAGCATTGGCGGATTTAGAGCCCGCCCCCTTCCTTGTCGCCACATATTTATGAGTAAAAACTCAGATTTGGCTGAGGAGTTTGGCTGATTATTCACATGTGCGCCCCCCCCCCCCCCCCCACACACACACACACACTTTTTCGGAAATCCAAGATCCGCCACTGGGAAGGATAGCTGGTTGGCTGGTGTGTGGGTGGGTGGGCGAACAGACTGGATGATATTTCACACAATTGTTGTCCGTGACCCAAGGATGTGTCACAATCTTGACTCAAAGTCATATCTTTAAGGTCAAGGTCACAGTGCACAGTCAAAAATTTTTTCCAGACCATAACTTCTTACTGCCAAGTTGGATTATTATCCAAGATATAATTTCATATAATGGTTGTACATGACCAAAGAGTGTGTCATGATCTTGACTCAAGATCATATCTTTAAGGTCGAGGTCACATTGTACACGTTAGTAATTTTTTTTTGTCCAGGTCTTAACTTCTTATCCCCTATTCGGATATGGATAATATTTCACACAATTGTTGTCCATGACCCAAGGGTGTGTCGTGGCCTTAATACAAGGTCATATCTTCAAGGTCAATGCACACATAGCCAGAATCCTTGTGCTTGTTCTTACTGCCAAGATGTTTTGGATAGCATATCACACAATTGTTTTTATGACCCAAGGGTGTGTCATGATCTTGATTTAAGATCGTATCTCCAAGGCCAAAGTCAAAGTGCATACTTGTCAAAATTCTTGTACGGACTATAACTCCTTATTGCTATGTTGGATCTGGATAACATTTCACATAATTGTTGTTCATGTCCAAAGCCGTCGTGGCCTAGTGGTATCGGGAGGCCAGGGATCGAGTCCCACTCTGGTCATGCTGGTGTCATGTCTTTCGAATGAGACAGTAAAAATCGAGGCCCCGTGTCGTGGTATGCATGGCACGTTAAAGATCCCTCACTGCTTCGGGTGGGTCCGTTGCAAAGGTCAAAATTTGTATGGCCCGCATCAGGCAGATGCCGTCACCATATACGTGAAATATTCATGGTGTGACGTAAAACAAAAAATCAATCAATCAATCAATGTTCATGTCCAAGGGTGTGTCATGACCTCCACCGAAGGTCATATCTTCAAGGTCACAGTGCACACATACCCGAAATCCTTGTACATGTAATAACTTCTTACTGCCAGGTTGGATCTGGATAATATTTACACAATTGTTATTCATGATCCAAGGGTTTGTCATGACCTGACTCAAGATCATATTTCCAAGGTCAAGGTCACAGTGCACGCATTGTGAAAATCCCTGTACAGGTCATAGCTCCTGACTGATATGTAGGATCTGGGTAATAGTTCACACCATTGTTTTCCATGATCCAAAAGTGTGTATCACGTTGTACGGAGCGTGTTGTCCGTCTGCGTGTCTGTCCATGAAACTTGTCTGGGCCATAACTTCTTCCTTTTATTTTGGATAGAGATCAATTGCAAGGGTGTGTCATGACCTTGAACCAATTTCATATCTACGAGGTCATGGTCACAGCGCATACATAGCCAGAATTCTTGTCCGAGTCGTAATTTCTTCCTTTTAATTTGGAGGGAGATAATAATTTACACAATTGTTGTCCATGACCTAAAGGTGTGTCGTGACCTTGAACCAAGGTGCTATCTACAATGTCAATGTCACAGTGCACACATATTCAGAATTCGGGACTGGGCCATAACTTCCTGTTATGTTACTGGAAGATTATATTTTACACAATTGTTGTCCATGACCCAAGGCTGTGCAATGACCTTGAACCAAGGTCATATCTACAATTTCAAGGTCAGAGTGCACACAAGCCAGATGTTTTCATTGATTTTACCTCAGAATATAAGTGGGACATCTATTACTCTTATACCAGTGATGCATCTTGGGATGAATTATTGCATGTTTCAACTTTGTTGCCGCGGGGGTATTTGTCCCGTTATGACAGCTCCAGTTGTATCTATATGCTGTATGGCATTTGATCAATAAACTATAGTATACTATACTAGGTCTAGGCTTTTATGCTTGTTGGTTTGCATATGCTAGTTTATATTTACATGTATTTATTTGCTTATGCTAGCTTATATGTACAGTCGTTCTTACTTGTTTCACATTGCTACTGCTTCCTTATAGTTATAGTTGTGTACAACAAAATACTTGTTTACTGTTTCATCCATGCTATGCTATCAATAACACCACTGATATCTGTTTCATAGCTAGCTGCTATTTACTTTAGATTGTTTAGATTATAATTTATACTTCATAGAGATATACTGAATTAGAACTTACTTCATTTATATTTATGTATCTAAAATTATTCCTATCACTTCTTTATGGTATAATTACATGTATTATACAGGCCATTGACATATTGTAAATCTGCTGATGGAAAAAAGGGAGAGAGATTTACGAAAGATATATTCTTGTTGTTCAATCCTTTGAATATTATGCATGCTTATTCTAAATATATTTAAATTATCTAAATAAAATGCTGTTTAAACCAAGCTCCCCACCCCACCCCGGAAGGTCCGGCCAGCAATTTGGCAATTTTAGAGCCTAAAATGCGCATTTTCATTTCATTTGACCGTCCTCGGTTCATAACTTGTTATTCTTGCTGTACATGTAGTGGATTTTGTCATACAACTAAGATCTTCTAATAAATCTGATTATTCGATTATATCACAAAATCAGTCTGATGAAAGCCATATCTTTATTCCGATTCTCTATTTGTCTTATTGCAAAAATGGGACAAATAGAGAACTTGAGCGGAATAAAGATATGGTTTTAATCAGACTGATTGCAAAATCTTCCATCATTACGTTTAAGCATCTATACTAGGCTAAGATAGACATCCTTGAAAGGGGGCTATGACTTGCCATGATTGCTTTTCAGCCAGGAGAAGACCTGTCCCTTCCCGGCCTTACGTCCCTTTCCCCAACTTCTTGTCTCCCCTCTCCCGCACGCGTCACACCTGCAATTTTCGCACGATAGACGTACGATTAATACGGATAAGTATTACATCTCTCCCCCCCCCTCTCTCTCTGTTGGAAAAGGGGCGAATGTTCTCTTCGATCTCCCCCCCCCCCCCTCCATTCAGTGGATTCAGATCCTGCCACTGTGTTGTCTTCAGTATTGTGATACTCTATATCAGAGATATATACTGAATGTGTTTTGTAACAACAAATTGGTTGGTTGGTTGGTTGATTGGTGTTTTACGCCGCTTTCAACAATTTTTCAGTTATATCGCGACATGGAAGCAGTAGGTATCCAACCTCTTAAACATTATGGCGCAATCCGGGAATCGAACCCGGATCGTCGGCGCCGCAAGCCAAGCGCTTAACCACTACACCAAGCCTGTCCCTAACAAAAACTTTGTATTTATATTCATGTATAGCTCCATGGTGACTCCTGCCACATAACTGAGCCAGTAACTCCTCTTTTTTCTTTCACAGATCTATAGGAATTTGACGTATTTTGTAAACTGATTTTAAAAGTCATATTTATTATTGATTTAAGCATATATGTCAGTAGTCAGTATGTAGTAATATGTTTATTTCTGTTCAATATATGTATGCCAAGTTTGGCGATTAATAAATTTTTAAACTTGAATAGAATTTGTAAGATTTGTTCAAGGATCTGATAAAGAACGTAGAGCTGCTTTCCTCTGTGTCTCTGCACTCCGGCCCGTCGGGTCAATAAAATTAAAATCAAAGATTTTAACCACCGAGAGTCATTCAAATTAAAAAGAAAAGATTAAAATAAATTAATTTTATTCATGAGCCTAACGTTAATCAAAATATTACTATTTTTAAAAATCACATTGAAACTCTTCTTTTCTTTTCATTTTTTTATACTTATACAGTATGGAAATATTTACATTTCTGACATGTATACAATGAATACATGTAATGCGTTTAACTCAAGCATATACATGTATACACAAGTTCTTATTTTGAATTTATCCCTGAAGGTGAAATTATAGGACCGCACTTAATTTCATTGCTGACAGCCCTTACGTTAACCAATCAAAATAGTTGTAACATATCTCGAAACGAAAACAGAAGTGATGGCTGACCACAATAAGGGAGGATTACTTTCTAAGGCACAAAAACGACTGACACGGACGAAAACAAAGGTTAGATTTCTAATGCATGGTATACATATACGATACAGCATTCTTGATCTTATTTACATTTATATTTCTGCAAAAAACGGACCAGAACTTCTTTAAAATAGAGAATGTCACTAAAATATCAACAGGTGTAAGTTTCCGGTGGCCACTCTTGCGTGAAAAACTATGCCAGTAAGACAATTTAGTGACAAGCACATAATTTATGCCTCTGACATTCCTGGTCTCATATGAAGGTGGGTCGAGAAAGTTGTAAATATCATTTTCCATTTCTTATCCAAACGAAATACATATATGAATGAATAGATTTTACAGGCCTACACGGCTACAGGCTCAAGGAAGCTAGTACATGTAGGAAGGAAATATTTATCAGTGTTCCTTGCTGTGACAGAGTGTTTCTGACACTAACAGAAATAAACTACACATAGCATTTAGAGCCAAAATATTTCTTCTCTGTATGCTTTCCAATTTCCTGTTTACCAGTTTCCTCTACATTAAAACTACAATCTATTTATTCAAATGAAGCCGGTGTAGCCTAGTGGATAAGCTGCTCGTCTTGTGATCAAGGGGTCCTGGGTTCGACTCGCACCCTGGGTATACCAGCGTTCTGTCTTTCAGAAGAGACAATAAAAACCGAGGTCCTGTGTTACGGTAGGCTTGGCGCGTTAAAGATCCCTCACTGCAACGGGTGGGTCCGTTGCAAAGGTCTAAAATTGGTATGCAATGCATCAGGCAGATGCCGTCACCATATACATGAAATAATTGTAGAGTACGTAAAACAATAATCAGTCAATCAATCAATCAATTTATTCAAATGCCATACAACACATGGAAAGAACAGAAGAACATATACTTAAATATATAAAAAAAAAAATAATAAGACAGTGGTTGACGTTCATGTACTCTACTTGTAATTTATTCCAGTTCTTTGAGAGTTCTTTAATTGATCTGGTAAAACTGGGACTTATATAGTTGACAAAGTCGTTTTACTTTATCTTTGGATATTGCATGTGCAGGTATGGACAGTGTTGTGAATTGCTTTCTTGACAGAAGTCATGCCAATACTTACTTTAAAGTGTAGGCATGTAGAATATTTGGTATTTATTGAGGAACAACAAGGATGTAATATGTCACTATAAGTTGGCATGCAGCCACAAGAGGACCAGACATTGAGCTCTCTTCTAAGAACATACTACTATTATTAGAAACAAAACATTGACGTCATTAATACAGACAAATTGAAGGTTTAGACCATTTATATACATGTACCATAGCATTATCAATAATTTGATCAAAATTGGAACATCATTGAAGTCCATGATGAACAGTGTTCCCAATGGAATTTCCATTGATTTTTACAAAAATTTCGCGAAAATTTTCCCAAACATTTATCTCTTACCATTATGCAAATGGGACAAAAATTCCCAAATGAGAAGGTACAGGCACCTTTGAAAAAAAAACCACCTTAGAAATAGAATGGGTGATATTGGTTTGTATGACGGCCTTCACAAAACCATTTCTAGCCCATTGTGTACTTTGTTAGAGAAATTTTACTAGCCTTGCAATAAATCTTGTAGCCTTGGGGCATTGGGTCAGTGAGTTTTCACGAAGACTGGTATCAGGTAAATCTGTTAGTATTATTATTAGCATTAATATAGTCCAAATGAAATTTCAATGAGTGGGAGATTAAAGTCTGAGAAAATACAAACTGAATCTGGAAAAATAGATATCATTATACATGTATAAACATGTACACACTGACTTTTCCGTGATTCAAGGCCTTATCTGATTTTAACTAACTAGTTTTGGTGTAAAGGTTAAGATCATGTTTGAAATATAATGAATGAAAAATAATTGATATTGAATTGCTGTAATCAAAATGAGTCAAGACTATTCATCTTAAATGAATGTCATGAACTACAGTGTACAAACTCTTCCATTCAATAATCTCTGTTGGACCAGTGATTTCCTGTGGGTGAAGGAGATACACATAGAGGGAAGGTCACATCATTGTATGAAGTAGGTTTAAGACTTTCAGAGTCAAATTAGTTTGAATCTTCAGCTATAGTCATACATGTATATTAGTAAATTGACACTGACACATCAGATCTCTGACTGCTTCAGGTAGGTGTGTTGTATAGCTTGAAATTTGCATTGTGTAGTAATCATGAAGTGATGTAACAATAAACAAAGGGTACACGCACATTGTACTCAAATCAGTATGAAAAATAGAGAGTAATGCAACATGTGCAAAACTTTCTTAGGCTTATGGGACATATGTCAAGTTTTACCTGATCGAGCCTATTTTAAATAGAAATGTCAGGCATTCAGGTGGGTTTTGAAAACACTGGTAATACTTTGATATCAATACATATTTTTTTGAGATTTCAAAGTCCTCATCACGTTTGGTCACAACATTAAAACTTCATGTTTAAGAAGTCTGCATATATATATATGTAAACCACCTACGCACTATGAATGAAGACATGATATGCATTACATATTTCCAAGTTATGTTTACAGAATTAAACACTTTTCACCTTTCACATTATTGCCATGTTTTGAAAAAGTATATGACAGTGATAAATGTCTCCTGATATGGTTATGTGACCTTGTGGTCACAAATAGCGGAACGGCTTCTGAATTATTTACATGTACATCATAATGTAAATTTCAAGCACCGTAAGTTATTCAGCTTGTTACTATTTTAGAATTTTTGTTGTCACTTAGTCATTTAAGAGAATATGCCTGTTTGATATTAATATCATGACTTCAGTTATTTGTGTTTTTTGTTTTGTTTTTATGCACCTGGTCAGAATGATAAGGGGTTATATAGCATTACACTTTTCTCTTCGTTTGTCTATCTCTCATGCTAGTTTTTGGTGCCCCCAACGAGATTTGTGTTTCACAAACACATGCATGTCTTTTTATTAAATGATCACAAGGACACAATACTAGATAAGTATGTTAATAACTCATAAAATTATAGAATAAAGGTACATGTATACACTGGAAACCAAGACAGATTTATTATTTAAAATTAGAAAATAGAAATTATATTACTATACCCTTTCTTAGGTTCGATGAGCTTGAAGAGTGTAAGAAATATATATACCGTTACTCCCTCTTTGGGTAATTGTTATTTTTTCTCTCCAGATATCTTTGGAGAAATTCTATTTATGTCCTAGATATATTTCTTCTGATATATATTGTTAAATTTTCTCATATCCTTCATTGTAAGATAGTTTGAAATGATAAAAAGTTTAAGTAGAGTTTAAGTAGAAGTTAAGAACTTGGAGAGATCCGACCCCAAATACCGTAGAGCAGGTAGGTAGGTATATAAAATGTTTTTTCATTAAAGTTCACATACGTGATAAGTTTTTACTAATATTTCACCTCAGAATCCTCAAATTAGATAAAATCTCCAAAATAAAGAAACAAAGATTTGTATAGGCATTATATTCTTCAACATTTACCCCAAACTTAATAATTATTAATTTATTAAATTTTCAGACCAGCCAGAATCAACAATAACAACAACAAAAAAACCCTCAACCAACTTAGATGAAAATAAAATAATATAACTCCCCCCCCCCCAAAAAAAATCCTCGGAAAACGACATTAAAACTTCCATTCACTATTATCAACGATTATTTTACAGTGACATAAGATTTGAGTTAAGTTAATGACCTGTTGGTATTTTAGTTGAGGAACAGGATTATAGAGAATGAATTAAGATCTTTTCCTGTTTGACTTGCTGATATATTTCCCCATCCGTTGTTGAATACAACAGCGAGGCGCCCATGTTATAGAAACGGGTTTCCTTTTACATCGTAGGCATACCATGAGACATAGACAACACACAAATAAACCTAGATTTACAGGGAGACTATTCAGTGGCAGTTAGTGCTTATCTTCAATATCAAAATGACAATTTTATGCGTATTGTTATTGAGGTCGGTAATGATGTGTTTGCTTTGTTTATGGAAAGATATGCGAGATATTTTCGAGTCGAGTTCAGACTGGTACCCATCCAACTAACAACCCCCTCCACCCCACTCCATCCCAAAACACCTTCTCTTCGGAGTCTTATCGGTGAGCTGACCTCATGATGAAATGCCACACGTCTGGCTTATATATGTGCAAGATCACTCGCCGCTTCGGATAGGTCCGTTGTATGGGTCAGAGCTCCAGGCCGGTGACGCCATCACACTTTTGAAAAATTAGAAAGTTTTTGCTGCTTATACTAGGAGCAAAAGTTGATTTAATTCTGATCGATTACGATAACAGACAAAAGCTATCGGTCACCTTAACCCATGGTCAACGTAATCGCTTTTATCATTGCTACGGGTAGAAAAACAGTGGACTCCCCGTGATAAGTCAAGAGTAACCTAGATAAAAAGAAGGTATTAGCATGGTACAGCTTCCACACGATGTGTTCATACTATCACCTCAAAGGCAGTAATCTGTGTGTAAATGTAGGGTACGATTGATTAGTATTCCATTCATGGTAAGCCTTTGTGGTCATAAGAAATCAAGGGAAGGTAAAATAACAACAGTGGCGCGTGCAGGCTGGGTATGTAGTGTGAGCATGCTGGATGGGCATGTAGTGTGAGCATACAGGGTGGGCATGTAGACTGAGCATACAGGGTGGGTATGTAGTATGAGCATGCAGGGTGGGCATGTAGTGTGAGCATACAGGATGGGCATATAGTGTGAGCATGCAGGATGGGCATGTAGTGTGAGCATACAGGATGGGCATGTAATGTGAGCATGCAGGGTGGGAATGTAGTGTGGGTATACAGGGTGGGCATGAAGTGTGAGCATGTAGGGTAGGTATGAAGTGGGAATGTGGTGTGAGCATGCAGGGTGGGTATAAAGTGTTAGCAGACAGGGTTTGCATGTAGTGTGAGCACGCAGGGTGGGTATACATGTAGTGTTAGCATACAGGGTAGGTGTGTAGGGTGAGCATGCAGACTGGGCATGTAGTGGGTATGTAGTGTGAGCATACAAGGTGGGTATGTACATGTAGTGTGAGCATACAGGGTGGGTAAGTAGTGTGAGCATACAGGGTGGGCATGTAATGTAAGCAAGACTTTGGTATAGATATTCGTTTTATGCATTAATCATTACACTTAGGAATGTATGTTTTATCGTGTATACATGTAGCGGCACTTGTTGTACAGATTTCAAACTGACGGGCTGTCGCAACATCGCTCAGGGCAAAATTATGGACAGCTCCGGATCTTAATGTGACGACTCCCGCACATTATAATGTGAATAGCGTTTGTCTGATATTTGCGACGATGATGTTAGCGAATTCAGTACCCGATAATATTCGCAACGTTTTCGATTCGCTAACGTCAGTCCCTTCGAACACTTTAATTTAAATTTTCTGCGTCGTTCAGCCTTTAAAATTAATATAAGTGCAATAATTTGTATTTGCGGATTTCAACAGATAGTTTTTTTTTTTTTGGCAAGGCGGCAAAATCGAGATCATGCTTGCAAACCGGACTCTCTGCCAAAGATTTCTCGAACCGGCTTCGACCGTATCCGATTTCAAAATCTACATTTTGTCCCACTTTTTAATCCATGACATGATTTGGAAAATGAAAAGATAAATCTACGAGCAGACAATGTACAGAACAAAATGATTAAATAGTATATAGATTCGTGTCTTTAAAAATATTTCTATCTCGTCTTTATCTTTGATCTTTAAACAATCGTTGTGAATAGATAAAGGTATATGACTTCTTTTCTCTGCATACAGAAGTAAAAGCATGCTCTCGTTTCTGCATTTACCTACAGAACCTTGATTTTCCACAGGTGTAATGAAGTCCAGAGATACTGAACAGTGAGGTCACAAGTTTCTGTCAATCAGTGCGCGCTTATTGTCGAGACTTTTTTTTTTATAGTTTAACTTGGTTCTGTGAATAATTACAAAAGAGTCACTCTGTCATCATGGAGGTACATTCACGCAATCAGTAAATCGAAACAAAAACTAGACTATTTGTAGGATATCGATGGTTTTGTTTTTTGTTTTATAATACACACCATGTGATACGCACGGAATGGGCAATGTAATACACGAACTTCATGTGACTTCAAATCTCTCAGCCGTTTTATGAACTGGGAAGGACTGACTTTTCAGGCAGTACTAACTGAAAGGTGGGTCTGTGTAGCTGCAGAGCATAGGGCTTTGTGATCTATTCATGTGGAATTGAACTCTGAAAAGTATACAGCTCATCAGGGGTCCACAAAGGCCTTGATTGCTTACCCATTCACATGTTCCCTA
This sequence comes from Pteria penguin, assembly GCA_035048485.1. NCBI lineage: Eukaryota > Metazoa > Mollusca > Bivalvia > Pterioida > Pteriidae > Pteria > Pteria penguin. Next base: position 15,473,703 of record CM068584.1, read on the forward strand.
TATTCGCCACTAAAACTTCTATTTTAAAGAATGCAATTTAATTTTGTCACAAGGCATTTGGATGATGAACTTAGTTATTTAATACAGGCATCTACATAATTAGAATAAGTATCCTTATAGCATACCGAACTCCGCGGATCATAAATAGGTCAGGTGTGAAAACCGCACCATTATTGTGTGAAGGAATGTAATATTACTCGGCCATTGCCATTTCATTGTCATTCCTCACCAGCATCAAATTTTGTTTTTATGAGGTCTGTAAGTCGTTATATGAGAGTTGCGATAAATATTGACGGTGGTAGTGATGTGGTTTCCATCTTATGAATGCGGTGAAGACATTTAGAGTGTTTTCATTTTACACATGTATGTGTATAGGTAAATGCTTTAGTATTCTTATGTTGTACAAAGACTTGGGTTTTGTATTCTGTGGTGTTCTCATTAATAGTTTTATACCAGATCCAGGTAAATTTTGTTTGCATGTTAATACCATTCTGTGTCTTTTACTTCTTTTAAGATATATGAATTTTTGTGTCCAATGTTTTTTTTACTTGGCAAGAAACGACTCTGTCTGTCTGTCTGTCAGAGCGAAGGATTGCTGCCCTTTTAGTTACAACACAGTTTCACATTTGCTAGATTTCAGTTCGAGTCTAACTGTGTTTAGGGGGGGGGGGTCGATGCGTTTGTCATATGAATATTTCTATTTCCAGTATCACTAAATACTCTGTTTATGGCAAATAAAACCCCCAAAAACCGGGAAAACCACAAGCGAATACTGAACGGAATCATGTGGGTGAAAGAAATCGGATGTGGCATTAAATTGTACAAAATGTACGGTATACGCCATGTATCTGTTGTCTGTCTGTCTCATGCGAATTCAGTTCTTGAAGAAGGGCATCCTGATGTTTGATAACGGGGCGGGCATGCGGAGCTTTTGGGGTAAAGCATCGGACTTTCATAGATAGCATTGCATACATACATGTATCTTTGGTACAATTTTGGTAAAAGGAATGATTGAACTATTTTGTCCTTCAAACAATTAAAATTTGAAGTTCATCAGTGGGTAAAGTTCATTTACCATTAATTAAAATGAAATGACTTTTAGTGATGAACTCTGTATACTGATTTATAGTCTTCAACAGAAAATTAAAGTTATTAAAACGTTGTAACTTTACGAATTTAGCTTATTGTTTGTCAAACTTTATTGCTTAGCATAACCAGTGGTATGTTTGTACCTATGAGAAGTGCGGCCGCTGTGTTATTCTCCAGTTTCGCCGAGTTTTGTCACTTATCTGATGATCTTGCAGCTTGAGTACCAAAGGAATTGATCAATGCTTCGGATTTTGATCAAAACTTGCGAAATAAAAGACGATACCATTCAGGTTTAACTTCTAGCAACATCGTGGTGAAGATTTATTTGCTGGATTTTGCAGTTTTCTCTGTTTACTGCAGAGATATTCCATATAATATATATATATATATATATATATATATATATATATATATATATATATATATATATATATATATATATATATATATATATATATATATATTTTAATTTTCTCCGAAATCTGCAAGTTACGAAATACAGAATCCATAGACAAGGCGTGTATTCTATTATACTAAACATTTCTAATGGTAAGGAAATCAGCGTTACTGGTCGCTACACCCCATGACGTTCTGTTATCGACAACGTTGATTTATTAATTAACTGATTGATTATTGTTTTCCTTTACTCCACTATTATTTCACGTATATTTATACCTTTGCAACGGACCCACCCAAAGCAGTGAAGGATTTCTATATGCCATTTGTACAGTGACACGGGACCTTGGTTTTTACTAACTCACCCGATAGACAGTACACCAATGTGCCCAATGCGACCGTCAAATCCGGGACCATTCGGTAACGAACCGAGCATTTCATCCACTGAGCCAATCCGGCTTACCGAAAATGATAGAAAACAAAAGTTAAAATCTGGGAAGCTACTGAATTTACTTTGTAGGAATTTACTAAATTCTGGATCCACCACTGAAACCTTGAACGACATGGTCCACTAGATAATAGCTTGGGGAGAGTGACCTTATATAGTAGATAACTACACGCACTGTGTTTCTTGGGGTCAAGACAATGTGTAAGCACTTAATACACCTGTCTATCTTATTAAATCACTTATTTTGTTCAATTACTGTGACAGATATGGACTAAAGTTGTAACTGAGCGAGCCCTGCCGTAAGGTTGTACCATTCTCCGACTTTTTGGTATTTTCATGACCTCTGGTACCAAGCGGAAAAATTTGGGGAAAGTACACAGTACTGTCACTAGATCGTGTTTTGTACGGAATCTTTTCAGAAAATAACTGTAGTTGTTGATAAAAGTAATGCACCGTATTTAACTCATTTCTTTAGGTGTGTATTAATTTATTATAACTTATAAGACTGTGGTACTGGTATACATCCTCACCGGGATTATTTCTGATATATTATGTTGGCCATATTTAGTGCAGGAGGAAATTGAAATAACCCCCCCCCCCCCCCCCCCGGACACTTACACAAAGGAAAAAAAATCACTTCCATTTCTATAAAATCCCAATGGATCCAATTATATTAGATTTTTATGCCCTCGGATGGATAGATCGGGGCATATTGTTTTTGTCCTGTCTGTCTGTGTGTTTGTTATCAACTTAAACCTTGGCCATAACTTTTGAATCGTGAGGGATAGAGACTTAATATTTGATATGCGTACTCAACTAATGAAGCCCTTTCAAATGACACCAAGTTCGGTATTCTTTTTTACCTTGACATTGATATGTAATTTAAATATAACTTTCTGGACTTTGTTGCCACCGGGGGCATTAGTGTTTCACAAACACGGCTTTTTTCATTTTATTTTGTTCATGCAAGTGTCTAATTCTTTGCCATTCAGGATGCACCACCAATTGTTACTCCCTTTGTCTAAGACTAATACATAAAGCGATTTAACAAAGCTGAAATATATATGTCTCAACTCAACGAGAGTCAGTCACAGATCGTACATCCTGTCACTTTCATAGTTTAGTATATGTATTTTGTTGATCATGAGCTAAAGGTGTCAGAACTCCATAACCAAACGTCATGGGACCAAGGTCAATGTCGCTTTAAACGTCTATGATGAAATTGTGCCTGGGGTTTATCTTTCATACCCTACATACTATCTCTTCCATATTTTAATGTGGTGTTGATCAGGACCCGAAAGTTTCACATCATCTAGGCCACTTTGAACTCTATGATGAAATTGTATCAGCAAATTGTGTCCCGGCTATATTTTTCATACCGAACATCCCATCACCTTCATATTTACGTTTCCCCACAATGGGAGTAGACATATTGGTTCTGCCATAGTCATCTGTCTATCTGTCCGTCCATCTGTCACAGATCATGCCTTAGCCATAACCTTCATTCCAAACATCCTTTCACTTTTATATTTATGTTTCCCCACTACAAGAGGAGACATATTGGTTTTGCCATAGTCCTCTGTTCATCTGTCACAGATCACGTCAGAGCAATGTCTTTCATTCCGTATACCCTATCACTTTCATATTTTAGGTTGTCATTGATCATGGCCCAAAGGTGTCACGGCATGTTAATCCAAGGTCATGTGACCAAGGTCAAGGTCACTTTTAACTTCTGTGGTAAAGTTGTGACTGGGCTATATCATTCATATTTTACATCCTATCAGTAGCTTCAAAGTGCCTTACCACACCATAGTGTTGAGTATAGACATAGGCAAACATATTCTAAAGGTGGTGAATATGCATTGCTCATACATCAGGACTTCGATTACAGAGGGCTGAATATTTCAAATAAATTGTATTGACATAGAGAGCATTGCAATAGAAATAACTGAGCCAGTAGTAATTGCCCCTAGTATGTAAAGACCACCAAGATTTTCAATGATGCCTTTTTTGTCAAAAAAATGACTTTTTAGCATGCTGGGATAAATGTCTGGAGAGCTATTGTCATATCCTTGGTGTCATTGTCATTGTTGTTGTCATCGTCTGCAGACAAAAACTATAACCTGGATCATAAGTTTAGAACCATTAATAGAGAAAGGGTTTTAATATTTCACTTGTGTATTCCTTGTGCCAAGACCTTTCACTCTGAACTAAATTTATTGACCTGGGGACCTTTACCTTGAAGTTTGACCTACTTTTCAAAAAACTTTAACCTTGGTCATAACTTATGAACAGTACGAGATAGGGCTTAAATATATCATGTGTGTATTCCTTGTGACAAGACCTTTCATTATGTGTCCAAATTTTTTACATTTTGACCTTGACCTTGAAGATTGACCTACTTTTACAAAAAACTTTTGCTATTTAAATTTGGTTGCCAGTGAGCTCTGTTGTCTTCTGCCAACTATTGTTTCCTTGGAACATTATCTTCTGATATGCCAATAGTTATTGTTGGTGGTTTTAATGAAAAATTAATTGTCTCTCTGAAAATCTCTCCTGGATTCCTTTGCTTTGCATGACCAAGTTATCACAGAGGCTTGTACTAAGAAGCAGATCTTAATTAGGGCCCGCTTCATAAGTGGGTGCCCTATAGTAATCACTCTCTCAGTCTGTCCATCTGTCTTTCCACCCATCCATCTGTCTGTATGTCCATCAGCAAAAACTTTAACATTGGCCAGATCTAATACACTTTCACAGTTAGAGCTTTCATATTTGGCATGTTTTATCCTTATGACAAGACCTTTTTGTTGGCATCAAAATGTTTTGTCATGTGGCCGTGATGGTGACTTTTGACCTGCATTTGAAAACTCTATTATTGACCATAACAATTTAACTGTTGAAGAAGGGCTTTCATATTTGGCATCTGCATTCTTTATGACAGGACCTTTCTGCTGGTACCAGATTAAGGTCAAGGTCATGGTGACAGGCATCCTGTTGGGCCCACCTGACTTTGTCAGTTTTGTGGTTGACCATATTTATGTTAAAAATCAACAAATCAAAGCATCAGGAACATTTCTTTCCTGCTACAATTTTCACAAAATCACCTTTATGACAATACTAAAAAACTGAATTGTAGATGTACATGTATAGTGCACACTTTTTCGCATCACAGATATAAATATATATTATGTAATAGATATTTCTTTTATTGATATTTCATATAAATATGACAAAAAAAAAAAGGAACATAATTGGTCATTAAATGTTGCATGAATGAAAAACATATTCTTCTTTTCCTATCATGACAATGAAAACAACAACAAATATCTCTTCAACTTTTGGTGATAATAAAGAATTTATTTTCCATTAGTTGGGGACATTGGTATTTCCCTGACATATTGCCAATAAATCATAAATCATAATGTCGAATGTTGATAGAGAAAAAACCATTCATTTGTATGTTGTAATAACCCCCCCCAAAAAAAAAACCCCCCAAAAACTCACAAAATGTGAGTCAGAGAGGGGGAAAGGAAGAGGGGGAGGGGAGAGGGAAATCTGTTTTTATTCCAAAATAGCATCTAGTTTATCCTTATTCTCAGTTTCATTTCTCTTTATGCATACATGTAACTATGAATTTCTGGCACTGTGATGGATGCTCATAGTCCAGGAATGCCCACCCTGGATTTCCAGTAGTCCATGAAAGTCTACCCTGGATTTCCAGTGATCTATGAATGTTGTTACATGACTATACGTCTGTCTGTCAGGGTTCAGCTCTATTGTTGCAGTTGATACATGTTTCTCACATGTGTCTCACATATATACTTTGCAGGTGATGTATGTTACTTGACTGTCTACCTGTATCATCTCTGGGTGTGACATATTTTACTTGACTGTCTACCTGTATCATCTCTGGGGTGACATATTTTACTGGACTCTCCCTCTGTATCATCTGTGGAGGTGACATATTTTACTGGACAGTTCATCTGTATCATCTCTGGGGGTGACATATTTTACTTGACTGTCTACCTGTATCATCTGTGGAGGTGACATATTTTACTTGACTGTCCATCTCTATCATCTGTAGAGGTGGCATATTTTACTTGACTGTCCCTCTGTATCATCTGTGGAGGTGACATATATTACTTGACTGTCCATCTGTATCATCTGTAGAGGTGACATATTTTACTTGACTGTCTACTTGTATCATCTGTGGAGGTGACATATTTTACTTGACTGTCCATCTCTATCATCTGTAGAGGTGGCATATTTTACTTGACTGTCCCTCTGTATCATCTGTGGAGGTGACATATATTACTTGACTGTCCATCTGTATCATCTGTAAAGGTGACATATTTTACTTGACTGTCCATCTGTATCATCTGTAGAGGTGACATATTTTACTTGACTGTCCCTCTGTATCATCTGTGGAGGTGACATATTTTACTTGACTGTCCATCTGTATCATCTGTGGAGGTGACATATTTTACTTGACTGTCCATCTGTATCAACTGTGGAGGTGACATATTTTACTTGACTGTCCATCTGTTTCATCTGTAGAGGTGACATATTTCACTTGACTATCCCTCTGTATCATCTGTGGAGGTGACATATTTTACTTGACTGTCCATCTGTATCATCTGTGGAGGTGACATATTTTACTTGACTGTCCATCTGTATCATCTGTAGAGGTGACATATTTTACTTGACTGTCCATCTGTATCATCTGTGGAGGTGACATATTTTACTTGACTGTCTACCTGTATCATCTCTGGGGGTGACATATTTTACTGGACTCTCCCTCTGTATCATCTGTGGAGGTGACATATTTTACTGGACAGTTCATCTGTATCATCTCTGGGGGTGACATATTTTACTTGACTGTCTACCTGTATCATCTGTGGAGGTGACATATTTTACTTGACTGTCCATCTCTATCATCTGTAGAGGTGGCATATTTTACTTGACTGTCCCTCTGTATCATCTGTGGAGGTGACATATATTACTTGACTGTCCATCTGTATCATCTGTAGAGGTGACATATTTTACTTGACTGTCTACCTGTATCATCTGTGGAGGTGACATATTTTACTTGACTGTCCATCTGTATCATCTGTGGAGGTGACATATTTTACTTGACTGTCCATCTGTATCATCTGTAGAGGTGACATATTTTACTTGAATGTCTCTCTGTATCATCTCTGGTGGTGACATATTTTACTGGACAGTATGCATTCTAGTTTAAGTATGAATCTTTGATAACATATGCCACATGTAATTTGTTGACCAGATTGTCTTTCATTACAGTATATGTGATTTTGTATTTACCTTCAGGTGCTTCAGAATTTTGGCAAGGCTGGAAAAACTTCAGATGAACAGTTTGATGAATATGTCCACAAGCTAGGGAGGCAACAGGTCAGTTCTAGTTCATACATCTAAGGTGTAAGAAATGTTTACTCTCATGGTCAGACAAGCCCAGGGTTACCGATGGGTTGGCACGGTCAAGTGGGGATCAGAGTTCACAGGTCAAAATCTACGACTATTATCTACATTTTGCTTATAAGAATATGTATGATAGCAATGACACAAAGTCATAGCAAGGATAGACTCCCTAGTTACTTATACCAAGTTTGCTGTGCAGCAAGTCAATATTACTGCCCCATGTTTTGGTGTCCTTCAGTAATAATTCCCCATGTTTCAGTTCTTGAAGTTGTAATATAAATATATATATATTATGATTAAGGACACATTAAGCAAATTTGTGGCTGATGTGCCTACTAGCTGTCAGTGTTTTATATAGACAAATAGAATTTTGCACCCCATTCCCCTTTCAGATTCCTAAAAACAATTGTTCTTATTGCTCCTGAAGTTGTTATAGCTTCATGAGAAGATCATGCTTTTAAAATTGAAAGTTGAAGACACATTTTTCTTAAAGCTGTTCTTAAAAACATTTTGCTTTCCAACCCCTCTGTTAACCCATCAGAGTAATGTTACCTTGAGTCAGTCCTAAGACTAGAACAAAAAATACCCCAGTTTAGTGTATGTATTTCATTACACTTAATAATAAACTAGCAATTTATGATAGCCAATATAGAAATAGCTGTAAGCCATTTTGTGCAAAAATTGGTTTTGCTCTTGTAACAGAATAACTTACAGCATTGTAAATAATCAAATGTTACTATATTCATTTTAGAATTGATAATAATTCCTGTTTTGGCCATCTACACTTAGAGGGAGGAGATTTAAAGCAATTCCTGGCATCAATGTCTGGATATAATGATAGGAAAAATGTTGAAATCTCATGATAATGAATTTTTCATGCTCCCATATCAATAAATTGGGAGGGGATATTGTTTTTGACCTGTCTGTCTTTTTGACTGTTGTCAACTTTAACATTCGCCATAACTTTTGAACTGTAAGGGATAGAGGCTTCATTATTGGCATGCATACTACACTAATAAAGCCTTTTCAAATTAGAGATAGAGATTTTATATTTGGCATGCATTCTCCACTAAAGAAACACTTTCAAATTACATCAAGGTCATTGACCTCTTGACCTTGACTGTGACCTTTAACCTACATTTCAAAATTTGCCTTACCGATATTTGGATGCAAAGGGGCATTTGTGTTTCACAAACACATCTTGTTTTTAAGTTCATATTTGGCAACATATCACATTTTGCTTTACCGATATGCCTTTATCCATTATAACCAGCAATGTTGTTTTTTTTCTTTAAATATGGTCCATTAAAAGGACCTTTCCCTATGTAAATTTCATTAATTTTTCTCAAAATTGGTCTTAATTTTCCCAAACATTGATCTTTTTGCATTATAATTTATACATATGGGATAAAAATTTCCCAACTGAAAGGGCACAGGCACTTTTGAAAAAAAATTCCACTGGCCAGGGATGCAGTAGTAGTGTTCTAGTTGTTTGATTAAATAATATAGTAAATGTCAAGATTATAGATACAAGAATAATATTACAACAATGTTTTATTTGATTTCATTATTTGATATTTTGTTTTGTGATACAATACTTGTTTACAGAAAGCAATACAATTATGCAGCACTAAACTATAGACCAGGACCTCAGGGATGGGGTTCCTTATATACAATAAAATGATAAGGGAAATGTTGAAAGACTATATACAAGTATCTGTCTGGCAGCAACCGTTATTGTACATGCATACAAAGTTTGGGTGAGTATGTAGGAATCATTCTGTCTGTCTGTCTGCCCATCAGGTTAAGAAGTTTGAAACGCTTATATCCTTATTATAGATATGGATTGGGCTGTAATATGTCATGCATAGGTTGCTGACTGGCATCATGATGTTTGACCTAGTGACCTTGACCTTGGAGTTTGACCTAGAGTTTTAAGACTTCTTAACATTTATTACATTATACTGGTAAGGTTCAGGGTTTGATATCTTATACATAGATTCCTAATAACCATAGCTTTCATCTGGTGCCATGACAGATCTTGTGATATTGTCAGTTTAGTTTGATTCAAACTTTTAAAACTTAACCTTTATTATGATATTAAAAACAAATATATAAAACATATTTTATTTATTCTCAGGATGTGGCTACAAGATTACAGAAAGAGATTCGAAACTATGTGCATTGCGCAAAAAGTAAGCAAGGCTCAGTTTTAAGTTACTGATATGCGATAAAATCATCTATTTGTATATCATTTTGTCAGAGTTATCTCTGCTTTGGTGTATAGTCATTGTACTCAGAACCCCATTGTAAACTTTTGTTATCTTTATGATGTAATTTTCATTATATAAGTACCAAATTTCTTAAAATGGATGCATGAAAAGATTTGCAATCATATCAGAAATATGGCAGACTTGAGAAACAAATGCTGAAATCTTAAACTTTATTAATTTTGGAAATTGAACTTGTTTGTAGTCCTTATTTGTTAATTTCTGTCCGTATAATCGCATATTCTGTCAAAACATGTTCACATTGAGATGAAGAGAAGATGTGCGTAAGCTTTATTCAGTGTATTATCCTGTTATATGTGTTCAGGTTTACTCCATGTCATGTACTTACTGATGGTGCTTATCATGTTTTATTTGTAACTTACTGCATTCACTGCAGACATGAAACGAACTCGTTGCTTCATGTGCATATACATGTACATAGCATTCCATAAATGTCATTTTTAAGTCAGTACACTTTACTTTAGGAAATATGGCACAATGTGTGAAGTAATGAACTATTCTTTAATTGTTTTACTGAGGGAAATGAGGTTACAAGAATTCAAAATTGTCTTTAGCACCACTGGTTGAAGGCCAGTCAAGCACATTTGATAATTTGTGGTTTGTGTGTGCGCTCTCTAATTTTGTTTGTCATTTAAAGTTAGAGTCATTACACTTATATGGTGATGGCAATATTTAGTAATGGAGGAAACTATGGTTCCTGAAGAAAATCTCCATCTGACTGTGCCAAACCTTCTCATTTGACACTGATCAGGGAGACTATATATTTTTTTTAATATTGATAGATAAAATTCAGAAAATTTTGGAATTCATTATTGATCTTTGGTATCATTTTATCATTCATTTGAATTCTGTTATTTTTTATACATGTATTTGATATCTGTATTTGTGTATGAAGTTGAATTAAGATTGAATTAGGACTTATGAATATAATATAATATCAAATGCAACTGCAAGATGTAATATACAGAACTTTAGACCTTTGCAATGTACCCTTCTGAAGCAGAAAGGGATATTTTGAGTGCAACATCGACCTTGACATGGGCCTTGGTTTTTCAGTTTTTAGGTCTGACACTGATTACCTATCAGCTTGACTCAAATGAACGTTGTCCGAGTCACAAGTCACACACCTATCATTTAAGCTTCATCAGCTCTATAAGATAATGTTGAAGTTTTTTAATAGTGTTTCTGGAAGGGTTTTTAAAGCTGACTTTTTCTTTAAGGATTTAGAAACAGACAGGATAATTTCAGGTTTGTCTGTAATGAAATGCACTTCACTTTTTTTTTTAAAATTTCACCCTATTTAGAATATTATCCCTTCTTTCCTCAGTAGTGGGGTACACAGAGGATAGTGTGTGTGTTTTTGTCTATCCACTTCTCTATTATGTTTTTGGGTGTATGCATCATCATTCCATGTAAGGCAAGGTCTTTTTGCCACTAAATGTTAATATGACATTAAGACATATTGATAAATGTTTTTGTGCTCAACATAGACACAGTATTCTTGTGTTTGAACTCTTTTTGATTGATCATCACTGAATGCATACTGTGAATCCTGGTCACAGCCTGGTGGTAAGTTTGCTGACATAACTGCCAATGTTCTATGCTTTATGTCACGCAGTACTCCAGTTCTCCTCTTTTCTTAATAGTAGCCACCATCATTTAGCTGGGATAATCGTGGCTTGGCATCATGTTATAAACAATGAAAAAATAATTGGAGTAGAACATGGTATATTTATCTAGATAATTTAAAGTTTGTAGAAGAGTGCAAAAGTAAAATATTGATGGAGAATTTCCAAGAATCACAAATCTTAGGTACCAAAGAGCACTTGAGATGTTTATGCCATATTTTAGAATTTAAAGAGAACTATTAAATATTATGTATCAGTAATAACATTGACATTATACAAGTTTAAGGGCTTTTAATTTCTTTCTGTGAATACAACTATTAATATCTTATTCCCGTTTTCACTGTGTTTGATAATGAAAATTTTCTGTTCTATTCTTCAAATGATTTGCTATGCATTCTTGTTCACTTAAATGGTTCCAAGGATAGTGAAGAAAAAAAATTGATAGAGGTTGATGGATAGATATCAAAAGTGATTTTATTATCTACTCTCATAAATCTATATTAATACATGTATATCATCTATTTGATGGTAAGTCCTTATGAACTTCAGATTATGTTATTAGATATCTATCAGATTGCTAATTTGATTCAATTAACTTCCTTTTACAATATATAGAAAGGATAATATATTTGGAATTTGGTTAACTAGATCATATTGAAAACGTCATCTTCTTGTATTTCATCGCATTCTGTTTATTTAAATTTCGGTCGTATATTAAGGTTTGAAGAGCAGGTGCACTAGATTGTGTAGAAAGAGAATCTTGGAATGAAATGCTGAACTTTTCCCTAAGTTTCTTACTGATACATTCAATCTTAATATTTCGGGACTGTTTTTTCTAAAACTTGTGTGAAATCGGAACATTTCAGCAGTGTCTCAGATTTTTTTGCATCAAATTTAGCATAGTTACTTTATCAGAACACAAATGTAATGACTTAGCATTGTCATCCGTGTCATAACATTATCTCTGTCAAAGAAAATCATCAGCATTGAGTTACCATATTGTGGTATTTATAATACTGCATTGTCTTCATCATCTAACTGAAATATTTCGACTCTTGTTTCAGAAAAAATACACTAAATTTCAGAATCATATCGTAGCCAGAATTGTTATAGATTTTTCAAGGAAGTAATTATGTCATCCTATGAGTAGATTATTATTTGCATGAGTGCTGCTTACATCCTAAAGACTTGAAGAGTTGAAACCAATTGATTTTATGAAGTTTGTATTTGTGTTTGTAAGTACCGTTTTCCTCAGTGGTGTGTGTTTTTTTTTAAAATGGAAACAGTCGATCTGGTTACAAAGAATGTCATATCATAAAGCAGGACACCATGTGTGTGTCTCTTACATTGGTATATTTGTGTTGGAAGTGCTTATTAAACGGCAATTTGATTATAAAGGAAGAGATCGTCTGTTCTAATTGTTTTTTGTTTTGTAAATGTGAGAGAGATCTGTTGACATTATGACTTTCTCTTCGTAGTTTTATGCCTTACTTTGAGGATGTTGCAGCGGTGGTCATATCTGTAGGTTGTTAGATTTGGAGAGGTGGTAGATCGATCTTGCCATGACAAAGAATCTTCCTGGACGTTTTATGCTATATGTGCGATATTTGAAGAAAATACGAAAGTAACTGTTAAAGAAGGAACGCACTATTACAAATTCATTCATTCATTCATGAATGTATGTTTGAAAATTATAGGTGTTGTCCCCATAATATCTCAGTAAAGCACTGATATTTTACACCGGGAATGTCATTAAAGTAGTATGAGGTACGGGGTCAAAGAATGGCAATTAAGGAGCCAGCTAATCTGTCGGTTATACCTTATATATAGCTGTTATACGGAAAGTTGTGTAATTGTTGCGGACGGTTCCGAAATTTAATATTGCACCTTAAGAAAACAGGAATTACCACTCCTTAACCAAAGGAAAGACGTTGAAACACATCTGTATTTTTAAGACATTGTATTTTAAGACATTGTATTTCTAAGACATTATATTTTATTTTGTTGTTTTACCTCTCCACCAGGAATTGGTTGTCTTCATCGTGCCGTTGCTAGTAGCGTGGTCGAGAGTTTGGTCTTTTGATAGGTATCCTTGCCATTGGTAGCAATGGACCTAAACATTTTATCTGTTGTTGACCCAGATTTAAATTTTACATCCTTCGTAATATCGTCACGTGACATCAGCTAGGATTATGCATTGTTCGGTTCTCCGACTTTTCTATTCACAAATCATAATTACAAGAAATCAGACCAACTGTATGTTAAAATTTTAGAGATGTTTAAAATGAAAAAAAAAATAAATAAATAGAAATAATAACCATACATTCTAATTAGTACTAAAGATGTTAGTCGGATCTCGAAAGTAAAAAACCCTGATTTATGTACAGTGACGGAGAAAGTGAAAAACAAAAAAAAAAAAAAAAACAAACAAAAAAAAAAAAAAAACAAAAAAAAAAAACCCCACTCATGGCGCTGTTTATCACATTTACCTATGTGGCTTTCTTTTATGGCGTTGCCTTCTAATAGTTCGTTAACCTATCTGTTAACAGGCCATGTTTTGGCGTGTCAGTGTTGTTCCTCCTTCGGCCATTTTCTCGTCCTAAACATTGCATGGAATGTGTGTTGTGTTACATATGCCATGATATGGCTATGACAGTTAGAGTTAATTATGTACGTCTTGGGAATTATCTCGAGTGCAAGAAAATATCTTATTTACACAATATTTGCATACTTTTGTAATATTCATTGGTGTACCAAAAGTTCCCGAACCTTGAAAAAGACCTCCCTCCCCCAGCTGGAAATTGAGATCTGCCTCTATCTCTGTCTGGCTTCGATCATAATCTCATTTTGTCGTTTGTTTTTCTCATCCATTTAAATTCGCTGGAAAATATCTCGTCATAGAGTTACAGTTAGACTCGCAGAAGTCCTCTCTATTATTAGGTTTCACAAGTTTCACTTGTGAAACCTTTTATTATTCTACTGTCTTTTCTTATTATTATTATTATTATTCTTCATCCGTTTTTTTTTTTTGTGACGGCTCAGAAATCACTCATTATTAAAGATATTACTATTCTGTTTTCAGTGTTCGATTCGAAATTAAATTTTCAAGATTTGATTTTTTTAATTTTCTAAATTACCGCTTATAAGCGCGCAGCGCCACCTACGACGCCAAAATTTTGAATCGCTATATCTTCCTTATTATTTGTCCGATTGGAATGAAATTTTCAGCATTCGATTCAGAAAAGGAGATGCAAGATTTTATGTCACTGCGTCAATTTCGTAGCTCTACCCCGAAAAAGTTGACCTTGACCCGATTGTTTTCATTTCAAAAAAAATATTTCAATCTTAGATTTTAGACAGTAGGATGAAAGATTTTAATGGTCTGATTTGGAATATGCAAAATTTTTGAAATCGGACCATAAATAAAGTCACAATGAGCGTGGGAAAATTCGCTATGACGTCATCAAAGCTAATTAAATATTCATACGTTAATATCTCTCTTATTAAATGAGATATCGGCATGAAATTTTATATCTAAAACATGTTTCCACATTCTTAATCTACCTCTAGAATGAAAATGGCATGCTGCCAATATTTTTGAAATTATTGAAAATTTTCGAATCAATCTTTGGCAAGGTCTAGCGACTTTATTTGCAGTCGGATTTTGATCGGGTTTCTTCCATTCGATAGAGCGTTCAAATACCTACCAGCAAAGTGTTCTCAGATTTTCGCTAACTCTTACGGTTCTCGAGTTATTGCGTTTGAACACGACAACCCCCTTTAAAGTGATGTTTGTGACGTCATCAACACTCATTAATTATTCATGAAATGTTTTCGCCTATAGCTCGCTTATTGAGGAAGATAGAGGTGTGAAATTTGGTAGCATGATAGAGATGGAGAATATCTACCGACTGACAAGAGGAATTTGGCATGGAGCCAAATTCCTGAAAATGACGTCATACTTTGTAAATGACGTCATATCTCCCTTATTTTTCATCGGATCGAGGCGGGGACGGTTGGAATCGATTCTGCGTGAAAAAGTAAAATGGTTAATACCGGCAACAGAATTTCGATATCTCTTACCGTTTTCGAGATATTTGCGGTCAAAGTTCAGTGTTTGGCCTTTCCTGAAAATACAATTTAAAACTTCAGGTACCTGTGTCTCGCTTATTGATAAAGCTAGAGGTATGAAATTTGGTAGCATAAAAGAGAATGCAAATATCTACCGACTGACAAAAAGGAATTGGCAAGGTGCCAAATTCCTGAAAATGACGTCATACTTTTCTAAATGACGTCATAACTCCCTTATTTTTCATCGTATCGAATCGGGGATTGTTGCAATCGATTCTGCGTGAAAAAGTAGTTAAAGGAGTAAGGTCTGGTCTCAGATTTTCGATATCTCTTACCGTTTTCGAGATATTTGCGGTCAAAGTTCAGTGTTTGGCCTTTCCTGAAAATACAATTTAAAACTTCAGGTACCTGTGTCTCGCTTATTGATAAAGCTAGAGGTATGAAATTTGGTAGCATAAAAGAGAATGCAAATATCTACCGACTGACAAAAGGGAATTGGCATGGTACCAAATTCCTGAAAATGACGTCATACTTTGTAAATGACGTCATAACTCCATTAATTTTCATCGGATCGAGGCGGGGACGGTTGGAATCGATTCTGCGTGAAAAAGTAAAATGGTAAACACTAGCAACAGAATTTCGATATCTCTTACCGTTTTCGAGATATTTGCGGTCAAAGTTCAGTGTTTGGCCTTTCCTGAAAATACAATTTAAAACTTCAGGTACCTGTGTCTCGCTTATTGATAAAGCTAGAGGTATGAAATTTGGTAGCATAAAAGAGAATGCAAATATCTACCGACTGACAAAAGGGAATTGGCATGGTACAAAATTCCTGAAAATGACGTCATACTTTGTAAATGACGTCATAACTCCATTAATTTTCATCTTATCGAATCGGGGATTGTTACAATCGATTCTGCGGAAAATTTATATGCATAACATTGCCATCAAATTTTCGCTAACTCTTACCGTTTTCGAGTTATTTAGGTTTAAACACGACAACCCCCTTTAAAGTGATGCTTTCAACGTCACATAAAGTTCATTAATGTTTAATGAAATGGTTTCAGCTAAAGCTCGCTTATTAAAAAAAGGTAGAGATGTGAAAATTGGTAGCATGATAGGGAATGAGGGTATCTACCGACTCTTTACTTTGAAATTTCATCTTTCGGCTATTCATTCTCACAGACACATACTCCCGTTTAATGAAAAATTTTTTCGAAATATACGGCTTTTCAAGAGAATTACGTAAGATTTAATATTTTTCGATTTTCGCGTATGTAGCTTTTAGTTTTAATGGTAGATCTCTCAAATTTTCACTGTTATGTTCTCTAGGTTCATATCTTTAGAACTTTCATCGGCCGATATTATCTATCTCTTTTAGTTTGGCCTCTATTTCAATTTAAAGTTTTTTTAAAAATTACGTAATGTTCAAAACTGTCTTATTTTTAGTTTATACAGTTTCCAAAACATTACGAAACGATTTTTGCGTAACGATTTTACTATGAAACATGTTTCTCAGTATTTGAAAGTGAGCAATTTAAAGGTTTTTTAAAAAAAATATCTTGCTTGCGTAACTTTTAATGTATTGTTTTATTCCTCGTATGAACAAAGTATAAAAACAAGAGTTTGAGAAAGCATTTTGAATTCGATTTCTTAAACAAATATCAAATTTTGGGCACTCTACCGATGAACAACGCAATAAACACACTTCAGAAGCGCTGTGAATTTGCCTTGCTTAATACCTTGCACGGCACCGCTGTTATACAGGACTTCTTCCATGGACAAGGCGCAGTAACTCGCGATTAATTCAATCGCGATTTAATGTGCTTTATATAAAATAGAGTTTGAGAAAGTATTATCAATTCGAATTCTTAAACAAAAAACAAAACAAAAACAAAAACAGACAAACAAAAAGAAACAAAAAAAAAAAAAAAAAAACCCAATGATTGCATTCTACGAGCTACTGCTGAACAAGGCTATAAAGAAATCTTCTCCGAGCGTCGGCATTACACATTAGAGAAGCGCGGTGAATTTGCCTTGCTTAATACCTCGCACAGCGCCGCTGTTATACAGAACTTCAAACGTGTGTGAATTAATCGCGAGTTACAGTGCTTACCTGTGGAATACGAGACATTGTCAAGTCTTTGTTTTGTATATTGGGGAAAGCGGCATTACTAAAGGCCATCGCGAGGAGAATTGTTTAGTGCAGCAGAGTGGCGATTCAAGGTCAAACATCTGTACACGCGAAATACCTTGCGTAAGTTAAATAAACAACATAAAGCGGGGTGTAAGGACTGGAGATCTAGGTTACACGTGCAGATTGTACTAAGTGTGACTGTCCTACATGTTTCTTGTTTCAAATATATGGTCAAGCCGCTGTTATACAGGACTTCAAACGTGTGTGAATTAATCGCGAGTTACAGTGCTTACCTGTGGAATACGAGACATTGTCAAGTCTTTGTTTTGTATATTGCGGAAAGCGGCATTATTAACGGCCATCGCGAGGAGAATTGTTTATTCCAGCAGAGTGGCGATTCAAGGTCAAACATCTGTACACGCGAAATACCTTGCGTAAGTTAATAAATAAACAACATAAAGCGGGGAGTAAGGACTGGAGATCTAGGTTACACGTGCAGATTGTACTAAGTGTGACTGTCCTACATGTTTCTTGTTTCAAATATATGGTCAAGAGTAGTCGATATTGTGCGATGTAGGCTTCAGTACAATGTATATAATCTAAGTCGCTGTTACTTACAATTTCTGCAAGTAGATTGCGCAATGTGGATACCATCACTAAAGATCAGATATCTGGATCGTGAAAAAGAATTGTGTATTAGAGTAGGAGATCCCAGCTTCGTTGCTTCGACTTTAACTTGTGAAACCTACTCGTTGCTTTAGCAACGAGCTCGTTTCTAGTTATTATTATTATTTTATCTTTGTTTTATTTGATTCAATAGACAGGTATCACAGAGAGCACGAGTAATTCCTCTTATTCATTAAATACATACCCTCTTTAATTTGATAATGGGAAATTTGAAACAAAATAGAGGGATTTTGAGCAAGTCTATGTTACAGTAGAAGGGAAATGAAAGTCTCTAGTGATGTGAAAAACGGGAGATTACGGGAAATGGTTGATTAGTGTCGCCGTAGTTGTTAGCGCTGGACTACCGGTAGGTATCCTCGGTTCAGTTCTCGGTCGGGAGGCCTCAGTGGGTAAGTGGACTTAAGTTTGGTGCTGGACCACACTGTTACCTCTAACCCTATCTAATTTGAATTGAACCCTGGTATGGGCAAGTGGTACGGTCCGCCAGTGTACGCGCTGATGGATTGCGGGATACTCATGCTACTCCGGTGTCCTGTTAAAAGTGTATGGTTTACTGGCACTACAATGTCCTGTTAAAGGTGTATGGTGTACTGGCACTACGGTGTCCTGTTAAAGGTGTATGGTTACTCCTGGCACTACGGTGTCCTGTGAAAGGTGTATGGATACTCCTGGCACTACAGTGTCCTGTTAAATGTGTATAGTTACTCCTGGCACTACGGTGTCCAGTTAAAAGTGTATAGTGTACTGGCACTACGGTATCCTGTTATACGAGTATGGTTATTCCTGGCACCTATTGAAGGTATATGGATACTCCTTGCATTACGGTGTCCTGTTGAAGGTGTATGGTTACTCTTGTGTCCTGTTAAAGGTGTATGGTTACTCCTGGCACTACGATGTCCTGTTCAAAGTATATGGATACTCCAGGCACTACGGTGTCCTGTTAAAGGTGTATGGTTACTCCTGGCACTACGGTGTCCTTTTAAAGGTGTATGGTTACTCCTGACACTACGGTGTCCTGTTAAAGGTGTATGGTTACTCCTGGTACTACAGTGTCCTGTTCAAGGTGTATGGATACTCCTGGCGTTATGGTGACGTGTTAAAGGTGTATGGTTATTCCAGGCACTACGGTGTCCTGTTGAAGGTGTATGGGTACTCCTGGCACTCCGGTGTCCTGTTGAAGGTGTATGGATACTCTTGTGTCCTGCTAAAGGTGTATGGTTACTCATGGCACTACGATATCCTGTTGGAGGTGTATGGATACTACTGGCACCACGGTGTCTTGTTAAAGGCGTATGGTTACACCTGGCTCAACAGTGTCCTGTTAAAGGTGTACGGTTACTCCTGGCACTACGGTGTCCTGTTAAAGTTGTATACCCTACAATTCGGTACAATTTCAAAAATTAGGGCATGTGAAGCAAAAACTGTATTTTTCTCGTATGGCTGAAGTTATTAAGCTTGCGTTAATAACATTTTTTATTGCTTCAAACCTTTGGAGATATCAAAATAAAAAGAAAATACTTTGTAAATAAAGAGAGTATTCCATAAATACAACCATGACCCGATTTCGCGCATGCGCAGTTTAATCAAAACAAATACGAGGAAGAAAGACTCCAAAAGAAAACAATTTCAGTAAATACTAACTTTAGCAGACTTGAATGCAGATTTTTAAAGTTACTTGTCCTGTTTATTTACCTCGCCCTCCATGATGCGGCGGCTTCAGAATTAGATCACGTGATAAGTTGGTTGTAAACATTCTGTTTACAAACATTGCGTTTTACACAGCCGTATCTTGCTTAGTACGACGAATTTGATCACAACATTTGCAAGGATCTTTTTTAAATATGTTTTAGGCTTATACATATAATCAAAACAATTTAGAATAAATTTATCTATAATATGCGAACATAGGGTATACCGCTTTAAAGGTGTATGGTTACTCCTGGCACTACAGTGTCCTGTTAAAGATGTATGGATACTCCTGGCACTACGGTGTCCTGTCAAAGGTGTATGGATACTCCTGACACTATGGTTTCCTGTTAAAGGTGTATGGGTTACTCCTGCTACTTCAGTGTCCTGTTGAAGGTGTACTCCTGGCACTACAGTGTCCCATTGTAGGTGTTTAGTTTACTCTGGGTACTCCCGTGTCCTGTTGAAGGTGTTTAGTTTACTCGGGTACTTCATTGTCCAGTTGAATGTGTTAATTTTATTCCGGGTACTCGATTGTCCTATTGAAGGTGTGTATTTTATTCTAGGTACTCTGGTGTTTATTTAAGGCGTTTAGTTTATTCTGGGTACTCCTTTGTCCTGTTGGAGGTGTTTAGTTTAATCTAGGTACTCTGGTGTCCAGTTTAAGGTGTACGGTTTACTCTTGATATTCCAGTGTCCTATTGAAGGTGTATTGTTTATCGTAGGTATTCCAGTCTCTTTCTGATTGTTTATTGTTTGCTCTGGATATTCCGTTGTCCAGATGAATGTATTTGGCTTAGTCTGCGTACTCCAGTGTTCTGTTGAAGACTGTAGTTTACACAAGACACTCCTTTTGAAGGTATATGGCCTCCTTTGCCCTGTTGAAGATATATTGTTTATAGTAGGTGTTCGGGTCCCTCTCTGATAGTCTGCGGTTTACTGTGGGTACTTTGTTGTTAGATGAATATATATGGTTTATTCCGGGTACTCCGGAGTCATGTTTAAGCTTTAAGGTTTACTGTAGGTACTCCGGTGTCATATGGTTTAGTCTAGATAGATCGGGTCCCTTACTGGTCATGGCTATTACAATGAAATATTTTTGATATGTCGTTGAATAGTAAACAAAGAAATAGTAGATTATTTCCCTGCGCTTTATTCTGAGATATTCCCTAGAGTAAAGTGTAGTAATCGTACCGTATGAAGATGAAATGGAGAGCTGTGTTTTCTTATAAGTACATATTGTAGAGAGTTTACTTCCTGTTTTTGCTCCACGGTATGAACTACAAAAACAAAAACATACATGTGATAGAGTCATCGGCAAGAGTAAGACAGGGGGAAAACTCGTAAAATTTATTGAAAAGTACATTTCAGTCCGCATATCCTCATCTCATAGGGGCATGTTGGACAAAATATGGAGGAAATATATGAATAAAGAATAAGTTAAATCCGTGTCCGTTTTGGGCATTCATATTGTAGCGTTTTGTTAAGAATTTCTGTACATGGTTTTCATTTTTATTATACGCCCGTCTTATTATATGTAGAATGGCGTCGTCCGTCTGTCCGACCTTGTGGGCAGGATACAGACCAAACCAAGCTTAGACTGTCAAACTTGGTACACCTACTCCTCATGCCAAAACAAAGACGCCTATTGTTTTTCAAGGTCAGAGATCAAAGGTCAAGGTCGAGTATTACTTGGTAGGAAACCTTGTAGGCAGAATACAGATCAAACCCTTTGGGCTAGTGTACCTTTACTCCTTATCATGCCAAGACAAAGACGCATATTTTTTAAAGGTCAAATGTCTGGGTCGTAGTACTACTTGTAGGAAACCCTTGTAGACAGGATACAGATCAAACCGTTGGGGTTAGGACTGTCAAACTTGTCCCACTTACTCCTCATGCCCAGACAAATACACATATCGTTTTTCAAGGTCAAAGGTCAAGGTCATAGTACTACTTGGTAGGAAACCCTTGTAGGCAGAATATAGATCTAACCGTTGGGGTTAGGACTTTCAGAATTGGTACACTCACTCCTCATGCCGAGACAAATACATCTATAGTTTTTCAAGGTCAGAGGTCAAAGGTCATGGTCGGAGTACTACTTGGTAGGAAACTCTTGTAGACAAGTACAGCCCAAACTGTTGGGGCTAAGACTGTCAAACTTGGTACACTTACTCCTCATGCCAAGACAAAGACGCTTTGTAAGGAAGCGGGGCATACGCTTATTGTTTTTCAAGGTCAAAGGTGAAGGTCATAGTACTACTTGTTTAGAATTCCTTGTAGGCAGGATACAGAATGAACTATTTGGGGTGGAGCAATTTATGCTGATGGGATTGGTGGGGGATGTTTCCATACTTTCAAAATCCTCCCCTTCAAACTAAACGACGGGCGCATTTTGCCACAGTGGGTGTTCCTCTTGTTTATTTATTAATTTTATTCTCTTCTTCATTTTTTGTAATAATTTGAAGTTCATCTTAATGAATAATCAGTAAGATTTGCATATATACAAGTATACGCGGAACTTTTTATTTGACGAGATGACGAATTGTGTAAAATCAACTTTTAGAGTTTGTTCTTAGCATTCCCATACAAATAAAAAGACAAGAGAAATAAATAAATGAATAAAGAAATATATAAACATAGAATTCGCTTTATGAATAGTTCGTCGATAAAATGTATTTAAGGAATGTATTGTCTTTACTGTAAATAAACAAAATGAAAAATAGAAAAATAAAGTGTAGGAGCACAAAAACAGGAATTCATATGGGGACAACAGTGTTGACCTTTGTGTTATGTATGATTTTGCACAATGAAAATAAACATACCTTTTTGGCCATAATGTTAGTATATATTTGAAGCTTGCCATGACAAAGATCTATAACTGTTTCGTGTTAACAAGCGAGGTGAGGAAGTAATGTCCAGTATACACTGCTATAAACTCGGATTTATTACTGACCGTACATCGTGTGATGTATAATGTGCTCACATGTAAATAGATGTCAGAGTGCAGTACAAGTCAGGTCAATATTGAAGTAAAGCAGAGATCTCTACTGTACTTCTTTCGTACACACTACTCGAGGGGGTGTGGTAACTTATAGCACATGCCTTTTTTATGATACATCTGTGTAGAGGACTCGAGGACTATGTAAGCATTAAAGCGCAGACACGCATAGCCTCTCTCCCGTGCTAAATCTGTGTCCCAGTATTGTTAGGGGCAAAAACAAAAGATTGCCAATGTGTATGCCGAAAGTCAGTGGTCCTCTCCTCAGGCATATCGGGAGTACCACTACATGTGCCGAAGGTCAGTGGTTCTCTCCTCGGGCATATCGGGAATGTACAAGTGTATGAGCCGAAAGTCAGTGGTCCTCTTCTTAGGCATATCGGGAGTGTGCCAGTGTATGTTCTTCCGAAGGTCAGTGGTCCTCTTCTTATGCCATATTGGTAGTGCCAATGCTAGTGCCGAAAGTCAGTGGTCCTCTCCTCAGGCATATTGGGAGTGTGCCAATGTGCATGCCAAAAGTCAGTGGTCCTCTCTCGGGGCATATCTTGAGTGCCACTGCATGTGCCGAAAGTCAGTGGTCCTCTCCTCAGGCATAACGGAAGTGCCACTGCTTGTGCCGAAAGTCAGTGGTCCACTCCTCAGGCATATCGGGAATGCCACTGCTTTTGATGTAAGTCTGTGGTCCTCTTCTTGGGAATGTGCCAGTGTATGTGCCGACGGTCAGTGGTCCTCTTCTTAGGCCATATCGTGAGTGCCACTGCATATGCCGTAAGTCAGTAGGCCTCTCCTCAGGCATATCAGAAGTGTGCCAATGTGTATGCCAAAAGTCGGTGGTCCTTTCCTGAGGCATATCGTGAGTGCCACTGCATGTGTCGAAAGTCAGTGGTCCTCTCCTCGGGCATATCGGGAGTGACACTGCTTGTGCCGAAAGTCAGTGGTCCTCTCCTCGGGCATATCGGGAGTGACACTGCTTGTGCCGAAAGTCAGTGGTCCTCTCCTCGGGCATATCGGGAGTGACACTGCTTGTGTCGAAAGTCAGTGGTCCTCTCCTCGGGCATATCGGGAGTGACACTGCTTGTGTCGAAAGTCAGTGGTCCTCTCCTTGGGCATATCGGGAGTGACACTGCTTGTGTTGAAAGTCAGTGGTCCCCTTCTTAGGCATATCGGTAGCGTGCCTGTGAACCTGATGAAAGACGTTGGACTTAATGCATTGGTTAACAATTTCAAAATTAATGGAAAATGAAAAATAGAAGGAACCATTAGGTTATATAATAAATGATGATGCAAAAATGTGGCCTTTTGTTTTGGACTTTGTTTCAGGAAAATAATTTCTACAATCTTGGGCCTTTTATCCTTATCGCATATATTGACCTCACCAACACGGCGCATGCCTATAGTTCATTACATCGTTTAATTGACGCAGAAAAGTAATTACCAGGTACGCAAGCGATTCTAAACTATGGACTCGGTTATTTACATGCAAAGATCAATTGAGTATGTAAATATATATTCAACTATGTCTACGAATAAGTGTTTGTTCCAATGATGTTAACGCATCTGTGATGTTTATTAAGGCATTTGTGTGCGTTTGATATGTAAATTTAAATGTCGTAAATAACTACGTGCAAAGAATATGGACAAGAAGGGTAATAATTTCGGCAATATTCGAAAATGAAGATTCCAGTTGTTACAATTTATATACAGATAGGATACAATCAGTGGATGCCATCACTAGAACTCTTCCGAAAAGTTTTTATATAAATATAATCGTTTTGTAAAAATGTTTTATATAAATACATGTATAAGCATTTTGTACAATTTTAAGTGCTTCACAAAAAAAAAAGCAAACTCATTTATCTTGTCATTAAAATTAACCCGGCACAAGGTGGACCGAATTAACAGATTTAAGAAAGTCGAGCTCTTCTTACAAAATTTAAACTGTTCTGAGAATAATCTTGTTGACATTAGATAAAACGTTAAATTGAATATATTTCAAAAGATACTGCCTTCGTTAACTTTATAAAACTGATAACTTGTTTATTTTACGGTTACAGTTATCTAATTTGCATATTGAAACATACAAGGCAAAAAATAGATATTTATGTATTATTTTATCACATTTTTTATTTAAATTACTGATTCCTTGCCACTCTTGGGGCTTTGGAATTTCAAGGGTATTTATTTTGGTTTTGTTGTGAATATTTTCGTCCGCTATTTATTTGTTTATTTGTGTGTAATAAGAAATATTTTGTGTTGGAGGTAGTAAAGTGGTGTCATCTAGGTCGAGTGTATACAATTTGTGTACAATGTGTACGGTTTTGAAAACACCGCAGCTGTACCACAGGCGCTCGTTTTCATATTAACAACGGCTCCGCCCCTGTACGTCTCCGTCTCGTACTATTGAATATTTTATAGTACGAGACGGAGACGAACAGGGGCGGAGCCGTTGTTTATATGAAAACGAGCACCCATGAGCTGTACTTCACCAAAGCGTTCGAGGACTGTACCGTTCGAGCACTGGTTACCCTAGTCTATGTGTGAAATGCGCGTGTAAAATTCTCTCAGTGTATCATCTATGATCATTTTATCTATCACTTTACTAAACGTAAAACTTATCACAGTGTCGTATTCATTACACGGAGTAGACGATATCTGACATCAGACAATCATGTCCTGGAACAAAAGAGCTCTTCCGTTGCAGTCGTCACTAAGTCGTGTATATTTCAACAAGGTGATCTTTTAGCTTCTAAACTTTCGTACTGAGGTCCGGTTATTTGAGAATTCGATGAAATTCTATTTTGAGCTCTTGTAGCTATTTACGCATCAGGATCGGAAATTCGATTGATACAATTAAGCAAATGTAGAAAAATAAATCTGTTTTTTTTTTGCTTCAACTTTTTTTTATTGTTCCCGATATTGAAGATTCGAAGGCATATAAGTTTTAGTTCATTTGTCTGTTGATCTATCTATCTGCATGTGGCAGAAACTTTAACATTTAGGTTATGATTTGCCGTCACTCGTGAACAATTAATGAAAGGACTTTTATATAAATCCTTTACTTTATGGCCTTGACTATGAGCTTTGAGGTACTTTTCAAGAACTTCAACAGTAACTGTCTGTCATGGACATCAGTGGTTCACAAACACAATGCCTTTTCCCCGAAGGCCTATCCACACTCTGGAGTTGGAAATAATCATTCCAAAGTACAATTTTATTGGATTTCCTCTAATTTTCCACAGGGAAATCCATAATAAATTGCATTGTTGCCACACTTCGTCTGTCGTTCTGTTGTCACTCCTTTGCTCTAAATATCTTCGTACATGTTCTCTCTCCTATATTTCCTCTGTGTACGAGTAAAAACTGATAAGAATACATTTCTTATTCGACATCCAGTTAATTTTAGCTAAAGAAGGGCATTCAGACCTCATGATCGGTACCACAAAATTAGTGCCAATCGGTTTACCATAGGATATATTTTGGTTTAGAATTACATATTTATTATTTGATCTACTTGTAACATAGTACTAAGATAGAGAAATGTAAGATAAGTGTGTATTAATATTTATTTCCACTAGTCATGTATGAGGATGTCTGTTGTGGTATTTTCGTCTTGAATAGTTATCTCCTAGTAGTTATTAATCCTGAAAAATAGGATTGCTTTAAAATGACAATTTTAGCCCAAGGTTTGAGGCAACAATTCATGATTAAAATGTTTTTCTAAACCATGAAAGATAAAGTCTTATTTGATGGCCCATGATGCTTTGGAAGAATATCACTGTGTTCATCAGGGTTTATTTCATCAAGGTATCCTTCTCATCCACTTTTTCACCACTGCACATGTATCAACAGAAACAGTTTTAATAAAACCTAAGGATGTTTAGTGGAGCGTCAAATATATATATATACTGTATATTTTTGTCATGAATTTTTTTTTAAATTCTAGTGATGCAAGCTGCCTCCAAAAACCTGTACCAAGTCTTAATTGAAACTTATGAACAGGACTGGAAAGAGGAAACTCACATACGGGAACAATTAGACGTAAGAGATTGGTGAACAGTTTTCAGACCTCTGTCAGAACTTTTAATATGAAACTTAGGAAATGAAGTGAGAACATCCTGATATAGTCTCTGCATTACTGTGCATGATAAATGTCTGGTGAAGTGTTCTGAATGCATTGTATTCTAGATCCAGCTTACAATGTAAGTTGTTTACTGAATTGAAGAACTTGTAGAGAATAAGATGATCTATCTTCTACACAGATAGACCATGGGACTTGTTTTACTCTGAATACAACTCACAGTTGTTAACTTAATGTTATAAACTATGAAAACTAGGCAGATGATGAAATTTTAACCAGAGGTAGCAAAATGCCTAAGAATATTTTTGAGCCTGCACAGCATTGTCAGTGGCATGCTCAGTATGGGATCAAAAGGTCATGGGTTCAGGCATGACTATTTACTCAATGATACTTTCACCATACAAGTGATACAATTTCATCTCCGGAAAAAAGGAACAAATATTAGTAATGTATTCTTGGACCACACTTCATATTCAAACCTTGACTGTTGCACTTCTCTAAGCACACTGAAATATAGTCTTCTTTTTGTAGTCTCTGGAGTTGATGTGGAACAATTATCAACAGAATTTGGAGGAGCAATGTCAAGCACCACTACAAACCTACATCTCACACTTCCAACCTTTGAAAGTATGTCAAAATACCAATGTAATATTTCTACTTTATAGCGAAACTAATTAGATGGTTTATCTGCGGTTGCCTGTATGATAAAGATTTACATGAAACCTGTCCTAATGGACACTCAGAATTAGCGGACACTCCCTTATAATGGACAGATTTTAATAGAACCAATATTTTCCTTCATAAGGTCTTGAAAATATTTCTCTATATAACGGACACTGTCTACTTCGGACAACGGACACTTCTTCCATACCAAATGCTTAATCACTTCAAAAAGACCTGGTTTTAGCGAATAGTGTAACAACCATGCATGTTTATTTTACAAACATAAGCTGGTGATTATCCAGTTATGTTTTCATGTACAATGTACACACAGTACCAAAGTCAAATCGATAAGTTGATAATTAACCAGTTCAGTTTTACCTGTACATGCATACAGGTAGATAATGATTGTTTACTGATATGCATAGATCGATATATGTTCACTGTAGTGTCAAAATGTGTTTATACCCCAGGACTGTTGAGAGAAAACTGAGTTGATTCTCAATAAAATAAGACAGTTTGAAATATGGCGTCTAAACGAAAGGCATTTTCAATTAAGTAAAGGTAGATTTGATAAATTCTGCGGCAAATGGAAAGGGATGTCGTGAATCTGTAAAAGAATTTGAAACTGAATTAACTCAAGCTAGTGACATTTTAAAGCGGAATGTTGAAATTTTGGAGGACTACGAGTGCAGTTCTGTAATTTGGGTGCATTATTATGTGAACCAGGTTTAAACAGACACCTGTCTATAACGGACAGATACCTTCAGTCCCTTGAGTGTCCGTTACAAACAGGTTTTCCTGTAATATGGTAAGAGATAAACATGAGAATGACATATTTCTTTCTTAAAATTGGACTGAAAGGTAGATAAAATTGTGCTGCTTTCTTGTTATTTCAAAAATGAATGAAATTAATGACAGTAGTTCATTGTAGATAAGTAGAACTTTGAAGACAGAAAAACCATTTGATTCAATATGGATTTTCAGTACTCATGAAAAAGGACTTTAGAAATTTGTTTACTGTATCTTATTTGGAAAATCATATTTGTTATAGTAAGTGATAGGAAATTGTACCCCAAAGCAAAACTAAATATATAATAAATATGAAGAATATCATATATAGACTTAGGTCAATTATTTTCGTAAATTTTTATATGTCATTGAATGTTTACATCTATGGCATTTATATTAACCCAAAACCCATTGATTTTCAGAGTATTTAATAAAACTTGTGTGAAAAGATGAATTGAAAAATTGAGGTGTATCATTGTAGAATAATACTAAATAAGATTAAGGTCAGAGGAGATTTGATCCTGCGAGATGCCTGGAAAGTTTTTTGTCTGAAGATGCAGTTTTTACTGGGTGCCCGTCCTTATTGTATACCCTGCATAGGTTTTACTATACCTGTATTGAGAGATCAAACAAACATCATGATATGAATGCTGAGATGATCAAAATCTCGAGTTCAGTCTTCATCAGAGGCCAGTCTGACAAAGTGCATGACAAAGGCCAATAGCTGATTCTAGTCCATGTTTGATCTTTTTGTTGAACACTTTAGCTTTGGGTCACTGTTGTCCAGTCCATCATAGTGATTCTGATGATATGCCCACTGTACACAGATTGTATATGAGTTTTGTGTGATGCCAACTCAAAGCATTGTGATTTTGAAACAAATGTTTTATTCAAAGTGGGAGGGTCTTTCAGAGTTATTAAAATTTCTGTAGGATCTATTTTTACAAAGTTTTTAGAGGTTGGAGATATTAAAGTTTCACTGTTTATACATGAATCTTGCCATTACAAATTATGAATGACATTTTTGATGTTTACACTTTTCAGACGCGAATAGCGAAGCGAAACAGAAAGTTGGATTATTTTGACAATGCAAAACATAACTGTGAGATACAACAGAATGCCAAGAAAAAAGACGAAACCAAAATTCAAAAGGTACAGTCATATCTATTTTATTGAAATAAATCAAAGTAAAATCAATTGAATCTAGCTATTTAGGAAGTGGATTGCTCCTGAATTGGTAGACATGATCCCAAGGGGTGGATACAGCAATTTTTCCGAAAGGGGCTCCAAACTGACATCAGCCAAAGGTATTCTAAATTCTCAACTTCTGACCTCACCTCAGAACTCCCCTAAAATGATTATGGAGCGACATAAAACAGTAATTAATGAATCAAGCAAATCTCTGAATACAACATAAATTAAAAGGAAGGGAAAATATCTGACCGTCACAGGCATAATTGACACAGTGAGAATCTGATGTAGGATAATAATGAAACACTCTTTCTTCACAAGTTTTCACCCCTTGGCAACGCCATTGATAACATCATTCAAAACTAGCGTGTTTAAGCTTTCTTTCAGGTCAAAACATTAGAATAAAGTAACAATGATAGTATTTTACAAAAAGTGACAGGGTATTGGCGAATCCTGTCAGAAATATCTGTTTCAGTTTCTGACTGGCGATTCACAGATATCCCGTTAGTTTCTGTAAATCACCAGCGTGGTATCCCCTAACTATTCGAAAGACAAACACTCTTAAGGGATCATATTTGTGGAGTTATATTGTAGGTACTACGTACATAATGCTAAACACGTGGGCAATAGAAAGTGAAAGGAGAAATGTTTGGGAGGGGATTTAGCTCCACTTTGACCCCCATTTTTTTTTTTTTGATTTTCCTGAAAAATGCTGGAAATGGCCATTTTAATAGTTTTGTGGGATTTTTATTAATTTATATAAAGTTTATACAGGGATTCATTGTATCATTTTATAAACTTGGTCGAATGTAGAAAATAGCGAATTTCATCATGCCCCCTGTGTGAGTTCCTCACTGAGAGTGACCTAAATCTTATGTACTAAAGCCATGTGCTATATATTTGAAGATGCATCAGTTTCTTGTAAATATTGTACAGATATCTTTGATACCCTATAACTTTACATCATGTGAAACCACGGGGTAGATTGTACCTCTGTGAGGTATGATCTACACCGTGAGTTTCACATGATGATAACTTTACTACGTTATAAATCTGATGCATATCATAGGAATAATATCAACACTTTCTGCCAAAAATATTGACCAGGGTCATCTGGCTTGGTGATTAAGCAATAAAGATTCTAGAGCTGTATGTCTTGAATCAGAAAAATAAATTCATTTTTTGAGTACTATTATTACATTTTAATATTCCAGCCATGTATGGCAGGGGGCATTAAGTGTTTGCTTTGTCTGTCCTTCTGTCCTTTTGTCTTTCCATCACAGTTGGTTTCTGGACGATAACTCAAGTACCTTTCATCATATTCAAACCAAAATTGGATATATACTAAGTAACTTACTTATCTAGAGAGAAAGAACTCTTTATAATTTTGGGTCAAAAAGCTAATGAAAATAGAATGTATTTATTGGTTTCATGATGATAACACCAGTACTTTTCATTATATTGAATCCAGACTTTTCATTGTATTTAAGCCAAATTTGGATATATCCTCACTTAAAAAGAGAGGAAGAACCCTATTAATTTTGAGGTCAAAAGGTCAAAGATCAAGGTCACAGCTGATGGTAAAGACTAAAATTATTGGTTTACAGGTGATTTTCGTATTTTATCATATCATGAACTGCTCATCAGAATTTGATCATATTTCACATATTTTACAAATCAAGTTTTTTTAACCAGAGGTAATCTAAAATCTTATCAAAAGGGAAGGATGCCTATAGATTTGAGGGTCAATATGTCAGAAGACAAGGTCACTACTGTTATTATTTATAGGAGGTATGACCTATGAAACTTATTATTTAGGAAAACTTTTTGCTGCCATGAAATAAGCCCACATCGGGGGCATATGCTTTACAAACATGCTCTAGTTCTAGTTGCGCTTTGTTTTGACTTGTTTACCGATTTCCTTTATTATTAATACTTTCAATTTGATCATTTTGCAGGCTACAGAAGAGATGGAGGAAGCAAAATCTGTATTTGATACCCTCAATAATGATCTGCATTTTGATCTGCCGCAGTTCTATCAAAGGTATATCTGCATGGGCTTTATGTTTTGATTTCTAGAAAGGTATATCTGCATGGGCTTTATGTCTTGATTTCTAGAGAGGAATCTTGTTTAATACATGTAAGCTGAGAAAGGGTATCATTACTGATTGTTGCTTTTTGCTTTTCATCTCTGAATTCTGATCAGTGTTCTTTAGGACAAACATCTGCAAGTGTATGGCACTTAAGCCTTGAATGTGGGATTTATATGAAGATGGCACCTGTCTGGTGCATGGCATCATAATATGCATTTTCAGTTTCTCTTGAACCAACTGTATAATTTTGATCAGATTTTGTAGCAATGTTCCCCAATAAATACGTAATGGTTTGTTTTATCAAATCCATTCTTGATCTGATTCAATGGTGAGTCAACAAGTCATATAGCTAGGCTACCGTAGTTTGAGACACTCCTTCAGACTGACGTTATTAAGGTTCATACATACACCATCTGTGAAACTTACCTGATTTTGAAAAAAAACATCACATGTCAAATCTAATTGATTTTACAGTAAGAAAGGGATGTAATTTATAGTATCTTGAAGGAAAAGTTATAGATCATTCAGCAATTATGAAAATCCGTCCTGTCATAGAGGTACATATACCTCATTGTCTAGAGTATTTTACTATCTTGAACCAACATTTTAATAATGCCTTTTCATTAGAAACTGAAGACATGAAAGAATACAAGCATTCTACAGATATTGATAGATTGTATCATACCAATAAACAATAGGAAGTAACCCAGTGTTGGTTTGACGGTCTCTATAAAATAGCAAATACTTGATACCCTTTTCTCGTTGTCATCGATTCAAAAGACCAACAATGTAATATTTATTTTCAAGAATTTGGGAACATGCCACCGAGAAACAAAATTGCCATCTTATTTTCTGTTGAGTATCTTTCAGAAAACAGTGAAAAATGTGGACATTGATGGTTGATTCTTTAATGCTTTGGCAAAAAATATTTTAAGTGACACCTCCCCTTCCCCTGCAAAGGTTTTCGTGTTGTAAATCAACTTCATGCTTGGTCAGATTTCATACCTAATAAACTATTCATTAGAATATGATCATATTTCACACAATCATCACCTGGGAGAAGAACTTTCAAACAAAGGTCATTTTTAATGGTCAAGGTCACTCGGAAGAACTTAAAATAAACCCCCCCTCCAAAAAAAAAATAAAAATAAAGAGGCTGATAGTGTCCCTCTTAAATATATCTCGTAATCCGTTCATCAGAATTTGATTATTATTCACATAATTGTAACTCGGAATAAGAAAATTCATGCAAAGGTCACTCAAGTTCATTTCCTAAAAAGAAGTCAGTAAGGGCTTATATGGTCTGTCAGAATTCATAAATTTGAAGCATTCATCAAAATTTGATCATACTTCACACAGTCAGTTGTTACTTAAGGCTTTCAAACACATGTCATTTCTAACAGGTCAAGGTCATAAAGGAAAAAGAGAAGTGAATATACCAAACAGATACTCAAAAAAGATTACACTGCAGTTTGTTTCTGTTTTTTGCAATACAAATTAGTATGGCCATAGCTTTTGATGAGAGTTGTCAAAATATGTTGCTCTGACCGTTTAGTTACTTTACAAAAACCAGCTCCAGTAGGCAGAAGCATCCTGTAAATCCTAAGAATTCCCTCTTGATGACCTTGACAATGGATTTCACCACCATTAACTGCGGTCCTAACGATAAGGGAGGAAATAAAACATATTCCAGCAAAGTGACGTAAAGAACAATGAAACGTTCTTATGACTTCATAAGGTTGCTAATGTTCTACGTCGTTTCTAACTCTTAGTACACAAGTGCCATCTAACGGATGATAACGGACGGTGAAGCTCTTTGACAGGGATCAAATTTCTTTCCAAATGTAGATATTTCCCATATGTAGGGTACACACACGCAAAACTGTATACAACAAAGCAGGCATATTTGTATGCACCATGACAGTACTATTGTGATTTTCACCTCAAACAGATGGAGAGACAAAAAGATAATGACCCATCTGTTGTGAACACAAAATGATAAAATTTACAATTTAATTCTATATGACTTGCATTTTTCTATCAATTAATACTCAATAAATACATATATAAAGATTGAAAAAACAGTGACACGTTTTTTGATTTATCAAGCTTGTCCATGAACTTATCGAACAACCCTCAATATTATTGAAGATTTTCATTTGTAATACTTATGATGTCACAAACGGCTACGTCATTCTTCGGTGGGTTGTCAGACCTTAGATGACGTCATCAACATTATCATGATGCTTGAATATCAAACGCTTAAAGGACACTTTAGGAAATGCAACCCTGTTTGTTGTGATGGAAGAGTTATCATTAGCAGTGTATCTATGAACCTTAAATGAAAAAAAAAGATGGTTCTGAGCAATCTAGAAGTATTGTTTTCACACTGAATCAAAATTAGATATTAAAGCATAATATAAAGCAATACATAATGAAGAATTTTCAAAACTGTGAAGGGGTGGGGTCCAGATGAAACCAGATAAAGTACTCATGGCTACGTAGAAGTTGTTTTGGTGAGGTCCAAGTTAGGGATGAAAAGAAAATAGGTTTGCCCTCATTGGAATTGATATAGGAGGATTTGCTTTCTCAGATGACTGTTCAGATCCTTTATTCCAGAATTTGTTCACGATGAATATATATTTAATTCTAATTTTTCAGTCGGGTCAATTTCTATGCCAGTATGTTCAGTAAGCTGTTCAATTCAGAAGAAATCTTTCATGGTGAAGTTACAAAAGTAAGTAAAATTTAATTGACATTGTTTTCTATTTTGGGTTTGTTTCTTTTTAAATCCTTTTCAAAATTATTTCTCGAGTTCCTTGAAAAATAAATCTGAAGCTCAAACAAAGTAAAGGCATCGTATGACATTGACTTCTATTTGTACCAGGCTATGGGGATAGACCCTTAGTTGAAATTTGAGCTATACATTATAAAAGATTCAATTTTGAAAGTAGCATGATTCCTGCTTGACAAGTTTCACACATTGTATTCAGTGTCATATAAATCTGTTGTTGTTGTTGAAGCCCAAGATTTATTTTTGTGTTAGAATCAGATACAGTGTGATTCACAGCTGTGATGCTTCTGGTGTGTGTAGGTAGATCATCCTTAGTGTTGAAAGTTTAGGTAATACATTGGAATGATTGTATTGAAAAGTCAACTGTGGTATAGAAAGGTTATTATAGTGCGTAGACAGTTTAACTATAGTATTAATATTGTCTATGGTATGGCAAGGTCAGCTTTTATTTTGAAAGTTTTGTTATTTTATGGAAATGTTGGCTGTTAAATGGAGAGTTTAGCTGTTGCATAGAGATTTTAGCTATTTGCATAGAGATTTTTGCTATTTGTATAGAGATTTTGGCTATTGCATAGGAAAGTTGGCTCTTGGGTGGAAAGGTGTTGAAATTGAGCACTCTACAAGCAATATATCAACTGAAAGATAAAAAGACAAAAGATGAAATTCAAACTGAAATTTGATTGGGTTATCATTGTTTGTTCATGTATTTATTTTTAATAGGTTTGATTGAGCTACTTGGATAACAAAACAAAATTCTTTCTCATTTATGTTGTGATTTTGATGAAATTTTACGGGAAAAAAAATGATGCCATGATAGCGATCTTGACAAATTGAGACCTACAGTACTTCATTGAAACTTTACAGAAGTGATCAAGTCAGAATAATGTAAAAGGTGTATAAAAACCCCAGTTAATATATCCTCCATACTAATAGAGTCCTTGCCAAATGCTTAACAGGAATAGGGATTTATTTAGTGATAATTCTGGATGGACTGGATCTCTTAAGAAAGCGTGTAGAAATATGGCACTTACATGTAGTAATATCATAGTAGGTGGCACTTACATGTAGTAACATCATAGTAGGTGGCACTTACATGTAGTAACATCATGGTAGGTGGCACTTACATGTAGTAACATCATAGTAGGTGGCACTTACATGTAGTAACATCACAGTAGGTGGCACTTACATGTAGTAACATCATGGTAGGTGGCACTTACATGTATATGTAGTAATATCATAGTAGGTGGCACTTACATGTACATGTAGTAATATCATAGTAGGTGGCACTTACATGTAGTAACATCATAGTAGGTGGCACTTACATGTAGTAACATCATGGTAGGTGGCACTTACATGTAGTAACATCATAATAGGTGGCACTTACATGTAGTAACATCATAGGTGACACTTACATGTACATGTAGTAATATCATAGTAGGTGACACTTATATGTACATGTAGTAACATCATAGTAGGTGGCACTTACATGTAGTAACATCATAGTAGGTGGCACTTACATGTAGTAACATCATAGTAGGTGGCACTTACATGTAGTAACATCATAGTAGGTGGCACTTACATGTAGTAACATCATAGTAGGTGGCACTTACATGTACATGTAGTAATATCATAGTAGGTGGCACTTACATGTACATGTAGTAATATCATAGTAAGTGGCACTTACATGTAGTAACATCATAGTAGGTGGCACTTACATGTAGTAATATCATAGTAAGTGGCACTTACATGTAGTAACATCATAGTAGGTGGCACTTACATGTAGTAACATCATAGTAGGTGGTACTTACATGTACATGTAGTAATATCATAGTAGGTGGCACTTACATGTATAACATGTTCCCTTGTTTAGTTTCAGGATAGGACATTATAAAACTCAGAAACAGTGACTCTCTGAAGAAAAGATTTAATGATACATGTAGATTATAAGTGCATATGTAATTTTTACAGTAAAATCTAGTGGGACTATTTTTTGTCAACAACTGGAAGCTTGTTTCGGAGAATTGCAGATGATATGTTGTAAAAGAAGATATATTTGAATTGGAGGGATTTTTTTTTCTTACAAGATGATTTATTCAAGATTTTGTAATGTAAATACAAGGAAAGAGTGAGTGTCGTATTTAGTGTGTTATGGATTATTATTTTTCAAGAACCACTTTGCAGTCCACAATTTTTTTGCCTGACAAATCAGAATTACAACCCATAAACACCCAAAATGAGACACTCAATCCTAAAGTTATCTATTATGTCGCAATTAACTTGGAAAATTTAAGATTGGGGTCTCCTCCTTACTTTTCGTAGTAGTATAATGAAACTTTATCCTAGAATCTTCTCAAGGTTCTTGAAAAAAATAGCTGAAATACTAGTATCTCCAATGCGGTAGCCATGGCAGTCATTTTAAAAATCTTATAAATGGATTTTGTCCGATAATTCAACAACAGTTTGTTGAAATTTTGTAGGAATGTCTGAATAATCTAATCAAGACACCAGATGAATGTGTGTGAAAAAGTGGTGTCATGAAATATTAAAATTGGAATTTCGATGCAAATATGTGTGAGTGATATACTCATGATGTAAATATTTAGAATAGAAGCTGATATACACACAGTTTTATTACAGTTTCCATATCTAGGTCTAATATAGTGTTTAAAAGCAAAACCTCAGTATTAACATGATAAAATATTGTCTTTACCAGTAGCTGCACCAATAGAGCTTTAAGTTTTATAGAAACACTGGTCATATCTAGGCTCAACTCAATTGATGCCCTTAGATTGTCATGGCATTTATTGAATGTCATGAGTATGAAAATTCTGTTGCTCAAATTATCATTTATTTGCAGAATGTATTAACAATCAACTTTTAGGTTTGGTTCTGTATTTTATATTTTTTGCACATTGTACTGACTTATGCCAATTTGGTAGTCAGTCATTTTTAAATATGTCATTAGATTCTGTTGTAGAGGTTTATTTTGTAATTGTTTTTTTTTTTTGGTAGTTATGTGGTGAAATAACTAAAGTGACGGACAGCTTAGCCAAGGAAACTGAGTCACAAATTTTCGTGCCTCGCTGCACTCGAGTATCAATGTCGGAGTAAGTACATGATATAACAGAATAAGGGCTTTGATAGGAATTATTGAATATTTTTGACGTAAACATTAAAAAGTCTGTGTTTTTATTCTTGAATTTAAAAAAAAAAAAATGAAGTTTGAGGATTATAATCTTGTGACTTTTAGAGGAAACCCCAGAATATCTTTGAAAAACACTACCATTAATTACAATAACCGTAAAATCACAAGGTTACGACCAAAATTGGAATGTATTATGAGTTGCTGAAGGTTATAGGTTCTCTCTGGACAGTGTGGTTCTGTCCACCACTTAACCTTGGCTGTCACAATGTAGACATC
Source organism: Pteria penguin (assembly GCA_035048485.1). Classification (NCBI taxonomy): domain Eukaryota; kingdom Metazoa; phylum Mollusca; class Bivalvia; order Pterioida; family Pteriidae; genus Pteria; species Pteria penguin. Next base: position 15,511,602 of record CM068584.1, read on the forward strand.
CTTTGTGTGGTGTTCAACAATGCTGTTTGGACTTTTTTTTTTATTAATGATAAAGATCTGAGACCTCATTGTTTTGATCCCATGTCTTATTAATATCTTCATTGATAATTTTATGTTACTCGTAGTTTATATATTAACATTTTTTGTTATCTGTTTGAGATGGCTGGTACTTGGGTTTTTGAATAATTGTCGCAGGTTTCAGGTTCCACTGGTGACTTGTTCCAGGTTTCTGGTTCCACTGGTGACTGGTTAGTGTCTGGACCTTGGACTTGGGATGAAACATGACAAACCTAGGTCCAGTGTCACAATAAGTGTAAGAGGTGAAAGGTCATTCACTGATTTAGGTTGGTCCATTGCACAGATCTAAATTTCTGTGCAATGCATCTTGCCTGTACTGTCACCATGTAAGAGAAATTACCAAATAAGTGTGGTATAGAGTAAAACAAGAATCAAGCAAACAAAGTTATTTATTCATATTCTCAGGTGTGTTAATTGCTTTATTTTGGTGTTTACTTTTAGGGGAAATAATTCTTTGGTTGTCAATGGTAACCATATAGATAGTTACCATAACAACGAGTATGATGGTACTAGTCCAGTTACTACTCCAGCCACTTCTGGTAAACCAGACATCAATGTTGATGAAACCAAACCAAAGGTCAATGGCGATCAGAATGAATCAGTATCATCTAATGAAAATACTGGTAAGACAGAGAAATTCAACTTATCAAAATTAGTCTGAACGAGAGATGAAATTAATATGAAAAAGTTTTATTCCCTGCAACCAGAGATTAGGCTGGATGAAATAAAGTTTTATTTAGTAATTATTTCATAATTATATGAATAAAGTGTAAACATTATTTTGCATGCGATTCAGCAAAAAAATAGATTGACTAGAAATTACACTAGTCTACATGAAATTGAATTCAAAACGAATTTGTTGTGGGAATGGAAGAAAACCAAAAAAGTTGTTTAAAATTATGTTCTATAAAGATTTCAAATCTTGTATCTAAGAAACTATAAAGAAATCAATTTCAAAAATTTCAGTGTATGTAATTTGCGCAGTTACCAACTAATCATAAGTGTGTTTCATATAGATATGTGTAAGAAAAGATTTATAACAACAGAGATAAGATAGTTATTCTTGAATCTTTCCTTGTTATATGTACATCATCTTAAAAATTCAGTTTAAATGTGACTAAGAAATTTTGGGTAGGAATAATTATACTAAAGCTGTGAGATCATTTTTTGCTAGTATTTTATGGAACTTGTATGGTTCCATCTAGTGCATGTTATTGGTGGGAATGTAGACCTATGAATCCTATGTGAAATACTGAACGACTGAAAATGTCTTTTTCAGATGATGTTTATGAAAACAGTAACCTTGAGACAAAAGAGAATGCAAGTAATTCACAAGTACCTGCAACCACAGCAATGAATATGAGTTCGGAAGTCACAGTAAAGAAAGAGCAGGAATCCACTCCTGCCGAACATACTCAACAAAATGATGAAAACAAAAAAGAGGTAAGGGTCACTTCCTCTGTAGCAGTATGTAAGGAAATGATCAGTGCAAGTGAAAATTGTGATGGTGTGCATCTCAAAAGTTGGTGGCTATCTCTGATTTTGTCCAACACTGAACAGGGGATGGAATTTAATTATCACAAACAAAACCAAGCCTGGATTTCATTGTCATAGCTTTGTACACTAAAACTTAAGTTGAATTGCAGGAGATGCATGTAAAAGGTTTGTTCAAAAGGTAATATACTATATGAATACAAAACTGTTTGTTGTGCTTTATTAAAAAGTCATTGTAAACCTATGACATATACATGTATTGCTCTAGTAAAGAATCCATAGGAAACCAACTTCATATATTGATATTGTGTAGGTGAGAAACTTTCAGTGATCCAGCATTTTTCTAATATGGTTTAGATTATAGCGATTATGTTAATCAGAAGAATTTAATAGGATGAAATTTTGCAGAAAGATGACAGGTAAAGAGAATTATACTTATCACAGTACATTGTATACAAGGATTTTAACTTCAATATAAGCATAGTGAGTTTTCTACAGTTTTTATTGTGGGAAATAGAAAAAAGCTTTGCAGTCATAAAATTGCAGTAAACAAATTTGCAATTAAAAGATGTGATAGAAAGTATAAATTGTGTGGTAACATCCATGGGTTGTGCACACTTTTGACAGGGAAAGAGAATTACTTTGTAGTAAACACAAATGCTTTCCCTCTGTCTCCTGCCTTTTTTCCCTACAATCCTCCTTTGTCTAGCTTCAAGATTCTGATACATGTAACAGGATCACACTTATTTACAGTACATAAACTTTGTACTTTTGATAAAAGGATTGGTCAACAAAATACCAGAATCCAAAATGGAACAAATATACACATATAAACTATATAATGTATTAAGCAAATGGCCATCAGTATCACTTTTCCCCTGCTCTACCTCTAGAAGTCAATACACAGATTTTCTACTGCTTGTGTCAAATTTGCCAGTTTGTTCAATGTGTAAGCTGAGGTTTGTGTCAGATTTATCAGTTTGATTATATTAAGCTGAACTACACAGTTGTTCCTGACGACAAGATGCCATTATGTAATGTATAATATGATTCAGTTTTTATCGATTATTGTTTTACGTCACACCACGAATATTTCACGTATATGGTGATGGCATCTGCCTGATGCGGAGCATACAAATTTTTACCTTTGCAACGGACCCACCCGAAGCAGTGAGGGATCTTTCATGTGCCATGCATACTACGACACGGGGCCTCGGTTTTTACTGTCTCATCCGAAAGACATGACACCGGCATGACCAGAGCGGGACTCGAACCCCGGCCTCCCGATCAGGAGTCCGACGTGATACCACTAGGCCACGCCGGCTTAATATGATTCAGATTTACCGCTTTGTTTATATTAAGCTGAACTAGACAGTTGTTTCTGACAACAAGATGCCATTATGTAATGTATTATATGATTCAGATTTACCACTTTGTTTATATTAAGCTGAACTAGACAGTTGTTTCTGACAACAAGATGCCATTATGTAATGTATTATATGATTCAGATTTACCACTTTGTTTATATTAAGCTGAACTAGACAGCTGTTCCTGACGACAAGATGCCATTATGTAATGTATTATATGATTCAGATTTACAGCTTTGTTTATATTAAGCTGAACTAGACAGTTGTTCTTGACGACAAGATGCCATTATGTAATGTATTACATGATTCAGATTTACCACTTTGTTTATATTAAGCTGAACTAGACAGTTGTTTCTGACAACAAGATGCCGTTATGTAATGATTCAGCTAAATATAAACAAACTGGCACAAGTTGTAGAAAATTATGTGTATTGCCTTCTAGTTTATACTGAGAGTAAAGTATTTTTATATATGTATGATGCTTGTTCCATTTGATACTGGAATGCACTGAATCTTGCCAGCAGATTTGTTTATCAAAAGTGCAACTTTACAAAAAGTAAAAAATTGTTGCCCTGTTATCAAGAAAGGGCTTTGCCTTGTGGCTATCCATTGTCCATTCTTTTGTTCTTTCCTTTGCCTTCTCCTTTCTTCCTATTTGTTGTCCAAAAGATTTTTAACATTTTCAAGTTCTTCAAAACTGCTGAAGGGATTTTGATGAAACTGAAACGAATTCATTGCTTAGATCAGTTGTATAAATATCAGAGTGATTTAGAATGTTGTTGTTTTATATCCCTCTCTGAAACACAATTTGTGTTTTTTTTTACTTTGTTATTATTGCGTCTTTGCATTTAACTCTTTTTAATTTCTCATTGTACCTTGCTTATTTAATGATGTTAATTTTGTATACCAGGAAATAAATTTTGTTGTGAAGGATTGGAGTGCCAAAATTGTTTTAGGATTTTTATCAATTTTTATAGAATTGAAAAGGGAAGAGTGTTGTACATTTGTATTACATGGTTAAATTAAGCTCTTACGGCCTTTTTTTAAAGAACAAATGAAAGGATTTTTATTTCTGTGGTGACTTCTGCCATATGGCTGAGTCAGTAACTTTTCTTTCTTCCTTTAATAGATTTGGTAGGAATTAGGAACTAAAAGACCTACAAAATTATGTTTTTTGGCAAATTTCTTCAAGGGGTAGATCTAGGAAAGGGCAACATAGGCTCCAGTGTTGTTGTTTTGATCCCATTCTGAAGGAATTTTGATATCTTTTTAGACTTTGTCATTTTCACATTTTTATTTAATTTCTTTGATTTTCTCATCATACAGTGAATATAATACATTAATTTTGTGTATGTTACCTGAGTTTAAGGAAATATTGTTAGTGTAGGACATTTGACTAAGCTGCATAGAAGGATAATATATAAATGTTTGTTTTTTCTGAACTTTTTTCTTTCGAAAAATTCTAATACTTTCTAATTTTATCATGTGCTGAAGGTGTACAGGTGAGCAATATTGACCCAATTGGGCTTGTTGTTACCTTTTCCCACCCTCATAACACCCCATTCATAATTTAACCAATATGCCATTTTATTTTATACTATAGCCAGATAATAAGATATCCTTGTACACTTATGAATGCCTAATATAGGATACAATATGAGTGAGGTTATATTCTTTACAAGAGATTAGACTTATTATTTCCATCGGAAATATAATGAAAATACAATTCCCATTGGATATTCTGAAAGTCGGAATTAATTGTCTTACATTCTCTCATAAAATGCCTCATTATGGAGATAATGAAGTGTATCCTTAAAGCATATCCCAAAGCTAGCACATTTCAGTAATACTGTTGTTTTAATTGTTCTTGCATGTTATTCTATATGCCTTATAGATATATATAAACTCCTAATTTCACGTTTACTTCGTTTATATGAATTTCAGTCAATTAAAATTTCATTTGAAATTTAATTTCTTTTTATATTTGAGAACCTGAATTTTGAATTATCATTGAGCTCATTAAAATGATGTAAAAAGTACATGATGTTGAAAGTGTTTTGTTCAATTTGCCCTGCAAATAACAGTTGATGTCTATCTTTATTTTCTGAGAATGAAATACATCAAGTTGTGTGTGAAGAATACTACTTTCTCTAACATGCAGGTTTCAGACCCCAGGGAAAGATCTGAATTATTATACTTTGTGTGTTTAGTAATGTTACTGATGTAAAGGCAGATATTTGTGGGAGTTTTGTAGAAACAATTTTACTGTGTAACAGGCTGAATGAAAAACCAGACTGGGATTTGAACTCAAATTCTTTGCTTACCATAACGATACTCTATCAAGTAAATTGCTGTGTGTGCCACAGCAAAGAGGATACATGTATATATAATGAAATGAAATAAATGTTCAAATAATTGATATTAAGTAGCAGAGGGCTTGATTATTAGATCCTTATGACACATCTTCTGGCTGTCAGATCACGTTTCTAAGGTGATTTATCATCATTTGGCTGTCAGATCACCTGTTTCTAAGGTGATTCATCATCTTCTAGCTGTCAGATCTTCATGTTTCTAAGTTGATTTATCATCTTCTGGCTGTCAGATCACATTTCTAAGGTGATTCATCATCTTTTGGATGTTATATCACCATGTTTCTAAGGTGATTTATCATTTTCTGGCTGTCAGATCACATCGTTCTTAGGTGATTTGTTATCTTTTGGCTGTCAGATCACATATTTCTAAGGTGATTCATCATCTTCTAGCTGTCAGATCATCATGTTTCTAAGGTGATTTATCATCTTCTGGCTGTCAGATCACGTTTTTAAGGTGATTTATTATCTGGCTATCAAATCGCCATGTTTCTGAGCTGATTCATCATTTTCAGGCTGTCAGATCACATGTGTCTTATGTGATTTATCCTCTTCTACTTCTCTATTGTCCTGTCAAGTAAATCATGAATTAAGGCTCTGCTATAGTAGACTTTGGGATGTAAAACAGTCCGTACTGCTTCAGTCAGGTATTTGCTTAAACAAAAATTAGGAGGCCAAATCAGGCCATGCAGCAAGCAGGTGCCCCTACCATATTTGTCAGATAACCTCGATGTAGCAGGAAACAGTAATGCCAAAACATGTGTTCTAATAGATTAAGGCATATTGAGTCTTTTCGTTATACAGAGTTATTTCCCATTTGAGCAGGTATCTGACGTCAAACCATTGTAACTAACCATATGATGGTTTCATATGAAAGGGTGTGGCTTGTAGTAGTGCATGTGGGTTTCAAAGTTGGGGACAGACCCCTGGGGTGGGGGAAAATGGGCGGGGAACAAAACTTTTGATGGTGTCATATGAAAGGATGTGGCTTGTAGACCACATTTAAATATGATGTGGGCGTATCATGCACCCGTTAGCGGTGCCCTATTTTTAGCCAAGTTATAAAACATGGCTCTTAATTTGATGTGAGGTGGAGGGTGAACAATGGGTGGCAGGTGGTGGGTGTCAACAATTGGTACCGGTATCTGGACTCTAAACTCCTACAGCTATTAAAGTATAGTAATGAAACTTCACACACATACCACCCATGAGACGAGGAAGTGTGCTGTTGATTTTAGGATCAAAAGGTCAAAGGTCAAGGTCATGAGGGCTTGATGGGTGAAAATGGTCTCCGGACTATAACTGCATTTACTTTCCATCTATTGTTATGAAACTTCACACACATACTCCCTATGAGCAGATGATGTGCCCTATAGATTTCAGGATCAAAAAGTCAGTGGTCAAGGTCATAGTGAAAAAAGGTATAAAATCTAGGGTATAAAAATGTTTTGAAACTCAGCATATAGCATCTTTGATACAACTTTCAAGCTTCCCATATAATTTATAGTATATAGTTACAGATAAGGGCCACTATGGATCAGTCTGAAGCATATTTTGGTCAGATAGAGTGGTCCCTGATTACAGTACCATATGACTCATCAGTGATGAGAGAGTAAATATAAAAGTCTTATGTCACAGTAAACTTAAATTCGAAAAGATCCTTTTCTGTTTCAGTAGGGTCTGTTGCAAATGTCCAAGCTTTGTATTTAATTTAAAATTTTAATTATACATCAGGCAGATACTGTCAGCATGCAGGGCTTTCCCTCACTCCTTTGGGAATGGGGCCTTGGCCTTTTGCATTGGGAATTTCAGTGATATTTTGCCCAAAATGTGATTTTTTTTTTTATAAAATATTCATAGGTAATGCAAGCACATTCATTAAAGTTTTATTCAAAATCTCTATAAAGTATCATTCCAAATCTCCATTAGATATCTCTTTTAGATATCATTTACTTATATTTATATATATATATATTTATATTATTTTATATTTTTACTTTAAGACCACTAAACATAACTTTTGTTTTGTCTGCAAGAAATTGAGAAATTTTGATGAAGAAATTGTGTCAAATTAATGAGAAGTGGTTACTATTTTGGATATGGGATAGTACTGAATTTTGCCCCTTCCCCTACAACAAGGTGGAAAAATCCCTTCCATATATGTAAAAAAAAACAAGATATAAACCATTTTTAAGTTGCCCCACAATTATTTCATGTATATGATGATGGCATCTGCATGATACATGGCATGAAATTTATGTCTTTGTAACTGACCCTCCTGAAGCAATGAGGGATCTTTTGTCATACCTACCATTACATGGGACCTCAGGGGGGGGAGTTAAACATTGGACTTCTTGGTTACGAGTTGAGTACCTTATTTATTGAGCTATATTCCTCCAAAATATAAACAAACAGAAATGGTGCAATTAAATCTGTTTGAAGTGACCACTACTTTTGGAAAATAAAACAACTTGAAACTATAGACATATCATAATTTGGTTTGGTGACAAAAAGGAATTAAAAATAGATGGCTAGTTTATGAGAAATGGTGGCAGAACATTGTGTGAAAAGTTGTTTGCTATATGGTAAAGTAAGCTGGCGTGGCCTAGTGGTATTGCACTCGTCTCCTGGTCAGGAGGCCAGGGTTCAAGTCCCGCTCTGGTCATACCGGTGTCCTGTCTTTCTGAGGAGACAGTAAAAACCGAGGCCCCGGTGTCGCGGTATGCATGGCACTGCTTCAGGTGGGTCCGTTGCAAAGGTCAAAATTTGTATGCCCCGCATCAGGCAGATGCCGTCACCATATACGTGAAATATTCGTGGTGTGACGTTAAAGAAAAATCAATCAGTCAATCTATATAGTAAAGTACTAATCAATATTTCATTATTGACAGAAAATGGAAACACAAGTGAATGGTGACATTGGTGACAATACCTCTCAGGATTCCCAGGATTCTGCTCCAGGTTACCCTCCACCAAAGCCACCAGAGGACGAGGAACCTGCTAGATTATCGGGAGATCTCGGAGATCTGACTACGCCAGATATGTCACTTGACATCTCCTTCTCACCAACAAAGGATCTAAATGAAGAATTGGAGAAATCAGAACCAGAAGTCAAACCAGACAGTCAACCAGGATCACCGGTGTATGAAATGGTGGCACCTGGAAAACCAAAAACGGTTGAAGCAGAAATCACTGTGGAGGCTAAAGAGGAGAATCAAGAGAAGTCGGATGAGCAGACATCAGATGTACAGGGAGAAGACGACAATGTGTATGACTCGCCAACATCTAATCAACCCATTAAATTACCAGAGGGAGTACTTTTTCAGGTAATTCTTTCTCGTATTACAATTTGTCAAATAATTTTTATCTGCTCACCTCAGGCAAAGGCTCACCTTACGACAATGTCCTGATCCACTTTCAAAAAAATCAATACAACACGAAAAAACCCAGTTTTTAACGTTTCATTTGTGCTAGACTTGCATGACATTAATGTGACACCAACAAACGCCAAGCTTGCTCCTGTTTTTGTATTTAAAAGAATCTTTTTACAATTAAAACTGGTCCTTTTGAGCATTGTAGAATGTATATAGGAAATCTGACATTGACACTTCTTTACTCACTTGATGAAGTGGTGGCGGTGACAGACTGTCCTGAGGCCATGCTCGTAGCTGCATGGTTTGTAATGATTTAGAATGCCCCTATGCATTTCAGTCAGAACAAACAACACTTTGTCTGTTTGATACAAATCTAATTAAGTGTTGAGAATCAGAGATGGTTTGATGATGAACATTTGTAACGTAACTGTTTTTAATTTTGAGATTATTCACATAACAATAATTGGCGCTACTTAGCATAGTTTCATTCTACATTGTATTATCCATCAACTATTTACTGTTTACAATCACCTATGTGGCTTTGTAGGGGAAATAATGACATGATTTGTAAATGTTCCTCCCTCCCTTCCTAGAAATGATTGTGTTTACATATCAGACTTAGCATGTCACAAAAATAGAACCACAAATCACAGAGACTTTTTACCTGTATTTATTAAACGGCATCCATATTAAACATAAAATTCATCCTGGTCGTGCTGCAGTATGGGTATTTTGCAGTTGCAGACATTCAGCTTGTTCAACATTTAATTTTTGGATGATGAAAAAGAAAGGCCCTAGTTCTGATCTTGAGGAGATATTACTTATCAGTTTTATGATTTCACCAACCTATATTTATCATAAAATTCCCCGTTATGGCAACGAAAATATAAAGCTTTATTTTCTTTCCCACAAATCAACAGAATGTGACATACGTCAAATCCAAATAAACCTGTCTAATGATGAAGTCTTCTGTATGATATAGGTGCAGGCTACACACCCATACAAGAATGAAGATGAGGATGAGCTGACTTTTGAGGCTGGAGATATCATTAATGTTTATCCATTTGACAATCCAGATGACCAGGTCAGTTCATATTTCTTATCAATTTTGTTCTGTTGAACTTATTTTTTACATCATCACAAATCATGTGTCTGTTCTTCTGCGTGTTGAATTTGGTAGTTATTGCTCGTTGTACAAAGTATGAAGTGAACTTGATGAAATTATTCAGATTGATCACTCTCTAGTCTAATTGATTGGTATAAAATTTTGTGGGGCTTTTACAGGGCTCTTGAACAATATTTTTTCTTCTCTTTGTGTGTGAAGTGGATTTGGATGAAACTTACCCAGAGGTATATTCTTATATTAATTTTGATAATTACAGAATTCATCAGAGACCCTTTAAAGGATCTTGCTTATACATATTGAGTTTCTCATCTCTTCATGTGAGATGGATTTGACGAAACTTTCTGATACCCAGACTGATCCCCTAGTTTCTTTTAGTAAATGATCCCCAGGGGTCTGTAAAGTAACATGCACCATTATGCGAATGTCATTGAATCTCCATGATGCAGTATATATCATTAAACTTATCAATATGGATCCTCACTTTTATGGTGTCTGAAATTTCACATCCTTCCACTACAAGGTTTTCTGTCTGTCCATTTGTCTGTCTGTCTGTATGTCCAAATAATTCTTCAGCTTTTTTCATCCATCCTCTTGGTTATTGGACTGAAACTAGATACATAACTTCAATACTGCCAAGTACAGACAAAGTTCATATTTGTCACAGTTGATCTACTTCTGTTAGAATGAAGTCACTGGCTGTAATTAGTATTCCTGGGTTTTCCTCACACATTTATTGGAGTATTTCGCTGATCAGTAACTATAGATTGAATAAGTTTTTCACAGTTGACTTACTTATGATGGACTCATGGATCTTTGTTGAAATTAGTTTTGCAAACCTTTCACGTACATCCTTTGCAATATCTAATGTAAACTTCTTAATTACCATCAACTACAGTCCAAGTTCGAATTTTGCTACATTTAACATAGTTTTACCAGAGGTTTTTGTATGAAATTACTTCTCCACAAGCTTCTGGACTATAAATCAAGTGAGAAATCCTATTGCCATTAGGGTCAAAATGTCACAGTTCACAGATTGCAAGACTTGGTTCATTTTAATCTTTTCTGGCGTGTTATTTACTTGTTTCTCGTTGAAGACTGGTGATATTTTACACATATGTACACAGTTGTTACTGTCATGATTGTGACCCACACATATATACTCATAGTCACTTTGAACCTATGATGTTTTATCAGTTATCTGCCTCTGTGTTATTTGTACCTTTAGGACAGTTCTAGATTTTAATGTTTTTGATTTTTGTTGAATTAAATCAGTACCTGTACGTGTTATCAAACACTTTTATTTTGTTTTTTATTTTATTAAAAATTTTACACTTTGTGGCATAAAAATAAGGTCTTGGAGTAATTGTGAAACTTGCTTGTTGCATTTTATTTTTTCTTCCTTGCAAATCTTGTGAATTCCGGGTATGAAACTTGCACAAATAAAATACAGTGTATTAAATTTAGGATATTTCAAACGAGTCTGGAAACTAACTCATTGATGAAGAGCATTTGCTAAAAAGGAAAAAGTGTGTTATGTTTGCAGTTCTATCATTCTAATCAGTTGTCTAGACACTGCTGTCTTCTTTAGTCAATTAGTAATTATTTGAGAAGGATGTGATTTATAGAATTACTCATATTACTAATTATTTCTAATCAATTACTGATATTTTAGTCTCTCGTTGAAAAGCATATGCAGTATTTGATGTCATATGCCATCTCTCGATTACCTTTGGCGTTTTTGCAGATAAGTTGTTTCATTCATGTGACATTATAGATTGATATATATCTTATAAACATATTTTATGTAAACAAGGTATCAATGAAAATTAAAAGAACAGTCCATCAATGAGTGATTCTTTTTTGAGGTAGTAGAGATTGGTAGATTTTTGTTGTAGGATTTGAAAGCAATTATTGTGTATAGATTGATTTCCAACTGTCTGTCTGTCTGTCTCTATTCTGCCTTCATATTTCTGGATGAAGCATAATTTTATAACTTAAAAAGACTTTGTATGGAATGATTTTGATGTACAATTTAGATTTCAGTTGAAACTATGTTATTGTAACCCTCTAATTTTATAGTTGAGTGTCTTTTCTCAAATTTACCAAAAAAAAAAAAAATAAATAAATAAAAAATAAGATGGAACAAAAACTTCATACTTTTCATGTGAGATAACTGATGTGTAGTTTTGATCTCAGATGAAACTAGGTTAGTGTGACCTGTATTTTCTAGTAGAGTGATTTTTAGCATGCTGGGATGAATGTCTGGAGAGCTTTTGTCATATCATCCCAATTAGGTAATTGTTTGAGAAGGATGTAATTTATAGGACTTTCTTAAAAGTGTCAGCTTTCCATTAGAGACATGCCTTTAATATTTCACATGTGTTCTTTCATTGAATATCAAAATTTGTGACTTTGTGAACTTGACCTTGAAGTTTGACCTACTTTGTTGTCGTTGTTGTCCGTAGACAGAGACATTACCCTGGACCATAACTTTAGAACCATTGGAGACATGGCTTTAATATTTCACATGTGTATTCCTTGTGCCAAGACCTTTATTTGGGTAACAAAGGTTGTGACTATGTGACCTTGACCATGAAGTTTGACCTACTTTCAAACCTTGGTCATAACTTATGGACAGTAAGACATAAGACTTAGATACTTCATGTGTGTATTCCTTGTGACATGACTGTTCATTACATAGCAAAAGCAGAAGTTTTTACTTTTTGACCTTAACCTTGAAGATTGACTTACTTACAAAAAAGCTTTGCTATTTAAATTTTGTTACTACCAAAGAGCTCTGTCATCTACTGACAACTCCAGTTTTTAAAAGTGTCAGTTTTCCATTTAGCCATGCCAATGTAATGCATTTCTTATCAAAGGGATTAGACACTTATGAAAGATTTATGTATTTTATCAAAGACAACAACATGTGATAGTAGTAGTTTAGCCAGGATTAGTGTCTTGTCAGTGCTAACAAAGATTTAAAAGATGTTACTCAAGATGATGCATTTAAAGGGTTGTTCAAAATTATGAGAAATTTATGCAGAATATGAATTTATTTAAGGGGTTAAAGGTCATGTTCTGTGAAATACTAAATTCTCACTGACATTGTTACCATGCATGCTCGCATGATTTAATATGCTCTTCCATTCAGCCGTCTCCAATAACTACTTCATCTTAGTCAAGATACTCAATCTAGCATACATAGTAATAAGTACCCAGTCATGTCATTGCCTCTAAAAATAATAATTAAAGTTGTCAAAAGTTGTCTCAAGAATTTGTTGAACTGTTGTTTTTGCAGGATGAGGGCTGGCTGATGGGAGTGAAAGTGGTAGATGGACAGAAAGGTGTATTTCCAGAGAATTTCACAAAGCGCCTATAAATTAAAGAATTCTTATTTGATTCGAATGTAACATTCTATGATTTATAAAGACACAGTACAGAATTAATTCAACATTCAGGCTAAGAAAGGACAGTGTAACTAGGTAAATTGCAATATTGAGCACTTTAAGGGCGTGCTGAAAAAGTCTTATGTTGTGATTGTATGGTGTGAGTTATGCATGAATCCTTCCAAAGATGTTAAGAAATTAATTGTGACTGTCTCAGAAATGTTTATCATGTTTTTGATTTCTTATTCTTCTGTTTATTGATTTAAACTTTTTGATACATAGAGGTCCTTGAGAAATATAAACATGCACAGCTGAAGATAATGCCACGTTTTCCAAACCTAACTTGAGTTACAACCTGAGTTACAATTATAGTATAAGACTTGTTGCAAGGGTGTTATTTGAAAGTTATGTGCGTGAAAGAAAATAAACTGGCAAACCTTTACTTATCAGAGGTTTAAATGTGGGTGAAACATTTCTAATACTCTTAGATGACAATAGGGTAGCTATACATGTATCTGTCCTTGCAGAATAATCCTGTGAACAATCATTCATGAAAAATAGTGTTATTTTGCTACAAATGTATTGTTTATTTTCAAGTTTCACTTGCAGTACTTCAAAGCTGATTTCTTATTTTGCATTTTTCTATGGGGACAATGGCCAAAAATGAAACAAGCCGGAGATTTTTTCCTATGATTTCTAACATCAACAGGCCAGCAATTTTGACAGTAAAAATTTCCTGTTATACAGTATTTCATTCTTATCATGCATGTTCATCTTAATTAATTTAATTACAGAACCAGTTTTGTGGTCTTTCTGTAATGAAATATAGAAGGAAGGTTCAGACTGATTTCACCATATGCAATGAGGGATTCAAATTAATATGTTAAACTGATTTTATAATAGACCGCAAGGAGTAAAAATTTATGTGTTAGACTGATTTTTAAAATGATTTCAAAATATCAAATAGTTGGATATCTCAGGAAGATGAAATAATAAACTTCTACATTGTTTCCAAATGCAGATCAAGGTGAAGTGGTAGACTTGCATTTTTTCAATGTGACCTGAAGCTTCAGTAAATTCCCTTGAATGGCAGAATGAGTTCATAATTTATAATAACCCATTCATAATTACCATTTTGTACTGAAGGATTTCTTTGAACATATATTTTAACTTCGTGTATCTTAAGGCATTGGTACTCAGATCATTGATATCAACTGTGTTGTAACAACATCTCGAGATTCTAAAATAAAGGACAACAATTTGTATGCAAAGTTAACTCTATCACCTCTGTATATGTCATTTTTTTTTCTATAGAGGCTGTTCACTGTTTCTACAGTGTATTACAATATTCTACAGAAATTTAGCTAGCATTAATGAATGTGCAATAAAGAGAAAGAGTGCAATTCTGATAGGGGAAAGAAAATCTCTCCTGGATCCCTACACTTTATACATGTATTTCTCCTGAGATTATTGATCTTACACATTCCATTACAATTCCTTAACCATGTGGTGCCTTACGTTTGAATTGATTTAGAATTTCTGTTATACTTGATCTTTTTTCCTCATTTTGCATTCTAAGCATTCCAATATTATTTGAGAAACGAGTTGGTGCCTTAAATTGAAATATTTTAGTATTTCAGTTGTATGTGGATTTGTGCTTAATTTTATGGTTTTTTTTGTATTCCATTTTCATTAAGAAAGCAATTTGGTGCTTTTTAGTTTATCATGTTCTGTAGCTATCTGAGAATTAGCGTGTGAAAGTTTTTCCTGAAATGTATGTATTGATGGCTTCCAGTTCACAGAATTACATTGATTTTTAAACATGTGTCATCTTCAGAGGAAAGCAATATTTGAATTTTTTTGTCTGTTCTTCACATCTCCTGTTTAGCTATCGTTGTTAACATCACAATCATGCTTTTGGAACACAAAAATCTTATCTTTAAAAATTCAACATTGTTGACATATTAAATAAACGGACATAATGAATAATATTTTTACAGAGATGGTGCAAAAGTCATTTTACTTGTAAATCTATCCATTCTATACTGAAACAATTGACTTGAAAAGTTCGTAAAAATTGAATGTAGTTCAAACCTACCTACTTAGGAAAAATGACTAACATTATTTTTACTTATTTCGATCAAACAACTGTTTTTTTTTTTCTTTTTTGCTTGGTAGATTTTCTCTATGGCAATGGATTACTAGTTGATTCATAAACACAGATATGAAGATTCAGCACTTATAACCTGTTGTTATAGCTGAATTGTATTTCTGTCATATGCCCTGTAGATGAGTATGTGAATGATACATATAACAAGACCCTCAAGGAGATAAGTTCTGACACGGTGATGTAGAAATACTTGTAAATATTTGTAGATTTTTGCAAATACTCTTAGTGTACTTTTATGCATATTGAATTTGTTGTTATATCATTCCAATAGAAACTATGATATATTGTACATACATACATACACATATATATATATATATATGATATTATAATAAAAATAGAGGGAATACGATAAGATTTCTAATATAGTACTTCTGGCATTACTTCTTTGGTAGTGGTACTATGCCACAAATGAGATGGTAATGGCCAAAACACTATTGTGGAAGTTCTAATGTTATTCTTGTCTGTTGTTAAATATATATGTATGTATATATATATTTATATAAAGTATGGAAATGAGTATGCTATATATGCTTTATACATATAATTATCTTAGATCTGATGACATATTTTCTGAGTCATGTTGTATGATGGATTTTTAACAGTATTTACAATAATATTTCAGCCAGTACTTTTGTATATGGTGTAAGTTTGATGCTGTAGAATTTACATGACTGATTAGAAATAGGGGTACCTGCTGGTCACTTTGTATATGGTGCTGTTGATTCCTAAGGGTAATAGATGGTGACTAAAATCCAAACTGATACTTTTTTTTCATGTGGTTTTGTTTTTGTTCCTTTGTGGAAAACTCCAGAAAGAGATTAAATGGACTATTTATAAACCTACATTATTTGTTTTTTACGTCTAAAAACATACATAAATATAATTGATAACCGAATGAGATTGGATGTTTGGTAATGTTAACTTTTTCACAAGTGTGAAAAGAAGTATTTATTTAAAATATTTTGAAATTTGAATTCAGAAATTGATGTTCAAAGATTGTGTATACATTCATACAATATGTATACAATATTTATGGATTACAATACACACATTTGATATGTATTGTTTAATGCTTTTTTCTCTTATGTAAGCAAATTTGAAGATGTACTTTTGTATTTTGACTGACCTGTGTTCTTCTGCCTTATAAACCTGTATTTTTTGCCTTATCTGCCTGTATTCTTTGCCTTACCCACCTGTATCCTTAACCTTACCTATTGTTTTCCATACCCACCTATATTTTTGTCTAACCTACCTGTATTCTTTACTCAACATACCTAAAATCTTGCCTATCTACTGATTTGTTTAGAAATGTTGTATAGTTTATTATCAGTACTTGTACAAATGTACCAGATGCTGTATACTGATGCCTTGCTGCTTAATAATAAACCCATCAAGGGAGACAATAATTAGCCTTCTTTGTTAATGTCATTCTGTCCAAGACATATATTACATTCACCCTGTTTACTACATTACCTGCCTTTGGTTTATTTCTCATTTTAAAATATTAGAGCTATTTGAATGCTTAACAGTTTTCTATACTAACTAACTAACTACAACACTTTTAATAAAAGAACTTGGATAATACCATGAAAATGATCATCTGTAGCAAACATACTGACAGAAAATAAAAATAATAAACTTGTTCTATAGACGAATAGGTAGTGCTTTGCTGATTACTGTGACACTAGTTGTATAACCAGCATATTACATGATAACATGTTTTATAAGTATAATTTTGTTTCATAAATTGCAGCAAACATACTGAAAATGACTTTGTGAAAAATTAACATTGCTAGCGTTCTTGATCTGCTCAAATAATGATGTTATGTTTTAAGGGAATTCAGATGCTCAACATATTGATTTGAGTCATATTTACCATGCATTCCACTTACAATATATCTGATATCTATTAACAAAAGAGTAAGAAAAACTTATTTATAAAAGCTGAAAATTGTATTAAAATTATTTGTAATTCCTGACAGATTTCTTCAGAAGCCTATTTTAGCTTCAGAACATTAATTTCCGTTTTCAGCTCTATTTAGTTTTCTTTGTTTAACAAATATTTTCATTTCTTTTTGGGATTAATTTAAAGAAATGTTTTGTAAAGTCAAGATGTAATTTTATTTAAAATTTAAAAATACATATTCTTAATTTTACTTATTTTATAATCTGTTTATAAATGTCAGATTTATATTGAATGTTATGTTTACTGTGAATATTGGTGTTTGTTATGGTATATCCTTATACCTATATTTATCACTCTGTAGCAATCATATATATTATATTATTAAGTTTGTGTAAAATATGCATATTTTTAATAAAAAATGCAAAACTTTACTTCCTTCCATTTTGTTTTTCCATTTAAAAAGAAAGTAAAAAAATGTATTAATATGTACTGTTAGGATGTTTTAGCTGGAGTATGAATCCAAACTGTCCTATTTATTACTGTTCATCTGTCTGTGGCTTTGTTGTTGACATGCTATTCATAATATCATCTAACTTAGCTGTGGATAAATCCAGAGATGAAATCTAATGACCTTGACATTGACAGTTATGAGTTTATCTATTATTTCTAGTGCTATTGTAGAAATATTATTTTATATATTACTTAACACCAGGTTTACCAAATACTGCCTCTCAGTTTAGGCCATGGTATGTATCCTCTCATTTCTGTCATTGTACCCCTTCACCATTGCTTTTATAATCTCTTCACACTGTAGCAACTGTAAGTAGGATTTATTGACGAACTCCCACATTTATGGCGTGGTGTTGAGCAACAAACATACGATATTTTAGAGAGGATACATTGAGTTCATTGTAGCACCCAAGACCATTCTACTATTACAATATACGTCAAACATGAAAATGCCTTCGTGAATATTTACCTGACATTACATGCTGCCACAGTAATGTCTCTTCACGTTACATACAGACTTAAGAAAGGGTGTTTCTAAGGTTAAACCTTCTTATTAGTCCCTTGCCAGTATAACTGGAGGGGACTATAGTGTTTGTCGTTGTCCGTCTGTCCGTCTGTCTATCCGGATGGCTTCCATATAAAGATCTAATGTTTAATTGATTTTGGGGACAAAAGGTCAACTATATGGGTCACTGTTACTAAAAATAGACATTAATCATTGTATTTCGGTTTCTAGATGATAAGTTGAGTTAGAAATGATTGATTTCTTTCAAACTTCATATAAGGTTAGTTCATGCAAAGGTCTAGGGTGGGATTGATTTTTGGGTCAAAAGGTCAATTCTAAAAATCACACTCACTAAAAATAAACATTTATCACTGCATTTCATTTGCCAGACAATAACTTGAGTTCAGAATGATTGATTTCTTTGAACTTCATATAAGGCTATCTTATGTATAGGTCTAGGGTGGGATAGATTTTGGGGTAAAAGGTCAACTTTAAGGGTCACTGTTACTAAAAATAGACATCAGCATAGTTCAGTTGTAGATTCATTATTGAAAATAGTGATTCATCACTGTTTCCGTTTCCAGAAGATAGATACTGATGTCAGATATGATAAAACGATGCTATATTTTTGCTGTCAGTTTCACTAGAACTTGATAAAAACTTCACAGAATTCAATGTTACTTCTTATTAAATCATGCAACAGGTTTCCAAGTTCACATAACTGTTTCATGTTGCTATTAAGGTATGTCACTTCGAAG
This sequence comes from Pteria penguin, assembly GCA_035048485.1. NCBI lineage: Eukaryota > Metazoa > Mollusca > Bivalvia > Pterioida > Pteriidae > Pteria > Pteria penguin. The sequence continues at coordinate 15,530,651 of CM068584.1, forward strand.
CGTCACGGTACTTATTGACGTATAGAACATCCCTTTCTTTTTCGGATGGATCCGTTTCAAAGGTAAAACACAAAACTTGAGGCCTTGCACCACATATGTGTCGCCACCATACAGGATAAATTGTTCTGGCGTAGTGCCAAACAAACGGACATACTTCCGAAACTTCCAATAATGCGCATCTTGAAACCTCTGTGAGTAAATGCTGCATGACATTAATGCATAGTTTAGTAACATGTTTGTGTAATAATGATTTGCAAATTATTTATGTCTGTACTGAGAATCATTATATTTCTGTCCAATATATTTAACATTATAGTCATGGACGCTCTCAAAATAGCACAATCGGTCTCTCGTGATTTTGATATTTTTAAAGATACCTATTCACGTACGATTATCATACAGAAATTTACGACCTTCCTCCTTCCCACAAAACCACCTGTTACAAAGCGGAGGATGGAGCGAAATCATAGGACACCTTTAGCAGATGTTGGCATATAGAAATATGTATATTTCAATTATATTTTCATATATAGTTAAATGATGCGAACGGCTTTCAAAAACAACATTAGATAAATCAATAGCATATTATATTTAATAGACAATGGATCATATTCATATACAAATTATTTCAAGACTTTTGACTCAGGGTTACAGATAACATAAACTCAGAAAAACTTTCGGAAAATCCTATACATCTTATTTAGAGCCTTTTTAAAAATTCAAAATATTACTTTTCAAAATTATGTGTCAAACGGAATATCCAATCCACATTTCTACGGTGATCTCGTATATAAACTTAGAAGGGTCAAAAGCTCCGATTGTATCCGGTTTTAAAATAATCAAACTTCTTTGCCATCTCCAATATGACCCTAAGGTCATCGCAAAGACAATATATCGTGTACTAGACCACGCTACAACCTTTTGCAGAGATTTTATGGAGCGTTGCACTCTAACAAGGCGGTGGGCCTTATACGACGGCCCTGTCTAAACCTCCTCAGAGGTCCTGATAAGATCCAGAGCCTTACCCCATATGTCTGTAAGTCGAGACTCCAATGGAACAAGTACTTTAGCTCGCAGAGCATGGAAGGCTGAAATTGACGTCAATTTTATATTGAGTTTTGGTCTGTGATGGCTTTTGTCATATTGACATTCGGCTGAATCCGATGGGTTTATGCTCTCTTTTGTATCATAATGCTGATATCTCTGTAAACTACTGTCATCACGTAGGCGACCGTGTCATAGTATCCCGACATTGTGATTAAAAATGTACAAATTGTATTCAAAACATAAAATTTTGCAAATAGATCTTATTTTCCATGCTAAAAAGTTAGACTAATCCTAGAAATTTATAAGGGCTTCAATTTTCAAGATGGTCGCCATTTTCAATATGATAATGCACGAAAAATCGGGTATTTATATTCCAGAGTAAAAAAAAAAACCCACTTTAAGTTTAGCACGAGATTTGTTTCAAAATCGACTCGTATGTCAGCAATGCGTGGGTTTAAGTCAGAGAGGGTATTTATCTACCACACGTAGGGTCATATTTCAACTGTTTCAAGTTTCTTATTTTAATGTAACATTTATTAAATATATATAAACTCGAAAAAGTACAATCCAAGTAGGTATTAGACAAATTTGTCATTTTCTATATCGTTTTCAAGTTTTAACAGATCAATGGCGAAGAAAACTAAACATCAAAACATATATTCCTTACAATTTTGTGCACCAGATGCGCAATTCGACAACGTATGTCTCTTCAGTGATACTTATGACCGAATGATAGGATTTCTAATAATACATTAAACATTTGAAGAGCAAAGTTAAAACCAAAGCTGAGCCAAAGAATCAATCTCAGGACAGAGTCGTATGTACAGGAGATAGTTTCAGAGTGATTTACAAAATTTCTTGACTGAAAATTTTAAGTACATATTTCACGTCAGTAAAAAAGCACTGAAAACTAGACTTGTGATGTTCTCGGGGACTATCGGTCCACCAGCAGTGACACCGGCCTAGCAGTTGTAATACATATCAGAACATATATTCACTAGAACATGACACCTTCCGGGTTTTCTCCAGATTTTTATCTGCAATCGGACAAATAGAGTAGTGGAAGAAAGATATGGTTTTAATCAGATTGCCAAATTGGCGGACCCTTTCAAAATCTTTATTCGAACTAACATAGCAATGGTATCATCCTCTACATTAGCAGTGCGTCAGTAAGATCAACAGAAGTTCCAATTACTGTAAAGAAACAAATGAATAGCAATACTAAATCGTCATTTATGTTTGCTCAAATGTAAATTATATAATAACATCTTCCTCATGACGACATTTGTGTTACCGAATGGGGTCATTACATAAATTCACTTATGAAACCCCACCCTTCAGTGCAATATGAGCGCGCTTTACTAAAACCTGATAACAAATCTTAAATATTCGCAGGTTGCAGGAATGACTAATTTTCCGTTATGGATTTTTTTTCAACAGGTTTCACGACTATTGCAGTTCTTCACTCTTTTTAAATCTATACAGTAAACATTTCAATGGCGCAAATAATTTTGACTCCGCGCAATAAACTGTACGGTATTCATTTTTTAAATCTTATTTATTTTGTAATTATGAGCTTACGTTTTAATGATAAATGAAGAGTGGGTTCAGTAAACGAATATCTACCTCGGTCGTAAAGCGTTGTGGATTGCCTTTGGCATACACTATCGCCTAATATTAAAAGCATTTTGGACGAGATCCTGGTTACCGTAGTGTAAGGTTCATAATAATACGCAATATGGATTGAAATTATTTATTCCTAAGATTTTGGAACAAAAATGACTGAATATATACATCATAAACCTATTTGATACAGGCTTTCCCTAAAGAATGTACAAGTTCCTCTCCAATTTAAAGCGAGGGTTTAATGCTAACTCATTTAAGCATTGTGTATAATAAGGCACATAAAAAGAACATGAACCCCCTCTCCACTCCCTAAAAATAAAGAAAAGAAAAAAAAACAACAAAAGAAAATACGAAAGTCACTTGTTTTCAAGTGACTATGGCACTAACAACAATGTACTACAGCGGACATTCACGGACACCTAAACTTCAGAGGTGATACCAGGTGCCCGATAGGAGTAAGTATTTCATGAATGGCTAGTCACACCCGCCATGAATGCCCTTACATAAAATAGAAACAATTGTAACTCAGCACTGTTTATATAAATGAATGTGCACCAACACTTTGCAAAAAAGTGGCATTGCCACACGATATCAGGAAAAATTAAAATGACACTGAAGTCAAACCCCCGTGGGGTATTTTTCTACTAGTTCCACACTGCGAGGGGAATGAGTGTGGCATCAGTGCAAAATACGAAACTACCTGGTGTCAAGTAACTGTACCACAGCGGACATTCACGGACCCTTAAAATTCAGAGGTTTGACTACGTGCCCGGGAGGAGTAAGCGACTCCTGAATGTTATAATATAAATATAACATGAATATATATCATATTATACGTTATTTCAAATATACATTATAACTGAGAATTTGTTTTGAACGAGAATGAAGTGACAATTTTATTTAAACATAATGCTTTGTAGAATTTGTTATATAAAAGATTCACAAAGGCACATTCAAAGCTAATCGCGAAATGCAATGAATCCTACAAAATGCTTTATAAATATTTCATGACACTTGCAAGAAGAATTTGCCTGCCAAAATCACATCTTTCCCAAAAAGGTGAAATATATGAAATTTTAATCGACAGTTTAGTTTCCAGTTTCATCAAACGATCTGTTGAACCAAATTATGAGATTTATTACACGTGCCAGACATTTAGCTAATAATTTAACCATGAAATTCGTCAGAAATAGAAAAGATACCAGAATATTCATAACATGTCTACTTGTTATCGTAATGAAATTGAAGAGTAATTGCAAATTACATGTAGATATATTTTAAAATGTTCCTTCTATCATAAGTCACGATGAAACTGTATCGAATTTTGTACCTAGAACAAATTGTTGTGAGAATGACAAAGGGCCTGTGTAGCTCAGTGAAAAAGGTGCTCAGCTTGTTGTCGAGAGGTCCCGGGTTCAACTCCCGCGGTGGTTACACCGGTGTTCTGTCTTTCGCATGAGAAGGTGAAAACCGAGGTCCCCTCTCACGGCAAATGTCGTGAAATGAGGAACATAAAAGATTCCTCACTATTGCGTTTGATATAAAACTTCTGTGCAAAGCATCAGTGATGCCGTCTCCATACAGTAATCTAGAGGCTATCAACCAAACAGTCTGAGACAAATTCTCATTGTGCAGTAAATCATTAGAAGATTAAATTGTGGGAAATAATTATGTTTAATCTCACCAGCTGAGTGACGGTTGTCATTTCAATTGACCGTCCTATGTCAGTACTATACCTGCATTACAATGTCTTAATGATGACTTTATGTCGTTACCATATCTGCATTGTCGAAATGCGCATACGGTGCATTTATGATAAACGTGAGGATTTTGGATTCCCTATTGTAAATTTCCCTTACTTGGATGGCGATGTCCCTCGACTCCCATCATATGGTATCTATATATCTCAATTAGTTCGATTTGTGAGAGGCTGCACCGATGTTTTGGACTTTCATAAACGAAATTTACAAATTACTACTAAACTTTTAACTCAGGGTTACAGATATCACAAGCTAAGAAAAGCATTCGGCAAATTCTTCAGATCTTATTCAGAACTTCTATCTAAATTTGGAAATATTTCTTTTCAACAGTGTGTATCCAATGGAATTTCCCATCCTAATTTTACGGTGATCTCGTATATAAACTAAGGAAAGTAAAAGGCTCCGATAACGTTATTTTATCATGTAATAAAATAGTCAAACGTCTCCTAAATAGACAATATGATATTGAGATCATCAAAAAGACTATAGGTCTTGTATTTGGCCCCTCTACAGCCTTATGCAGACTTTTACTTGAACGTTGCACGCTGACTAACAGGGCGGTGGGGACTATATGACGGGCCTTGTCCAAACCTCTTTCAGAGGAGACATGGTCCTGAACCTCGTCCCCTCTGACTGTTAGTCGGGACTCCTACAGATCTAGGGTCTTAGCTCGCTTTCAGACTGGCAGAGCACGGTTTATCATGTTGATGTCGCATATATTTTTATACCATTATGTGTTTTACAATACCTTACGTGTTTATATTTTTATGACCTCTCAATATGCGATACCTGTTGACCCTTGTTCTTTACATGGAGGATTATTTATAAATTTTTAAATATACGTCTTTTGATTGTTCTGCTGTTACGGTGAGTGGGAAGGTGGGCCCGTAAACCGGTTAACCACACCATTTGTTTGGCTTTTTTCAAATTAATTAACCGCCCTAAGTCGGTATCGTAATTGCACTACAATCAAATATTTTTGTAATGTGTTAAATGTTCTATTATATTATTTATATTCATGTATTGTATAGCTCTATGGTGACTTCTGCCACATAACTGAGCCGGTAACTCCTCTTTTTTCTTTGGTTTCAACACTGCTCTTAAACCGGTTAACCACACCATTTGTTTGGCTTTTGTCAAATTAAATGACCGTCCTAAGTCGGTATCGTAATTGCACTACAATCAAATATTTTTGTAATGTGTTATATGTTCTAGTATATTATTTATATTCATGTATTGTATAGCTCCATGGTAAATTCTGCCACATAACTGAACCAGTAACTCCTCTTTTTTCTTTCAAATATTTATATATTTTGAGAATTCCAATCATTTGGCCACGAGGGTCACTGAAGAGACATAAGTAGTCGAAATGCGCATATCGTGCACTAAATTAATAGGTATATATGTACTGTATTTATTATAACCACTCGGCCGGTGTGACTGCTGGTGGACTGATAGTTCCCGAGGGTATCATAAGTCTAGTTTTCAGTGCTTTTGTACGACATGAGAAATATATACTTCAAATTGTCAGTCATAAAATCACTCTTAAACTAAGGAGTATCTCCCTCATACATAGCTCTGTCCTTAGATAGATTCTTTGGTTCACTTTTCGGTCTTTTGCTTTCAATACTGCTCTTCAAATATTTATATATTTTGAGAATTCCAATCATTTGGCCACGAGCATCACTGAAGAGACGTAAGTTGTCGAAATGCGCACATGGTGCACTAAATTAATAGGTATATATGTACTATATTTATTACAATGTCTGTACATAATGTTTTTTTTTGCATGTAAATCCTTTTATTTTTACATGTCCATGGTGACTTTTCTCAAGCAATCGGATCACATGTTTTCTGTCCTCTCCTTTAGATTATCATCAGTCCTCTTAGAATATTATCAGACCTCTTTTAGATTATTATCAGATCTCCTGAAGATTATTATCAGACTATTTAGATTATTATTAGGTCTCGTAGATTATTATTAGGTCTCGTAGATTATTATTAGGTCTCTTAGATTATCATCAGACCTCCTTTAGAATATTATCAGACCTCTTTTAGATTATTATCAGACCTCTTAGATTATTATCAGACCTCTTAGATTATTATCAGACTATTTAGATTATTATCAGACCAAGCCGGCGTGGCCTAGTGGTATCGCGCTGGAGTCCTGATCGGGAGGCCGGGGTTCGAGTCTCGCTCTGGCCATGCCGGTGTCCTGTCTTTCGGATGAGACAGTAAAAACCGAGGCCCCGTGTCGTGATATGCATAAAGATCCCTCACTGCTTCGGGTGGGTCCGTTGGGAAGGTCAAAATTTGTATGCCTCGCATCAGGCAGATGTCGTCACCATATACGTGAAATATTCGTGGTGTGACGTAAAACAAAAATCAACCAATCAATCAATCAATATTATCAGACCTCTTAGATTATTATCAGACTTCTTAGATTATTTTAGACCTCTTTTAGATTATTATCAGTCTTCTTTTCTCTGCAGTGTGGAACACGTTACCACCCGTATGGAGGTTTTATTTTACCTATATTATGATATCGGTCAGATTCTTTCGTTCTTTTTTCGTATTTTACGTTATGGAATAAAATAAATTGATTCAGGTGATATCACATTTCAGTGTTTTTATGTTCTGAAGCACTCGATTTCGCCAATAAATGGATAAAAACTAGAGCTAATAGATAAAATCTCAACAATTTTACGTTATAATTTCAAAATAAATAATATGAATGATTTATTTTAAGGTATATTTGTCAAGAAAAAGAAAAAACGAAATTGATCTTCATTATTATTGTAAATTTTAAGCTACATTAGTATAAAGGGAATATTTTTTTAAATTTACAAATAGCCGAACTCTTGACCCATCGTGATGCGTACTATACCACAAGCCGTAGACAAAAACAAAAAAAAAAGAAAAAAAAAAAAAAAAAAAAAAAAAAAAAAAAAAAAAAAAAAAAAAAAAAAAAAAAAAAAGAAAAAAAAGAAAAATAAATTATTGAATGCGTGAAATTTCAGATTTCATTGCATAAAAAGGTATAGATATAATTTACAATAAAGTCCACACATGTACGCAGCGTCGTTAGTGACCTTAAAGCAAAGTATGAAGTATAAGATAAAGTCAGTAGCCAAACCTGAATCCTATGGTAATAATGTGTAAGAAAATGACTTTCTGGTTAGATGGCATCAAATGGATTACATGTATTTAATGATATTTCATATGAACAAGAGCATTTTTGACGTTTGTTGGTTGAGTGGTGTTTTACGCCGCTTTCAACACAGCTTTTCAGAAAATTTCATGATATATTTCACATCTCGTAATTCCAAAAATTAGAAATTTACATATTAATTGATATACACAGTGAAGCGTGTTGTCATTACACATTTTAAAAAGTGTTCTGTAATTGTGTGTATATATTCTAATGACAATGTATATGCAAATTCATTGGAAATATTTTATTCAGGTGACCTATATTCATTCCCTTTACTTTCAATCTGTCGTTTAATCTCACTTTCAACTTGTATTTTTCCTTTGTTCTTCGTTTTCTATATACATGTACCATTTGCATACAGTTATGTATCAAAGGAATTGGTTCATTGAAATAATAAATAAATAATTATATATAAATAAATTTAAAAAACCAAAAAATGATTATTGCAAACAAGGTCTATATAGCAACAGTAAAAATTGCAGTATGTTAAAAACATGAGTTTTGAGAAAGATAATATAAAACAAGCAATTATGAACATTTGTAATGGGTTGCGTAATGGACTGTAAAGATGATTGATAAATCCAAACCATACGTCTGAAAATCATAAATCCAAAGGAAATACAAAATCAACGAAAATGAAAACCAAATAGAGAACAACGATAATGTCTACTTGAAGTGCATATGTTAACCTCCTAAGTGGATTGAGATCAGGTGCCCAAGGCGAGTGAGCATCTCCTGCTTGCTAGCGACACCCTTCACATATACCCAGTAGAAAGAGTCAAATCGTGTAAATTCCATATATATTTATATATGGAGAAGTCAAAGTAGGTAACCTTCTATTATAGATTGTAAAGATGATGGATAAATCCAAGCCATAAGTCCGAAAATCATGAAACCAGAGGACATACAAAATCAGTGAAAATGAAAACGAAGTGGAAAATAACAAAACATGACTACTTGAAGAGCATATGTGAACCCTATGATGGAGTGAGATTAGGTGCTCGGGGAGAGTGAGCATCTTCTGCTTGCTAGCAACACCCGTCACATATACCAGTAGAAAGAGTCAAATCGTGTAAGTTCTATATACATTTATATATGGAGAAGTCAAAATAGGTAACTTTCTAGTATAGAAGGTGTCAAATCTGTGTAAAATGATCGGAATCGGTCTCAGTCCAGAATATCATTTAAAAGTCTGGATAACGAGATATCATATTGTGCAATAAGAGTCCCGTATCGAGCATAGAACTGCCTCAGTGACGTTGTTAGTCTAGCACATATATAATCATCGTTGAGAAGCTTATCTGAAAGTCGCCTAGTCCTCAGATCAAAGTCATTGTAATTTGAACAACGTATTAATTGACATATGAATACGCCGTATGCGGGCGATATGATATGATGGAATGTTGCTACTTATGAGAGGAAAATTTGTGATAGCAAAATTAAATTTGTCACGTTTGTCATAGAGTTGAGGTATTCAATTTACCATCAATGTCTAAAGAAAACATAATATCTAAATACGCAGTAGAATTATTACTTTCTGTGGTTTCCTTGACCTCCAGTTCAGTTGGATAAATGATGCTAAGGTAATCCGCGAATGAAGGATTATTAATTGAAAGCAAGTCATCTATATCTGTAAGTGAAATTGAAGCCAAGAGCCAATTGCTTCTTTCCTTGCGAAAGCGGGGCACAGTTAGTACCCATTGTATTGCCGACAATTTGTTAAAAAACCTTTTCTCCAAACACTACGAAAATGTTATCGTTTAACATTTGGATGACATCTGTTTCAGTATATTTATTTTTGGAATCAGAATTTTATCATGGCCTATAGCTATATATTTGAATTTGCGGCTTCCGTTTTACTAGTAAATGCATTTAAGATGATTTCCGCTAAACTGTCTTTTAATTTCTGATGAGGGATCGTTGTGTAAAGAGTCGAAAAGTCAAAAGACTTGATGGAGTGAATTTGAGTAAAACTTTTTGATTTCAGATGTTCTAATAACTCTTTTGATTTTTAAGGATTAATTCCACTTCTGAAATATACTGTTTCGCAATATATATGAAGGCCAGATTTAATTTCTGACAATATATTTGTGAGTAACATCGATACATATTTTGTGGAACACTTCGAGGAACCAGCAATAAAGCTTTGTTTGTAAGGAATTTTGTGCATTTTTGGAATGCAGTACAAATATGGAAGTTGTAAATTTAATTTATTTTGTCAATACCAAACGTATTGAAGATTTGATTGATTTATTTATGATTTTCAAGTACTTCCGAAACCGAAAAGTTCGTGAGAGTATAAGTAGGATTTCCTGGAGCTGAATTTAATCCTAACTCTTTCACTAGGCTGTCAAAGTAATATTTCTTACAAGTAAATGTATAATTAATAGAAGCTTTACCTGCTGGTGTAATGATATAATGTTCTTGGAGGAAGGTAAGTTCTCTAGCAACATCAGGATCTTTGAAAATAGATTCGAATCTTGTGTGTACAGAGCCTGTAATTTTTTAATTTTTGATCTCAGCAATACTGCAATAGATTTTATCCATTCCGAGTGTCGACCTGTACTTCCTCTCTTTTTGCCCATCGTGTAGCATATTCCTCGCACGAGTTAATAATATTCTCAAAATTTTGGCTCCATGTGAATGATCTGGGATTTCTGTATTTTGGGCCTGGGCCTTTAAGTAAAAGTTCTCTTAATTTGGTGTTTTAATAATATCAAGACCACCACTAATGACATGGCTACAATTGAGAATGGCATACAGAGTTGCTAAGATCAAGACTGATGCAGCTGATGGCATGTAGCTATAAGAAATATGGAGGTATTTTCTCTAACATGTACTTATGGTTTAAAATTTGGCCAAAATTTAAATAATCAATGCCTTTATTTGCAAAGGACTAGGGTCAGTAAGGGCTTAATTTTGCCCCACTTTGAAAACAAGATTTTTGTTGTTTTTCTGATAGAAAATGTTGAATTTTGGTATTTGAGGAAGTTTTCATGCTTTATTTCTCATATTTTATAAATTTGATGACAAAAGTTTGAATTTGGATGAAAATTCACATATTTCTGGAATCTAATCAAAGTAACACTTTGTCTGAGGCATAGTTTCTACATACCCTGTTGGATTAACTTCATAGTTGGTAGAAATGGTCATTATAGGAAAATGGTGTGTTATGACCTCGAGCTAAAGTTATACCTTCAAGGTCAAGGTCACAATATATTAGATGGGTAGAACTTGTATGGGCTATAACTTTTTATAACTTTCATCGATTTGAATAATATCTCACAGAATTGTTGCCCATGACTCAATGTTGTGACATGACCTTGACGAAAGTATACCTCCAAGATCAAGGTCACAGTGCATTTGATTAATTAAATGTTTTTAAGATTTGTACATTGAGATATTTGTTGCGTTTGACATAATATATTATCGACGTATTATGATATGTTGGTGTTGCTCTTGTGTATGGAAAATCATGGATAAAAAGTGAAAGAGTGAGGTCATAGGGGTCAAAATATGTATTGATAGATATTCTGAGTTTAACGTATGTAATTTTTATTGCAGAAGAAATTCTTATGTAATATAACAAAATACATAAATTTCAGAAAAATAAGTGCATTGGCAAAGGGATTTTGGAAATGTTTTTTTTATCTACAGAGGAAACAACAGGGACGAGATCAAGGCAAAGCGCAGCATCCCCTCATACGGCAGAAAAATTCATGGTACTACACTGACCCTGACCTTTGACCTGTTGACTCCCAATTAAATAGGGATGTTCCTTAAGCCATATGTGAAGTATGAACCCAATAGGGCTAAAACTGTGAATTCTAGAGTGTCTACATGGTTTCTCTATGATGACCTCAGGTGTCCTTAATCTTCGACTTTTTAACTCCAAAATCAACAGGGATCCTACTCTCATTATATTTAAGTCATATGTGAAGTATCATCCCACTGGGGCCCAAACTGTGGCGTCTAGGGTGTCTACGAGGTTTTGTTTCAGACACATGCACCCATACACGCACCCATGACGGTATCATTACAATACTCCCCCTGACAACGCTGTTGCGAGGGAATAATAAATATAGAACATATATACCTTTTAATTTTGTGCATCATATGCGCATTTCGATAAGTTATGTCTCTTCAGTGATGGTCGTAGCCGAATAATTGGAATTCTCAAAATATATAAAAATATGAAGAGCAGTGTTGAAGCTAAAATGATCGAAAAGTGAACCAAAGAATCTATCTAAGGACAGAGCTATGCATGAGGGAGATACGCCTTAGTTTTAGAGTGATTTACTTAATTTGATGACTGAAAATTTGAAGTATATATTTCATGTCAGTAAAAAAGCACGAGGGAATAAACTATAGTTTCTGGTCTTGTATACGTCAAAGAATGGTTATTAACGAGACATGTGATTGGCTGATCTGCAGTAGGGATAGAGAGACTACTATTTCAATGTATCAGAGGCTCTGTGCGGTAAAATCACAAATTTAAACATCATTTCGCTAATACAAAGATTTTTTTTACTTAAAAAGTTCTTTACATTTGACATTTGGCATTTATTTGGAACGGGGGGGGGGGCGGGTAATTGACCCCTTTCCAGCAAGATTTTTTCGAAATCAAAGAAGCTGGCATGACCTAGTGGTATCGCACTCGCCTACTGATCGGGAGGCCGGGGTTCGAGTCCCACTCTGGTCATGCCGGTGTCCTGTCTTGCGGATGAGACAGAGAAAAAACCGAGGCCCCGTGTCGTGGTATGCATGGCACGTTAAAGATCCCTCACTGCTTCAGGTGGGTCCGTTGTAAAGGTCAAAATTTGTATGTCCTGCATCAGGCAGATGCTGTCACCATATACATGAAATATTCGTGGTGTGACGTTGAACAAAAATCAATCAATCGAAATCAAGGTCGATGATCTCTAGTAAACTATTAAATTTCTGATAGAGGAGGGTCTGACAAACGTTTTGATACATGGATGATACAAAACTAAAATGCAGAAAGCTGTGTAAATCTTGCTGAAAGTTTGGCAATTTATCATGGGACCCTATAGGAAAAGAAATTCTTATGCTTTGATCTTCATCTGCTACGCTTGAAATATTAAGAAAGAAAATAATGCACAACATTATTTTGAAGAATACGGAAACTTTTAAACGCGATATTTATAAAAAAAATATATTTTAAGGTTTGCCCCACAAATATTCATACAAAATATTTTGTAGTTTGATTGGATTCTTTATTTCTAACAAATATGCGAAATTTTGTCAATGAACATTCATGGGGCCAGTTCTAATTTTCCTTGTGAAACTAAAAATCTCGTTGATTTTTGACATTTTCTGCTATCATCCGCTACTTCACCGTCCTGTAGCACATAAATATAAATGTTTTAACTATTCATTGTTAGTAAATGTATATACAAGTCTTATTTAAGTAAATTAAGAAAGTAAAATCTTAAAATCTTCGCACTATTGTTACTGACGATTGGATTGTTCCATAGATGTATCTGACTTGACGGGACGAAAAAGTCTAGCGGTCGATATGTCCATAATAATGCAATCTAGTCTATACTCTGCAGAGCTTATATCAGTATATGTACCTTGACTGGACGATACGTACAACTCGTGTAAGTTTTTGAGTGAAATAGAATAAAGTTTTGTACGAATGTGATGAAGGCCAAAAGGTTTATTTATAAATGGCAAAAGCGCATCAAAGGAAATATTATGTATTCCAGGTTTGTTGCATTGGCCTGTACCATGACTTCGATGCCTCCTCTGGCTTTTGTTGAATACACGGTGTACGTCAACTGATTGACACGCAGAACTAGTTAGGTTACCAATACTACAAATATTGTCATTACATCCGTAGGGCGAAGCAGTGCCGAGACGTCTAATCCAGTATTCTTCTCTTTTCCGACGAAAAGGAGTGCTCAAATTGGCATTGTTTGTGGGGTGATATATATATATTTTTTATATAATTCTAATTTTCATTGAGAGAATAGAGTAGTCAGGTTGGTTGAAGTGGCGATGGAGTAATTGGTTCCCGCCACAATTTTTTTTAGAATTGTGACCTGATAATCTTGTTCGGAAAGCTTGAATTAATTTGTATTTATTGCATTTTATATAAGGATAACATGATATAAGGCTATTAAAGCACATTATATAGAAACATCTATTAATATGAGAAATGCGTCATAAAGTGAAAAACCCAACTACGAAAAATCATTGCTCTGAAAAATGTAATACCGCTGATCTGTCGTGCCACTTATGCCATTTTGGAATGTTGGACCTCATTGGCAAATACATTCGATGTATATGATGATACAATTTCCAAAAAGTGTTATAGTACCATTTATGGTCCAACACTTTAATGACAGGTTAAGTCTAATTAATTCATATAAAAATGTTGTTGGCGTTAAGAATACAGTTTGAGATTTGTTGCTTGACTTTTATATTACATTACGTTACAGCATCACGTACATTGCAGCAACAATTATATTACAGCAACAATTACATTACACCACCACTTACATTACAACAACAATAACATTTTTGCAACAATCACATGTCGTTCCTGTTTACTACTTATTTCAGAGCTACAATTCTATAGAATGCAGATCTCATTTTCGATTATTACATAGGTAACATTTCAGTCAATTGCTTGAATAGAATTAAATAGATAATGAAAGAATAAAAATGCTTATTATTGTGGAAACTGTTAATTATCTATAATGATATTAAAATTCGACATGGCATGAACTGGATAAAACGATATTTGATACGTACTACGACGTAATTCCTGTCAAGTGGGAGAGTTTGCCACACTAGTGGGTATATATACCTCTGTCTCAGTGAAGTTTTATGGGAAACATGCGATATACGATTCTGATTGTTGTCTGACACGTAGATTTCATTATAGAGAATTGTTTGAACATTATATCGAAGAAAGCATAAGGACCTTTCTTGCCGACAATATTTCGCAGTTCAGGTAAATGTTATAGTATTTTTTAATATTCCAGACATAAAGATACAATTGATGATGATTTTTATAGTTAAGAGCATTTGAAAACTGAAAGCATTATTTTAGAATTGACGATTGGCCGTAGTAAATACAAAAGTCAAAGTCAAAGTGTTTATGATTTCTTGTTAACAGTAAATGAAAGCATGACTTACGAAAGAAAAAAAAAATATCAGAAATATATCACCAAATTTGATTGATTTTATGTATACTTTTGATCTGATAAATCAAAATGATAAAGCTTTTACATTTCAAATCGTATCCATTTTTGTCAAACATATGATGATTTTATATAGAATAACACCAGACCTTGAAATATGAAATGCTTTACATAAAAAAGTATAACGAAATAAAATGCCCAATCAAAAAGAATGAAAGAAAGAAAGAAAAAAAAATAGATAGAAAGCAAAGCAAAACCAATCCAGATAGTTTTGCTACATATTTACGGTTCTGTCTTATGTGATGCTTTATATGAAATTCTAAATTTAAAGGTAAATGTCCGTTGATAACGATTCAACAATTTCATCTGCTAAAGAAATAGGAAGTAAATGCAGGTAAATACCTGGTAAAGCAAAAGAGCAACATAATGTTTATCATACAATAAAATATTGTAATGTTGAAAATAATAATTGCTTGCTCTTGCAAATCTTTATTTTGCTGTTAAAGCATCCCCACAAATTACATTAAAGGTAAGTTTTGCTCGATACGCTAATTAGTTGTACATAACTTAAAGTTGCATTAGCTGTCAAAATTGGTATAACAAAAATGTTATGTTTCATTTAATTATCTGAAATTACAAACGATCAAACTACAAAACAAAGTTATACTACATCGAAAGTCAACTCTTTTGACGATATTGACACGTTTTTATAAACCGGAAAAACTGAGAAATGTCCGTTACATTCACCATTTACACGTATTCACACCATTTACACCATTCACATATTTGACACGTATGTAGATCGGGTCAGAAAATCACGTGATAAAACAATGTACTTAAGTGTGTCGCTGAGTATATCTTCGTAAAACATGTTTTATCTAGCTTTGTAAACTCAAAGATATATAGGTGCATACTAAATCCACAGAAGAAAAGAAAAAATGTCATTAGTAATACCGTCAATAGTAATTTGGCTATATACAACGAACATTTTAAAGCTTTATGTTACATTAGTTGTTACATTTATTATTACATTACAAATTTCTTTTAAAGAATTTTACAAAATGCATTCAGGGCTCACACTGGCTTGAAAAAATGTGTAGCCACTTTTCTCATGAAAGATATATCGCAGGGGTATAATGTCTTTCTCAGCTTACGTTACCTATTTACAGCTGTTTAACAAATGCATAACACTTTTCTTTGATTTTATATATTTATTGTCACTAATTATATTATCATAAAATGGACAGTTAAAATATTGCTAAATGTAAAAATTATCAAAATAAGTGATGTACTAGCATAATGAGTCTTTCACAAAATAAACAAACATTGGCACTTTTTTCAAAATGAACTATAGGACACTGTCAGTCACTACCTAGTACTTTGGAACCATAATTCTTCTATTTATCACAAGAACCCACTGCAGTTTACTCTGAGACACTGCATTCACGCGGGCTACGTCCATGTTAGAACCCTCTCATAGTTTCATCACGGCTACAGTATGGCTGTTACCAGTTGAAATATATGTGCCAAAAGCATTAAAAATATGTTCCATTCATTTAATTAATGAGTGATTAAAAGTATACATAAACTCTATGTTCAAAAATAGACAGGACTGCAAATATACTGTCGATAAACTAAAGCGATGCACTGCGCTTGCATACAGTTATGAAATATTTTATTATATAAGTCACGTATGCGTATAATGTTAATATCATTTTATATACCTTTACGGTTCTCATGATTGTCTGTTTTCCTTTTTTATCACATTGCAGCCATCTTTAAATGAATTTTGGACGCAAGCTTTGATACATACGTTGCAAAACATAAGACCTAAAGCCGAGTCATACTTTACTATAAGCGATTGAAACACTAGCTAAAATTTTTAACTGAAGTTGATTTCTAAACAGAGACTATCCTTTATAAAAGATTTTGATTTCGACGTGGTGTTTTACTTTAAAGCTAAAGAGCAGAAAGTTTGAGATTTACTAGACCGATCGGCGGTCAATTCAAAATTTCGTTTCACTACATGTATGTTATCAAGTTCTCGGTTGCATAAAGAATAATGAAATGTTTCATTGTCGTATTCTAATCGGAAATTACAAACTTATAAGAAACAGATGATTAATTGTAGTTTCTCATAATTAAAACGTATTCTTTTAAACTTAGTCCAATTGAAATTGCATACTTATGATCACGGATAATCGTTATGAAAACTCATTAATTAATAAACATAATAAACGTGTGTACCTACCTTGACACCTTCTCGACAAGGTGTTAAAGTTATCTAACGGGGATTAATCCAATCAAGCATTAAGTCATCAACCGCTATTTGACTACAGCACTCGGACAAAAGACTTCGCGCGCCAGTGACTTTTACGTTCAGCCTTAACTTGTATCAATTCAATACAAGAGAAAATTCAAAACACGGAAAAATTGACTTTCGCCATTTCATAATTTCTTTCGCCGATTCTGAACTTCTTTCCCCAATGGCGAAAATGGCGAAGGGCAGCACGAGCACTGGCATTTACGTTTCTTTCGTGCCGTCCACTTTACACTTTATTATCAACAATTAATTTTAAGTGATTACCTTACCTAATGACATTAAATATCGGACCGCTTACATAATACAAACACGCAAGTAATCAATACAATGGAATGTCAAGGCCTCGTGCTGACGTGGTGTTGAAAATTGTGAACATTAAAGACTCGTGCGAAGTATTTTGTGTAAATTGACAACTCTCCCCCGTTCCCATCGCTCTATTGCAACGTCTATGTTGTTCTTATTCTAAAAATGTTTCGTCACAGACTTTTTTCATCCCTGATGTTATCGAATTCTGTCTTTAATCGAGGACGTCTCATCTCCGATAGCTTTATCTACGTCACCTGTGTTGTTGTTATTAGTGAAAGTTTCCTAATCTCGCGTTAGTTGGCTAGGTCATTGATACACTGAGCATGCCAGGTGAAGAAAAAATTACCGACTTTGTGCGGGTAGGTCGTAATTATTTAATTACATTATAATGATTTTGTCCACTACTAACCGAACTTATATAACATTGTAATTTCGTATAAAGGCTTAACTTCAGGACAGAGTCCAGGTTTAAAAGTTACATCTTTCGTTTTTAATACGGAAATTCTGTCCTTTATTTCTTTGTGTCTATCTTTCAGGTCAAACCTTTACCATGCATATCTCTTTCCTTAAATAGGTTCATTGTCACTTTGTTTTAGGTCAAACCATTCAAATAAATGTTAGAACACATATACCTTACAATTTTGTGCACCAGACGTACATTTCAACAGATTCTGTCTCTTCAGTGATCCTCATGGCCGAATGATTGGAATTAAAATAATATATAAATATTTGAAGAGCCTAAATCTGCATAGTTCTGTCACAGATGAGTTCTTGGCTCTTCCTTACAGGTTAAATTGGTTATTGTTTGCTCTTCAAATATATTATATATATACATACTTTGTATATCTACAATTTCGGACACCATTTCACAAATGAGTTTATGGTGTACTGAATTAATATATGTTTATTTGATCTAATATTTATGTCACAGTGCGAAACGGCGTAGCTCAATCGGTTATGTGTCTCATTTTCAAGTCCCGATGGATGAGACAATAAAAATCGAGGTCCTATGTCACGGTAGACAGGGCACGTAAAAAATCTCTCAATTTCCCGTTGAACCCGTTACATATATCTGAATTTCTGTGCAATTCGTCAGGAAGTTACCGTGTCCAAAAATGTGCGACAATCTTACCAAGTCGTAAAACAGGCATGACAAAATATAACCTAACAAAACGTTTTACTATATGACACGACTATGAAAAATAGAATTTCTGTTTTAGCAATCTGATTAAAACCATATTTTTATTCTGCTTCATTATTTGTCCCATTTCGGATAAATATCTGACGACAAATAGAGAAGCGGAATAATGTTAGGGTTTTAATCAGATTACTGGTTTAGTTACCATGTATTATAGTTCTCGAATAGATGTTGGGTATTGGTCTCGACAAAAACAAACATCGAATGCACAGAACTTCCAGGAAATGTTTTTTTATGTTTCGAATCACCATCTATACTTAATAATAAGCCGTCACCTATCTTTATTTAAAAGAGTATTCAGGTTAACATTCTCCGGATTAAAGCAAACCATAAAAAAAATATTAAATCATTACTGCGACGTCTTCTTAGGTAATGTAAAAATGATGGATAAATCCAAACAATAAGTCTAAAAATCATGAAACCAGAGGACATACAAAATCAGTGAAATGAAAAACAAGTGGAAAATAACAAAATATGTCTACTTGAAGAGCATATGTGAACCCCTGTGATGGAGTGAGATTAGGCTCCCGGAGAGAGTGAGCATCTCCTGCTTGCTAGCAACACCCGTCACATATACCCAGTAGAAAGGGTCAAATCGTGTAAATTCCATATGTATTTATATATGGAGAAGTCAAAGTAGGTAACCAAATTTGTGTAAAATGATCGGAATCGGTCTCAGTCCAGAATACCATTCAAAAGTCTGGATAACGAGATATCATATGGAGTAATAAGAGTCTCGTAACGACCATAGAACTTCTTCAGTGACGTTGTAAGTCTAGCACATATATAACCCTAATATAGGATGATTAGTGAAATTGGATCTGACTTATTCCAAAATCAGATTATGGAAATAGTGATTTCTTGGTTTTAAAAGCATTCGGTCCTCAATAAGACTTATTATAAATTATTACATATATATATTTATTATCATTTATAATATATATATATATTTGCAGAGTAATGAAGACACTCACGGTAATATTTGTGTGCGGATTTCTATATTCACATGTTGCAAATGCGCTGTTCTACACAAATAGTAAGGAAAATGACTATCCTCGGATAGGCAAAAGAGAGTATTCGGCTGAGGAATACATTGAGAACGAAAATTCTGAGGAGGGCAGAGAGGAAAGCTCTATGGAACCAGAATTCTCAAAAGGGCAGCAAAAATATCGCTACCGACATCATAACTTTAGACAAGTTGATCGTCCATCAAATTTAGCAAGGCGGAAAAGTCTTCAGGGTTACAGATATGTTAATATCGCGAATTTTCCCGACACAATAGCTAAACGACTACACAGAAGAAGGTCCCTGAAATCTCATATCATGAAAGTCATTTTTAAATTGCTAGATTTCGACGGTAAGATACGTATTTGCAAAATACATTTATGGTTTACAGTTTTCTTTAAATTTATGTCACGAAACCTTAACTATGCTTTACACACTGATTTAATTGGGTTCATATGTATGCCAAGCAGGAGACACTTATCTCAACCTGATACATGAATTCAGTTTGTTTACTTTTACTATAGTACGCTGTTTAAATTTAAAACTCTATTGAAGAACTGCTAATGCGTTCATATCTAAAACAAAAGCAAACTACAAGTAAAAAACGAAGAATTGCCGAAAGGTAAAACATGGAATTATAGGACAATATCGTATATAGTGTCATATTTAGACAACTGCGGACTCCAAAAAATCTAGGTAAGACCAGGTGCCCGATAGGAGTAAGCGTCCCCTGGTTGCATACAAAACCCGTCGGAAAAGTCCTGCAACAACTTGTCAAGTCGAGGAATAAATACATAAATATAGACGTATGAACACATGAGGAAGACAATAAAGATAGAATGTTATCGATCTTAAAGTGATTAGTATTTTAAATCAGGTCATTCTTTAAAGAGGAACTGTAAATGTTCTTCGACTTGTTTCCGATTTGGTGTTCATTTGTGATTTTGTATAGCCTTCGGTTTTACGATTTCTGTGAATTGATTTGCCGTAATCCGTCAGCTCATTATTTTAACTCCTTTTTGACTAATGTCTTCAATTGAATTACATAGCTTTGATGAATATATTAAACAAGCATAATTCTTGAGAGGCTAACATTCCTAAACAAAATAATATAAGGTTTTGGACATGAAATTGACCTTAAAATTGATCTACAACACCTTCATATATTTTTCAGCTTCAAAAACAATAATTAGGAGTTTAAGTGAACGAAGTATCAAACTCTTTTAGCAATTATTTTCTGATAAAGATGTTATCACCTTTCTTCATATTACTAACATCAATTTGAATTTTTATTTTATCTATTTTGTACAATAAAATCAGTGCCTTGTTTCGTCCTGCATTAGTAGTCAATTTCCTTCTCCGCATCTTTGTCCTTGACACTGGATTACAATTAACTTTATTGAATGGATGTGTTTCATGTGGCAGTAGACATGAATCCCTACCTACACATTGTCGTTGCACTAAGAGGTAATGGCTTTGCCAGTAATGATAGCTTCTAAGTGATATACCCTTATTTCAAAATTCAGATTTTTAACTACTGTAATAAAAATTGTTCTTGCTTGTCATCTAGCATGCTAACACCCCCCCCCCCCCAAATTAAAAAACCACCAAGTGATAAACTACTGTTATATTAACTGATCGTCCTAAGGGGTATTGGCATTTTTTTTCAAATATAACCTGCATTGAATTACATGTTGCTTCTCTTACGGTCAATTGTGCGTGTAAAATGATGATGATTTGAAATGAAAACATACTTATATACATTATATTTATGAAAATTCGCAATTTCTAAATGGCAACATATATGACGAATCGGATTGTCTATCAAAACTTCAATATTCTGTCGACACTACATATTCTTCATTAAGTATCTTATTATTCATTGTGGCGGCGATACAGTCTTCAGTGAAAAATATTATATATTGTAACGAGGAAAGGTAGCTACAGAACATTGCTTTCCACTATAACTCATTCATATCAGCATATGCCACATAAGAATTGAATGCCAGCCTTACACCCCTCCCCCATAATAAAGTTTTTGAATCTAAATATTAAATAAATATACGACTTTTCTTAATTTAATATCCAATTTTAAGAATGTGCTTACTAGACGAAATAGATTATCACCACATTTTGTCAGAAAGTGGTGTCGTCGGTTAACCAATTTGCAATGAATTTTTGTATAAAGATGTTTATGAACAATATATTCCAATTCATATAATTTTCTGACATTATTTTGCAGAAGATGGACGTTTATCACAACAGGAATTTTC
Source organism: Pteria penguin (assembly GCA_035048485.1). Classification (NCBI taxonomy): domain Eukaryota; kingdom Metazoa; phylum Mollusca; class Bivalvia; order Pterioida; family Pteriidae; genus Pteria; species Pteria penguin. Next base: position 15,552,578 of record CM068584.1, read on the forward strand.
ATCAATGGGTTTCAACAAAGCACTGGAATATATATCAAATAGAATTACTCCAAATCAGAGGAGGATCACATAACGGACTGTGGCTTATATCAGTATTGCTCGCAAGAAACTTTTTTCACGTGAATTACACGAGTACAATAAGAAAGGAGAACAGTTGAAAACTAGTATCATAATCATATTTACCAGATTCTTAAAAAATGCTTTTCTTTCTTTACAATCGTATGTACAATCAACCGTTTAAAGTTGGTACTACAACTGCAGTACGATGGATGCCTTATGTGATTATTCTTGTATGTTATAAATATCAGTTGAGTAGAATATCTCTTCTTTCTACAATTAAAACCCTTTACAGATTAAAATGAATTATATAATAAGTATCGAATTGCCACTGGGCATTATTGAATATATTGTTATACTAAAGTTTACAAAATATTTCCATGAAATGTTTCTTTGTCCTTAATAATGTATCTAGGATGTTACAAGGAATAAAGTATATTTGCATATCAATCGTTATTATTTCATATCCTTAATATATAACGTAAACCGAGATGGAACATGAGCTTAAATTTAACCAGACAAATTTAGCGAGATAAAACCCAGATCCGATTTCCACAACCCAAAGTCAAAATAATATGACAATATGTATATTACAAGTAGTCCCGAACCTCTGTTAAAAAAGAAGTGGGATCAGGTACCATGGAGGAGTAAGCATCCCCGCCGACTGGGCACACCCGCCGTGATGCCAGAAGAATGTGCGAATTAATATTTTTCGCAGTCACAGAAATAGTAAGCAGCACAGCCGTAGTCACAATGGGAATATGTCTTGATCAGAAAAAAAATGCAATGCTGTTAAGTGGTAATGTAAATGGTTTAGCTGCACTTTCTTTTATCATTTACAAGAATTCAAAGGCATAGAACTTTCGTTTTGTGGACAAAGTTAATCTTTCGGTTTAAGGTATTATTTCATGCCGTCCTATAAATTTATTTTGAACTGAATTTCTCATTTTTTATTTCTCAAAATAAGTAACAAGTTTCTTGTTCACAAAAAATGAAATAGAATTTAATCTTTGTCCGTATTTGTGAGAATAGATCATCGAGAATTACCTTTCTATTGCTAGTTAGATCAATTACCATGGCGGCTATATATATATATAGTAGATAGTAGATATCAATACATTTATTTTCATAGGTTTTATTGGGATTTGAAGAGTTATATGTACATTACATTAAGGGTTATACCTTAAAGGAATTATAGAAGTCTTTTTGCAAAAACATTGTTTTCTTTTTCTATTTTTATAAACGTCCCTGTTCGATCATTGAATTTTCACGCAATTAAAAATATCGTTCAGAATTTATAAGAAATATACAAATTCTACTACTACTATTACTATTACTACTACTACTACTACTACTACTACTACTACTACTACTACTACTACTACTACTACTACTACTACTGATAATGATGATAAACAGTTCTGTCCAAAAAAATTAAAAACAAGTTATCTGCGGAAGAGAAAAGAGAGAGAAAAATAATCTTGGTATTAGATAAAATGTCCATTTAAATGGAAACCAGATACTTTTGTCAATATTTTAAAAGAGATGTCTACTAATACTGTCGGCACACCATTACAATCTGTATTTTTTCATTAAATCGCACACAAGTCATTATTCAAATACTACAGTCTACACACAGGACAGGTGGATACTACGCCGTGTCCGATATCATTTCATGACTAAGAACGTCTGTATAGTTTTGGAGAAAGTAAATGTAATATATTTATTTCATGTTTGCATTTATTTCTATTTATAGCAGTTATAAATTTTCTGCTACCCCGAGTCGATTTGCCATACGTGTCAATATCAACATCTAAACAGTTGATTTCGTGGATATTCAATTATCATTTCATTGTATTGTATAATTACAAGAATCGATAAACAGTATTTTTATATATGCATAATTTCTTTCGTCCGTGTTGTATGAAGGGTTGGATGGGCTTTTATAAACCTGAAATCCAACTCCGCTCTGTATATTGTCATCTGTTTGTTATTGAATATTTCTTAATGACATAACGATGATGTGAAATTGGATATTTGTATGTGCATATAGGCCTACTTTCAAAACGGTCATCGATTATATTTGTACTTGAAACGGCCTCTATGACGTGACAGCAACTCAACGCTTCCGAGAAATAGGTATAATCATATGTAGAGACTTTGAAAGACATGATAACAGTTGAGTTGTGTTATATAAAACTATGGGAAAACATGAGTAAACCACGTATCTTTATTACAGATCATTATTAAACAACTGATATGCGATTATATGTAATCATATCAAGATTCTTTGTTGTAAAATAAAACAAGGAGGAGGTAACAAACCTATCACAAATTTGAATGTGTTGTCTACATTTTGTGTTGTTTTCTGTTGAATGTCTTTGCTCTGGTTGAAGCCTATTTTGACATTTCTAAGACACATTGTGATCGAGATCGTTGATGGCATTCCTATCAACCAAGAAACGACAAAAATAGAAATCCAGGTTAACGTATATTTCCGCTTACACATAGCACAAATCCACGTACAGCTGCGCTATTGATGTAATGAATATGATGAATCTCTTTGGATAACAGGAAATATCGTCATATATACGTGAATGAAATATTATGTAAACATGACACGACAGAATCTTGTTATAGCGAATTAGTTACAGATAACATAACGAATTACGTAGACATGCACTAAAGTCTATAACAGTTTAAACTTTCAAGTAATTAACCTTTGCATTGTGTATTCTTATCTGTTTGTAGTATTGCGTATTTTATATTTATTTCTTACTAATTACTATCATTATAAATTCAACATTTGTAACCACCCATTATTGCTTAAAGAACACGAAAGGATTTTATGTAATTCTACACTCCTATTCATAATCCTAATTTCAGCCATTAATATGAGAGTCATACTGATAAGCATGGTTTCAAAATCAAGTTCACAAAGTAATCCGTAACCGTATTACTTCAGCAATTATAAGCGCATGAGAATAGCAAATTTACGTAAACGCGACATTATCATGACGTTATGCTAGGACAGTGACAATGTATGTTTCGTAAAATTGTTTTCCATTATTATCTTCAGTTTCCAATACATTACAATTTGAGAATTATAGAATACAGTAAAGACTTTGTTGTCAAAACAAACAAACAAAAAAAAAAAAAAAAAAAAAAACCCTTAGGACGAAACGTTCGTAATTAGAACATACTCTGATATAGCTTATAGGTAGTGAAATAAAAACGTCATAGACAAAACATGACAGTATGATGTTACTCGCAACTGAGAAGTTGGTGGCATTTAAATCGAAATCGTCATATCAACACACCAAGATGCGTATAAATGTAGAATACCAAAGTAACTGGTACTAATCATCATTAACTGATAGGAGTATATCGAGTTAGACAGAGTAAGAGGTTTTATCTGTTGTATATTTTATGTTGGGATAGGTGTCGTCAAGGTGATCCTTAATGTCAGTTTTGTTTATTGACGTATTTATATGTTAAATTGAAACGATATGCTGCTTTGGTGAATGTTCTTCAATTGTTTGGCCATACATCAAGAAGGCGTAGAAGTCATGGAAAAAGTAGGTATAATAATCCCAATATCCATGATATATCCTTTGACGCTCTTTTACCATTTGTCAATCTACAATTTGGCCTTCATCATATTCTTACAAAGTTATATTCTCTTCCTTTGAAAAGGTTATATGAATTGTACGAATCGTCAATATCCTTACATTTTACCGACTCTAGTTCCCCACAATATCGACTGCAGGGCATCATTATGGACATATCGTCTAGCAGACTTTTCAAGGCAGTCAAAACCGATACACCTATTGGTGATAACATTCGCCCTTCCTTAAAATGAAATTTGCAAATAAGGGGATCGATGCTCTTAATTTGAGTAACATTTTGAACCATAGGTTAGTCAAGGATAAAATCCCTCCATATTTCACACATCAGGAGTCGCCTTGTATTTCCTACAGCTATACATCTTCAGTGTCCTCTAAAATATTTAATTATAAAAGTGTTTTACAGTGTATTGATTCACATAACATTACAAAAGACCTTCCACCCTGTACATGCTCCACATCAAAGTATCTTTACCCTCCATGCGGCCATGTGGTAACTGGTGACCTCAATATAGTCCATAACAGGAAATTACGAGACCTCCTGAAGAAAGGTCCTAAATATAGAGAGTCCCGTTCGTTCACATGGCGTGAAAATTTCAAAATTATTATGGATGCATGCGAGGAATATGCCAGGAGATGGTCAGAAAGGGAAGAAGTGGAGCCTGACACTCTCTCCGAGTGGATGGAATCCATCGGAGAACTACTCAAAAGAAGAAAAGGGCGTTTCAGGCATTCGGTAAGAACCAGACACGAGTCAATATTTAATGACCCTAATGTAGCCAGAGAACTCTCTGAACTCGACGAACAATTTATTATTGTCCCAGCTGACAAAGCAGCAAACAATTATACCTTTGTTTGCAAAATTTTTTACATTGTCTTTTAGAGGAACTTGGATTACACTCTGCACCTGGAAATCCAACATACACACAACAAATTTATCTATTTCTGAAATACTTCAAAACCACAAATCTGTCCTCGAGTCTTTTGGAATTACCACGACAAACTCTGACCTTGAATTACCTTATATTTATTGGATTCCAAAAATGCACAAAACCCTTACAAACATCGTTTCATTGCTGGTTCTTCCAAGTGTACCACCAAACCTCTATCCATATTGCTAACGAAGATATTGACACACATCAAGCATGGTCTTCAAATTTACTGTGATACCGCATACTCCAGAAGCGGAATAAATCAGATGTGGATCCTCAAGAATTCTTTAGAGAATCTAAAATCTCCGAAATCTATTAATATTTTCAGCATCAAATCTTTTGACTTCTCCACGCTCTACACTACAATTCCGCATCAAAAGCTCAAAAACAGACTTGCTACAATTATTCGAATTTCTTTTTTCAATAAAAATGGAAATCGTAGATATAAATATCTTGTCATTGGGCGGGAAGATACATATTTTGTAAAGGAATACTCTGATGCAAAAACAAGTATACCGAAGATCAAATCATCAAAATGCTGGAATTTTTAATAGACAATATTTTCGTGGTGTTTGGAGGGAACATTTTTCAGCAGATCATTGGCATTCCCATGGGAACTAACTGCGCCCCTCTTCTTTCTTTTTTTATTCATATGAGGCAGAATTTATTCAAAACATGCTCTCCACAGGCAGAAAAAATCCTTGCATCTCAGTTTAATTTTACGTATAGATATATAGGCGACGTTTTGTCAATCAGTAATCCTAACTTTAAGAATTACATAAATTAAATATATCCCCATTTGACATGTTTCTTAAGAACTGCTGTGACGGGTGATGCAAACAGGAGACGCTTACTCTCCCCGGGCACCTGGTCTCACCTCGGAATTTTTCAGTATATCGGGGTTCACAACAGTTCCTTTTTGAAACTTACACGATTTTGTATCTGTCCTTGGACTTTGAGAATGATTAACGGTTTGGTACTTCTTCGATATTGATTCTTTCCAATAGAGAACAACTTAGTATATCAGATTTGTAGAGACATATAACCCTACTATGCACAAACAATAAAATCAATAGGAAATCTGAAGCCCCCACAAAAGTTATGAAATACATTAAAACATATATACGTTTTAATTTTGTGGACCAGATGCGCATTTCGCCAATTAATATCTCTTCAGTGATGCTCGTTGCCAAATGACTGGAATACTAATACTATATAAATAATTGAAGAGCAGTGTTAAAACCAAAGTGACCGACAAAGTTAGCCAAAGAATCAATCTAAAGACAGAGTTATGCATGAGGGAGATACTCATGAGTTTTAGAGTGATTTACAAGTTTTCATGACTTAAAATTTTAAGTATACATTTCACTTCAGTACAAACGCACTGAAACTAGACTTATGAGGTAAAGTAGTAAGTTAATCATCTTTTTAAGTATTTAGTAGAAAATCTAGAACATTTCCTTTACAACAAATTAAATGGATTCCTTTTAATTTTCTAAATTTGAATTCATGATTGGACTTTACGAGCGTTTATTACGAAAGCTTTCATAATTAATGGACAATACATGATATTTGTATGCTTAATTAAAGGTCGTTGGAACCGATTATATTAATACAGAAGAATAAATAAAAATTAGAAATAAATAAACACAAATTAGACAAACATATAAATATATAGGGTGCCTTGTTAGCTGTAGTGTCTTTGTGCTTTTTATGTTTGTCTAATTTGTCTTTATTGTATTTCTTCGGAGATCCATAGTACTCCAGGTGTTTCACTGATTCTATTTGTGCTTTATATATATATATATATATATATATAATAAAAACGCATCAGAATGACATTAGATATTTTTATTTCAATATGTTCAAGTAGTTTTCTTAACTATAACTTAACTTTGACCACTAAAACATATTTTTGAGTGGTAACCTCATAAACAAAATTAATTATATTGAATTGAAAAGTTTTGTTTTGCTACAGAGATGCCATTAGGAAAAAGTGAAATTCAAATATAACACAGCAATTTTAACGTTCATTTACAAACTACAAACCCACACAATAGTTTCGCTTTGAAAAAAATGATATATAAATATGAGAATAATATTACCCAAACATTATCATATCAAAATATCTAACAAAATGACAAAGTATAATGAATATGAAAATAAAATATGTAAAACAATTCACAAATGCTTAGATTCTGATTTTGTATAATCTGGTTTTGTAATCTCCAGAGATTAAATCTAAACAATCAGAGACACTCCCCCAAATGGGGTTCTCCGCTATTTTTAAGGGGTGAGTTGGGGTTCGTTTAATGTTAATCATTGTTCTCAGTTTTAAATGTCACCGTTACAACCTATTCATTTGATGTTGTACCTATCAGAATCAACTCTAAATTATTTCTAAATGTAAGGTTTATTTCGGGTTCACTATTTATTCTTTATTTGTATTGAGTTTTTGCACTGAGCTAAAATGTTATTCTGTTCAGGTATGGTCTTAGTCAGGTTAAATTTGTAAAAGTATACCTAATGAAGGTCGATTCCTCCATCACAAAATATTGTCTTTCATAATGAAGGAGAAATAATTCTGGTGTGATGCCAAACAATAGTGGGCAAGTTGGTCTATTGATAGCACAACAGAATTTGATGTGAAAATGAAATTATATTTAAGTAGTTCTGCAAAGTTACCTTACTGATCATGACCTTCATTCAGAGGAAACGGTAAACACTAAAACACTAATCATCCTATATCATAATGCTGGCACAGTAAAGGTCACTGCATTGGCTACGTTCAGGCAAATGCTGGCATTATGTAATAATCTAATTAAAGTGTGACGTTAAACAATAGAGAACCAACAAAACTTAACAACTTAAAAAAGTAAACATACATCGGCATCGGCAGCGCTTATTGGGAATAAATGTACATCTTTGCACCTTCAGTTATTCTGTACACCGGCATACTACCTGAACTGCCGATCCAGAAACTATCGGTAAGGAATTTCACGGTTCACCACGACGAATCGCCGGTACGCGGTTTAACCTGTTACATGTATTTGCTATGTTTACGATGTATGTATACGTTTACATGTACCTGTACCTATGGCTTCATTTAAAAACCTTAATTGATGATAATAAAGCACTAATTATGCAGTAATTGGAATATGTCTATTCTACACACAGTATCTCTTCGTAAATATCAACACACATGTACATTACTACGGTTTTGCATATATATAATGGAGTTCGGTAATGACCTTGATTATAGTGGTATCCAAATTATGGTTTAGTTAATTGAAATATTTTGATTTATATATCATTTTAAATCGAGTTTTACAAGCGTATAAATCGTACAATTTCGAAAAGCATGGCAGAACCACGCAAAAGAAAAAGAAACGCACGCACTTAACTCAAAATGTAGCAAAGAAACGTGAAGTTGTCAAGTATAAATTAAAAAGATCAAACTGCCGGACATCTTACTAAGATATGGGACAAAACAGTCGAGTTGTCTATAACGGCAAAGTGAAATAACTTAAGCTTGAACCGATATACGCATTGTAAAATACGAAACAGCGGCAATTCCTTACATCGGCAAAATTCAGAAATACAGATATGACCTTTGTAACAAGAGTTGACTGTAATTTATATAGAGTAAAAATAATCAAATTCAACAAAGGTAATTATGCACACGAAGTGAGCCTCTCTAAAAAACTGTCTTCTTAGAGATGCACAAAGCCTAAATTGAAATCCTAAAATATATGTGGAACAAAAACAATTGCAGTAATCTCCCGTCGTACAGTACGAACGATGAAATTCATTGTGTCCATATAGATTATATATGCAGTAAAATATCAATAAATAATTTAATGCTCTATCATAAAATGACATCACCTTTTTATATCTGTAATATCAGCATATGGATTTGTATCAAGACTTCGAGAAATATTCAAAGATATGTGTCTGTTGTCTTCACTGTCAATGGCATAAGCGGCATTTTCGAATTGTTTATTAGCCATTTTATGACTTTTCCGATTAAATTCGACACGTGATGTATCAATTTCAGAATAACCCGAATCATGATCAGGTTTCTTTTTATTTCTTTTTGTAGAATAAATCTTTTTGAAGGGATTCCGAAATGACCTTTGATTTGGTTTGATGACTGACTGCTTGGCTTTGACAGCTAGTATTCCAGCTTGTGAAGATCTTGCGTCGTAAGGCGTGGAATATTCTGAAGGAACACTTCTTACTATATCGCTGGGCGAGGCATACTGTATCACAGTAGATTTCTTTCTGAAAACAACCAAGCAAAACAATTCCTAAGAATTTACGTTCTTAATTTTACATATCGATCATTTGAAAGTAAAATGTTCAGCTTGAGATTTATGGACCCTATTCTTCTAGGTATTGAGGTATTGAATTGTTACACTTAAGGAAATCTCATTGAAACTATGAATTATTCAAATTTTCATGACAAGAAAGTTTAACAGTCTTCAGTCTTCACTGCTCAATACTACACAAAGGATAGCCGAGAATCGATGTATTAATTCTTGACTGTAATCCGACGATGGTCTAGTGTTTCACACTTCAATTTTCTATTTACAATCCGAACTTGCTCGCTGATCTGTGGCACATAACTTAAGAGATTATATAAGATTAACCAAATAAAAACAATCGCTAATTTAAATATTAATAAATATGAAATTTGAAACATATAGCAAAAGTATTTAAGTATATGTATTATCCTACATAGAAAAGATTTAGACAAAAAAGGGACATACTTCATATTAAATTAATGTCCTATTAAATTGGAAGTAGTAAAAACTACTTTAAGAGAGTATGAAATCTATTATTTAGTACAAATGAAATAGTCACTAAGGCAATGAAAGCGTATACGAGAGGGCCCGGGTTTGATTCCCACTGGCATGATAGACAATGACATGTAATGGAGCTCTAACTGCTTCATGTGGGCCCATGCCATAGGTGTAAATATCTGTGCTTTGCATCTAGCAGATATGGGTGTAATATCTGTGAAATAATCTTGGTGTGATGGAATCAAGACACAAACAGAATATAGAGTTACCATGGTTATAATTGACCAACACAATATAGAGTTACCTTGGGGATCCTCTACAAATAACACACATGACGCAGCAAACACATATCAATGCCACTGATATGGATAATCCAATAGCAATCCAAAAGTATTCCGTCCTTAAATCTATAAATATGAAAAATATTTACAAGACCCAATTCATGGAATGAATTTAAAAGTATCTTGCATTGTCCACAACCCTGCTTTCAGTACCTCTTTACTGAGCTAAAATATATACTTCAAATTTCATTTGAAAACAGTTTTTGATTTATTCAACCACTAAGGAGTTTGTATAACTCTTTCCTTAGATGGGCTCTTTGGCTCTCAAGTTTAGGTAAATCTGGTCCATCTGATTATGAATTTGCTCTTCATATATTCATACTTTCGATTTTCACAGTTCAGGCCTTGGGCATCACTGCAGAGACGTAATGGGTATATGTACGTATGGTATATCAAATTAATACTCGTATGTATGTTCTGATAAGTATTAAAATATCTAATTTGATATGATTAAGACCAAGTCTTCTTATCAGTGTAAACCGGCGTGGCCTAGTGGTATCGCGCTGGACTCCTGATCGGGAGGGTGGGGTTCGAGTCCCGCTCGGATCATGCCGGTGTTCTGTCTTTCGGATGAGACAGTAAAAACCGAGGCCCCGTGTCGTGGTATGCTACACGTTAAAGATCCCTCACTGCTTCGGGTGGGTCCATTGCAAAGGTCAAAATTTGTATGTCCCGCATCACGTATATGCCGTCACCATATACGTGAAATATTCGTGGTGTGACGTTAAACAAAAATCAATCAATCAATCAGTCTTATCATTGACAATATGAGTGATACAGCAGCGGTATCTATTTAGTCATTCAAGTACAAAATATTACATATTATTTATCTTTCTTAGATCCATAGATGACCTAATTTTCAAGTACATTTATATATCATTTATGACTAATGCTTGGAACAGTATATAATTCATCCAGTTTACAGAATGGGAATGGAAATTTACCTAATGACTGGATATTATATCATTACTCCTGTGATATATATATAAACAGAAAGCCAGGTCGGTGTTTTCATAAAATATCAAGATATAATTATTTTTTATAGTTCAGAGTGTAGTAGATTTCTATTGCAATAACAGTACTAATCGTGACGTTTTACCAAATATGACTACGGTATTATACCGTCTACTGAATGTGACTTCCAGTTTATATAAACTGGACGTATTTTATGGCATCATGGCAGGTATGACGGTCGACACACAATGCTTACTCTTCCATGGCACCTGATCCCACCTAAGGATTTTTCTAGAGGTCCGTGATTGTCTTTATTCACTATTTTATCTTTTTATATCGATATTCCTTCAGAACATTACTTGGAATCTTATTATTGCACTTTTCATAGAACTGTGATGTTACTTTACATATGAAAATGTAATTAAATTCCCACTTTGTTTCTTGGTATGTATTCCTGGCTCATCATTAATCGAATGAATTTTCTAAACAATCAACGTATTTAAATGATCGAGATTTACCTTTATTAGGAAAGGTAGCAAATGTTTGTATTGTTGCTTTAGAAGTAGTCCGCGTCGCTCCGTCTATACAAGTGTCTGGAAGATCGGAGACACTAACTAATAAATACCTCACAGCAATAGCTGTACGGTTCCCTGAAACAAAATATAAAGGCGACTCTTCTTATATTGAGCTAGATATTTTCATCAAGGCGAAAGTTAAAAAAGTTTTGCAACTCTGCAATTTTATTTTTAAGTGTCGACTATTAATTATCAACATAAACAAACAAAACAAAGCAAAAGAAAACGGAAACAAAACTAATAAGACATACGATCATTACCGCTGGTTTTGATTGCATTATCTTTTCGAGTATCTACTTACAATCAATGATCAGGTCACAATCTGTACATGCTTTCTTACAATTGTCTACCAGGTTATACCTATAGCCCAGAGCAATATCTACAAACATATGAAATGGTAGTCGAGATTAATAACTGATTTACCAATAGGAGAAAATGATAAAGAGAATGAGGGGTTAGGGATCGAGTCTAAAATGGTGTTGAATTCAGGGCCCTACATTGAGATATAAAACAAATTTATCTAGAATTACCCACTGTAAAGGAAGAAAGAAAAGTTACTGACTCAGCCGTATGACAGAAGTCACCACGGAAATACACAGTGTATAGTGTAATGATATGAAAAACACACAAGGTTATCACAAAAATATTTGATTATACTACAGTTAAGTCAAATTATAAGCTAAGGATAGATAGAGTCCAGCAGTGGGAACGGTGATCAGTCGAGTACCATGACCTCTAATGCAAACTATTCAATTTTTTAATAAAAGGGGTGTTAATTGATTGATTTTTGTTTAACGTCACACCACGAATATTTCACATATATGATGACAGCATCTGTCTGATGCGGGGCATACAAATTTTGACCTGTGCAACGGACCCACCCGAAGCAGTGAGGGATCTTTAACGTGCCATGCATACCACGACACGGGGCCTCGGTTTTTACTGTCTCATTCGAAAGACAGAACACCGACATGGACAAAGCGGGACTCGAACCCAAGCCTCCCGATCAGAAGTCCAGTGCGATACCATTAAGCCACGCCGGCATAAAAGTGGTGTTGAAATATAAATAATTCCAATATGTTTGAGAACCAAAGCATGAATTGCTTACGCTTCAATATACTTTATATGATATATATTATACTCAATATAATCTATATTTCTTACTTGGAAAGGAAAAATTATTGATCCATGTCCAGTTTTCTGATAGGTGACTTACATCACTACTTCCCTCCAGATTTTTAAGCTGACATCTGTGCATTGCCGTACGAAAAGTCGTTGCAGTTAGTATAGCAGTATTGTTTTCTAAAAAATAAAGCTGGTATAACATCATCAAAGTAATTCACTTTTACTCATGCAAAGTTTTCATTGAAATTGTTGTGGTGGATAAGAGCTTGGTCTGTGATGCTGATCCAGCTTCTTTTCCCTATTGCCTATTAATAGGTTGGCTTCCTTATTTTTTCCATTGTGCAGTATTACTGACACCAGTCAATGAATTAATCAATCAAAGATAGTAATGACTATTTCTGTCTTTAATCAATCGATGATAAAAATTATTGTCTCTGTCTTTGTTGTTTACCTCATAAAATAAAATCATCTTGTACCTAAATAATTTACTAAACTAGGTCCATCAAAATAAACACGGTTGGTGACTAATGTTGTGATAAAATCAAACTAAACAAACCAGTGTTGATAACAAGCAACAACAAAAAAAAAGTAAAAAAAGAAATTAAATAAAAAAAGTTCCATTTACTAAAAGGAATCTTCAAGACATAAGAAAATTACAAAATTGCAAGCTTGTCTCAATATCTATGAATGATTGCGACTATTCTCATTGTTATTTTGCTTTGGGAAAAGTTTATCATGATCAACTATAAGCATCTACCAAAAAAGTGCATCCGTAAGTGCATTATATTACCATCGGAGAAACTGCAAGCGAGTTATAAAATATTATCTATTTTGTTGATTTAGAAGTAAGCCGGTGTTGCCCGGTGGATAAGGTGCTCGGCTCGTAACCGCCGAGGTTCCGGGTGCAACTCCCGCTCTGGGCACACCGGTGTTCTGTCTTGCGGATAAGACAGTAAAAACCGACGTCCCTTGTCACGGTAGGCGTGGCACTTAAAAGATCCCTCACTGCTTTGGGTGGGTCCGTTGCAAAGGTCTAAGTTTATATGCAATGCATCAGGCCGAATTAAAACAATTTTATCGTAATGGCTACAGTGACAGTAGTATTAATTTTGCCCCTCGTGCGTGACATATCCCCAATTGATCCTAGCCTTCATTTTCCCACCCTTTTATTTACAACAATCAGATAATTTGTATGTTTAAACGGCTTTAAGAGAAGCACAGGCAAGTTCTTAAGGACGTTCAGATAGACAGACGACGGACATCCACAGCATTATATCATAAGCTATTGTTTACGGTCGGATGTAAGAATGTGGTATGCACTCGGCAGGTCCTCTGCCAGTTGTGTCGATTTTTGAGTGTAGAGTAATTGTCTTACCACATATAAATCCTAGCTCTGTTTCAATATCTCGTTTGTCAGCATATAAAATATTCACTTCAGAACCTGAAACAAAAGTCAGTTTTATTCTGTTTAGGAGATAATTATGAGACGAAATAACACACATTAATTCCTGCATGTCAGTCTATCATCCAGAACGTAACGAGTTTAAAATATATAGATCTCTGAACATAATATAAACATGAGATAGTCCATTTCTCTTGGAAGAGAACGCATTTATTGAAAAATTGAAACAATGTACTTACTCTTATTACATTCTGGCAGATTCAGAACTCGAAGTAGTGTTTATATCATGAAATGAATATAAACAATGTTATTGATGCTGCATTTAGCATTCATTGTGGAAGTGTCTACCAAATAAGGGGCACTTACTCATCCCGAGCATGTGGTTTCATCTTTATTTTTATGAAGGTGATAGACGTTTACCGTGTTGCATTGATGTGAAGGTCATTGTTACCTAACTGCATTTTCTTTCATTTTTTACATTAGAAGACGTAGGAAAATTCTCAGAGAACTTGATACTGATATCATTTCACCTCCTTCTATCACAAACTGTAAATGATACATGCAATACGTCCCGAGTCTCTTCTAATACTCTTTTTTATTTAAATAGTATCAAGTCACATTAGTTTTACATTGGCTGGCCAATAAAAGGCTGATTACTCCAATTGACCATCATACATATGGATTTAAGTTTGCATTTTTAAAAGATTAACAGAATTCAGATTAACTCAGTTAACTGAATAGCTTTGCAACATAATAAAATTTCCTCTCTGTTATCGGCTTTTACAAGATTCTTGTAAAACTGGAAAGATATGAAAAATATGGACAAACACTTAACTCCAATCAGAAGCGTAGGAACCGGGGTGGGGTGGGGGGGGGAGTGGGGGGGGGGGTTACGTGATTTTTGTCCATGGTGATGCATGATCTAATATCCGGATTTCTATTAGCAAATTCTTTATTGCATATCACACGGTAGATGAACTCATTCAATACCAAGAAAAATATTTCATGATTTTTGATTTGCTTCCTTCGCCACTGCCAATATCCACAATGCTTAAGAAACTTAATGACATTCAGATGAAGCAGAACATCAGTCATAAAATCATTTTTTATACATACATATACATTTGCACACTGATTTTCGATAGTGAAAAGCAAGAACACGTAATGAAATAGCAAAAGTGATCATTAATTATTATAACATTTCTAAAGCATGATTTTCAGAACTAGTTGTTTTTTCTTAATTGAATTCCCATAAATAGAATTATATAACTTACTATTTTCTGAAGGAAGGCCATAATTAAAAAGTATGCTTCCATCTGACAATGGCTGGGATACGTCTTTTATTGAGCCTGTAAAATGATAAATTTATAACATGAAAAAAAAAAACCCTCCGAGGTGAACTTTTATGAGCTCCACACTGCAAAATACGAAAGTAACTGGTATCACATGAACATTTTTGAAATTTCTCATGTTCATTTCATTGCCTTGTGACATGTATAGCTTTAAAATGCACAATGCTTGCCACAAAAACGAGAAATTGATGGCCCTGGGTCTGGAGTTCAGGCTCTACGACACGGAGATTTAATTGTACGAAGATAAATGTCTACATTCGCTTTTTCGAGACACCTGGGCTCATCCCATTTGGAATTCCAAATTATTTTCGCTGAAACATCACCAACGAATTTGTAGTGTTTTAACTGGACTTTGAACACCGGACATCGAGTGGTACTCTTTTGAATTTATACTTTGCTTCCTTTAGTTATAGCTAGAACTTGTGTTGTATAATTAGGACGTAAGTAAGGCCCTTTGACTAAACATAAGCTGTGATTCACTCTATCTCTCATAGCGTCATAAATTTGGAATTGTTAGTTTCTCTGGTATATTTCGTCT
Organism: Pteria penguin; assembly: GCA_035048485.1. NCBI lineage: Eukaryota > Metazoa > Mollusca > Bivalvia > Pterioida > Pteriidae > Pteria > Pteria penguin. Next base: position 15,568,285 of record CM068584.1, read on the forward strand.
TAAATATCAATGTTAAAGTTTCAACCAACTTCATGATTCAAAGTTTTCTTATCTTAATTATATTAATATCTCTTACTGAATGTATTTTTAAAAATTACCACCCTATGTCCCTGTTACGCCATCGTGAGTTTGGACCACATAATATTTACATCTAGTTACAACTCTTCATTTGCCGTACAGACTCAAAGAGATGTGATTTCATATCGTCAGTACTCGACCAACAACAGTCAGCATTTTAAACATAACGTATTACATTCCTGTCACACTGTCGAAAGTTATCGGCCGTTCTTACTCTTCAAAAATAGTGCAGGGCTCGAACTGACGTCTATCTATCTTATAGAGTGGCCACTTCAAAAATCAAGTAGTAGTCAGAAAATTTTTAAACGCGAGTTTTTGTGTCAAGCGTAGGCGAACCTCAGATACGTGTTGTAGACTTGTTTTCACGGTATTCTTCACCACGTCTCCATACCTCTCGATAAAGATATGCACATTGCCACAACACCACTGAATTCTTACAAAACTTTGTAATTGTGGTCTTTAGGAGAGTTTCGTACACAGAACGTAAAGGAGTCGAGTAAACCTCATAGACAACGTAATTTCCGGTGTTTGTCGTAGGGTCTGACTTATATGTTATTATATCCTTTTTCCTAATGGTATGTGACAGTGGCACTTTCTACACAGTGTTTGTTCACATTCATGTATAAACAGTGCTGAATTATATGTGTTTCGTCTGTAAGGGCATTCAAGGCGGGTGTGGCTGGCCAAACTTCTCCCAGGACCTGGTTTCACCTCCTAGTTTCAGGGGTCCGTGAATGTTCACTATAGTACATTGTTGTTTGTGCCATTGTCATGTGACACTAGTTACTGTCGTATTTTACATTCTTAGTACCCATACATGCCCCTAACACCTGCTAGAGGCTGAATCCTTGACTTAGCACCCATACATGCCCCTAACACCTGCTAGAGGCTGAAACCTTGACTTAGCACCCATAGATGCCCCTAACACTTGCTAGAGGCTGAATCCTTGACTTAGCACCCATACATGCCCCTAACACCTGCTAGAGGCTGAATCCTTGACTTAGCACCCACACATGCCCCTAACACCTGCTAGAGGCTGAATCCTTGACTTAGCACCCATACATGCCCCTAACACCTGCTAGAGGCTGAATCCTTGACTTAGAGGTCAGAAATGTTACATTAAGGAAAGGAAGAGGACAGAAGGCTTGGAGCCTTTTGTGATTTTCACACACGATATTATTTATTCCTCCAGGGTACCTGATCTCACCATGGTTCTTCCTGGGGTCCATCTCACCCTAGATCTATGTTTTGTTTCCTAGATGTTTCTTATTAATTACTGATCAGTATCTTAGCATTATAATCATCACATTGTACAGGCGTGAAATGATCTTTTCCGGATAAATAAACTTTCATGATGAAACTATATCGGCCCCCCTTTTGAGTCTAACCTCTTGTGCGCTAGCATCGAATTCATAATATTGTTTGGGGTCTTGGTATTCTAGTCTTCAAACACATGCACACTATTTATCGTCATAAAGTACAGGACATAAAATGAATATTTTTAGCTTAAGAATATTTCACTTTGAAGCTACATGCTAATAGGACTCGCCTTAGTGTTAGGGTAATGAATTTTTATCACTTCGGTAAAAGGTATTTAGCATTGAATAACTATGCATTGAATTTCTTGTCACGATTTACAGGAGGAGGTAAGGACTAAGGAAAAAAGTAAAGAAGATTACTTAAGACAAAATATATATTTTACCACGTAGATACATGTAAATGAGCCCCGTCCTATAGCTTTAGCTTCAGATGTCATAAATTTCATCTACATTTTCTATGCATAATTTTTTCTGCTAGATGTTCAGGAGCAGAAAGACGTTCTTCTCTTAGGTGATTTGGCCATGTTACAGTCCCATTGAAAATGGTTGTCATGAATCAAAAATTTCCTTTGTCTCAAAGCCGCTTCATGTGGAATATGGTTGGTTTCAAGAATATTTTGAAATGTCATATGTTAGCTGCTGACACAAGACTAAGTGATTCAGGAAACCTAAATATAAAGATCACACGACTAATACGGTATCAAAGTTGATTTAGTACTAGGATAAACCATTTCACTTGTCACTTTTACAGATATTTGTAGAATGTTTAAAAACAACAGATTTTACACACAGCATGTACAAGCAGATTTCAAGCTGAAAGCCCAAACCGAGTTACCAGAGAGGACTAATAGCAAAATATATCTCTTCATAGGGATATCAACTAGGCTTATCAGTGAGGTTCTTACTGCAATTTTTGTAGAATGCAGTGTTCAGTATAATATTTGAATAAATCTGTATAAATGCTGTACAAAATGTCTTACATTACATGATATTATGCGGTCATCAATCAACCTGATTTTCTACATATTCATTATGTTCAATTTGCAGATATTATACTTATATGATAATTATGGTCTTTATCTAGGCGTTGATACTCGCTGACATTTTATATTTAGGATCGTAATTCATCAAAATACATCGCATATTGTACATATATCAACTCAAACATATGAAGAATACACTCCAAAGCTTGTTCGTAGGAAAGTTTCATTTTTTCCTGATCATAACGTTTATAATGTCTATTATTATATCATTATAACATTACATTATTATGACAAAGGAATGTCTATCATAGCAAGGGAGTCCTGTTTATGCATTTTCCAGTATAAATTAAGAGTTAAAATCTTAAAATTGGTGAATTTATACTAATAAGAGGTTAAGCTAAACATCTGTATACATTCATTGAATCGTCACAGAAAGTGTTAGCGTCACGTTACCTCCGAAATCAGCTGATACATGATGTCATCAGCTTAAAATATCGTAATACTCATAAAGAGTAAATATGGCAAAATCAGTCTAGTAAGGCACACAGGAGAGGACAACACACATGTAGAGATACCAAAACATAATGAGTAACTATCAAGTAAACATTGAAGACCCCCGTATGAATGGAACAAACACTACTTTCACAAATATGCATTTGTAATGAAACGTTGTAAAAGGTAATGGTTTAACACTAGTGGTATTATATCTCTTATATCTTTTCCTGTGGCTGTGACGCTTCCTTTACAGTGTTCATTTGCTATTAATCTTATACGTTAGTGTTGAATGTTGTGTGTCCTCGGTAATTTTGGGTATTTATGGCGTTTGTGAGTAGCCAAACAGGAGACATTAACTTCTCCCAGGCACCAAGTCTCACCGCTGACAGGAGACGCTTACTCCATTCCAGCATTAAGTATACCCCCTGATTATCAGGTGTCCATGAATTTTACAGTGTTACATAAAAACAGTCAACTGACAGTAATTATTTTCGTATTTCACATTACGTATATATTTTTTGTCTTAAAAATAATTGAAAAGCATAATTTAAGCAATACGAACAGAACCGAAGTAATTACTACATGAGTATAGATACTAATTTAATTTTGTGTATCAGATATGTATGTCTAAACTTAATTATCATGAGTGATAATTGAATCCTCTACATCTATTTATACCAATATTCAGAACAAACGAATAATAATGTGATAATTTTGATAGAGATATGAAATTTCCTATCGAAATTTATGTTGAAAGGTTGATAGTAAACAACGAAGTACTGAAGGGTAAACCATATCTCATAGTCCATGGAATAAAAGGGAAAATATCGTGTTTAGTGTCATATTCAGACAAATGCGAACCCCAATAAAATCGAGGTGAGACCAGGTGCCCGGAAGGAGTAAGCGTCCCTTCCTGGTTGCAAGCAACATCTGTCGCAAGAGTCCTGCAATAACCTTTCAAATGGAGGAGGTAAATACATAAATATACATGCATGAACATATGAAGGAGACAGGAACACGAAGTCAAATTTCCCATTCAAGTCGGTGAACAAATATCTGTATATACATGTATACACGTATTATGTCAAATCAAGCATAGTCAAAAAGTTAAGATGGTTATTTAGTATGGCCAGGTCCCAAAATATCGGTTAACATTCTTGGAAGAGGAATCTGAAATTGCAATAGATCCATATAACGACCATAGAACTTCCTCAGTGACAATTTCAAACGTTCCTCAATATATCGTTGTGAGAGTAGTTTCGTGGCAAAAAGCCTCGCTCTCAGGACGAAATTTTCGTATTTAGAGCATGCCCTGGCATAGCGTATAAGTTGTGAAATGAAGACGCCATATGTGGGAGAGGAAGGTAGGTTGCTACTCAGAAAAAGGGAATTTGGTAATAATGAAATTGAAATCGTCACGTTAGTCATAGAGAGAGGTTACTAAAAGCAATCATTTGTTCAGATTCTGAGTATATCATTTTGCATATTATAAATTCCCAAAGATATTATCAGAGTATGTCATGTGTGATTGAACAGAATATAAGAAACCAAGGCATTTTGTATATAAACACTACATTTACTCGTCCTATAATCGCCATTTTTTAGCTAAAATCTGTTTTAAGGATTTCAGCATTTCAGTCTTTTGAGACCAATTTTTCTCGCGCCCCCTTTGTTGCCTTCTTCTGTTGATGTGATGAAACTTGAGAAACACTTGTGTAAGATATCCTGTATAAGATTCTTAAGGAGAAATAGCAGGACGTATTTTATACATGAATTTGCATCTTAATGGTGTTACGGAAACCGCAAGGAAGAAACTTTGTTCATCATTTCAAAGGGTTGTCATGTCACTCCGAATCTTGTTATGCAATGTCATTTCCAGGGATTGGTGAAAATCTGTCACAGCTAGGTACCAATGGAGCAAGATATAAAATACTTTCTTATTTCACAATCGTCTTTGAGATAAGAGTTAACTGAGCTGCAGAAGCGTAACAAATTACTAGAACCGATACGGAGGTAACAACAAAGCCACTTATGTTCTTGATTCATTGTAAATACACCGATCCACTTTTCAGCATAGAAAGCGATGTTTGGCGGACTTTTGATTGTTTTAGTTAGGACGTCATAGTTAAATGTCCGACTTGTCCAACCTTGCGTGACGTCATCATAGACGTATTTTGCGCTAAAATGCTTAACATTCGATGAAAGTGGATCGGTGTATTGGTTAAAAGTTGTAAAGACATCTAAAGTAGTAAATATTAAATACTAAGGTAACTGGTGTCACATGATTATGGCATTAATAACAATATACCACAATGGTCATTTACGGACCCCTGAAATTCATAAGTGAGACCAGGTGCCAGAGGAGTGAGCATTTCCTGTTTGGTTAGCCACACCAGCCGTGAATGCCCTTAAATACAGACGAAACAAATATTTTTCAGTACTGTATTTATAATGTAGTACTACATAGAACGTTATTATACACAATATTTAGTCCAGACGAACCATGGTTTGTTATAAATACGTATTACATTATCTGTAAACTCTTTTTCATAATGGTATTTATCTAGATCATAAAGCTACAATTCTGATAAATATTTCCGTTATGAAACATATAGAGAAGTTAAAAATAGATGTTTGTAACAGGTCAACACTGATACCATAGTATATAGCTACATTATTTACTATTTTCGTGATACTGATATAACAGACTCCTCTTTGATGAATGAAATCACTTTGGAATGCAGTTCATTGTTGGTCGGCTGTCTGACGACACACCAAAGTTTAAACAAATGGTAATTGCACCTATATGGTGTATGGATTTAAAGATAGATACTGTGTGATCGACCCTTCTGAAGTAGGAAAGAAAATTGTACGTCTCATGGGGTTGTGATTTATACCGTCTCATGGGGTTGTGATTTATAACCGTCTCATGGGGTTATAATTTATAACCGTCTCATGGGGTTGTGATTTATACCGTCTCGTGGGGTTATGATTTATACCGTCTCATGGGGGTTGTGATTTATACCGTCTCATGGGGTTGTGATTTATAACCGTCTCATGGGGTTATGATTTATACCGTCTCATGGGGTTGTGATTTATAACCGTCTCATGGGGTTATGATTTATACCGTCTCATGGGGTTATGATTTACACCGTCTCATGGGGTTGTGATTTATAACCGTCTCATGGGGTTATGATTTATACCGTCTCATGCAGTTATGATTTATAACCGTCTCATGGGGTTATGATTAATACCGTCTCATGGGGTTATGATTTATACCGTCTCAAGGGGTTGTGATTAATAACCGTTTCATGGGGTTATGATATATACCGTCTCATGAGACTATGATTTATACCGTCTCTTGGGTTATGATTTATGGAAATAACCATAAACATTAATGTGTAATAACTGGGCAAAAATAAAATGAGGAATATATATCTATGAAAAGCTACACAATGGTGTATGGGACATCCTCCAACCAAATATATAGAACATGTGATAAGACCTCAAAGTGCCCCGTTTTAGGTTCAAATCTTAAAATAGAGTTAACTCATACGTAGATCTAATACTAGTAACGGATATATATATATATATAAATAAATATATATATATATATATATATATATATATATATATATATATATATATATATATATATATATATATATATATATATATATATATATATATATTTATACAGCATATAGAAGAAATAAATGCACTTACTACTTAATGAAGTAAATCCCACTATTATCAGTATTAATCTCATCATTGGATACGCATGATATTTCACGATTACTAAATCAGAGAGAAATCTGGTTATTACTATAACAAAAATTTGTGTTCACGAACGAAGACTATCTTTGTTTTTTATATTTTTTAACGTTAGAGGCGACAAAAACAAATCACACTGCTGAGCTGATGGTTACTCCTACCAGATATAATACAGGAAGCCGAAAGTGATTGTTGAAGTGCAACACGAGGTGCTTGAAGGGGATATCCTCGTCTTGAGATATATATATATATATATATGTAAGTGAAATTTTCAAGTGATAAACAATAACGCAATGTGTGGAAAACCAATTTTACATGATATGAGGTAGTGTATGTAGTTTAAGTATTTTGACATGTAAACATGTCACAAATAGAATAAAAGAATAATATGTGAATATTCATATACACGCGTCAATAAATATTTGATACGTAACATGGTCTACTAGGGTCACAACGTCAAGAGCAGGGTTTATTGGATTGTTAAAGTAGTGCAATGGTTGTGGTGTTTTGATAAATTTCCATTTAAATTTTCAATCAAGTGGTATGATATAAGTAGCTTCCTAGACACTATCAGGCTTATCAAATAATCATTGACTACTAGAAGAACGTTCCGTAAATTAACGGTCCTCTGATATATTGTGTACTATTAGACACATTTATATATATACTAACGCGAGATAATAAGAGAGACCCAATACTGAATGGCTTGTCTTATCTACCAATTGTACAACTCGGCTAATTCATAAATGAAAGAAGCATGGCTTTTATGATATTCAACCTTTTTTTGGTGATACTAAAGGTGTTGTTATTTGTCTCCCATTACTGTGGATTTGGCTGTTTTACGTCAACAAATAAGCGGCCGAAGTGATTTTCGAAATCTTTTAAAGGAATCCAAAATCCGCAGTAGTGACATTTAAAATCTTATAACAAAATGCACATCTGCAACCTGGCTGTGCTTGCTGGCAAAACTATAAAATGAAGTTTATATCTTGGTTGACATTTAATTAATCAATTTAATATTCAGTTTGCATTATGTCAAATGAATAGTTAATTACAGATAATATGAAGAGACATTTGTTCTGCATTGTCACTATAGTAGAATCCCCATTCAGAGTGTGAGAGCAGCGCCATGAAGTGTCACTTCTAAACACCTACACACTTGGTAACCCCTCGATACAGCTATACTTATATGGATATATAGGATATCAAACTGTTATTTTCCTACGAAACAGATACTGTTGTACAATGAGAAAATAAGGAATAATTGGATTCCTGAAATGATCGCTTGGTCACATTTTAGCAAACACTATTAAGATTGATAAGCAGAGGGAATGTTATTTACAGTGGGCGTGTATGATGAAGTAAGTTATCTGTCCCATTGTTCTGTATCTTATTACAAAAAAAAAAGATACAACACTACACAATCAACATGTTGGTATTTGTATATACAACATGTGACGATAATTACTAACATACAAACAAATAACCATACAAACATGATATTGCAATCACAAAAATACATATAACTAAAACATACAGAAATGGTCTGTTAGTTGGTTGATAAGTGTTTTACGTCGCTTTCAACAATTTTTCAGTTATATCGCGACATGGAAGCAGGAGGTGACCAACCTCTTAAACATAGTGGCACACTTCGGGAATCGAACCCGGATTGTCGGCGCCGCAAGCCAAGCGCTTAAACACTACACCATGTCTGCCCCCCCCCCCCCCCCCATATACAGAAATGACTCCCATTACACACACAAAATATTTTCCAGGCTAACCCATATTTTCTTATTATCATCCGAGTTTAAATCTGATATGCTTATAGTTTGAAATAATTTAAAAAGTACTTCTTAGCATTCTAAAAATTTCTTTTAAATTTTTCCTAAATATATAAATATTATTTATTATTATACGTTTACACACATTCCCCTATATACAGGTAGTTTCATAAATAATTAGACATTGCTTTTGGTTTATCCAAGGTGAACTATCCGGTTCAAAGCTCATTTTTCCGGGATCATAATCTATCAAGATATGGTACGGTTGTCGCAGTAACGCTGGGCCCTAATAAGACACGCGCAGTGCATTTCCTTAAAAAATCGATTATATTTATATACCGCATGTTTCCTGGTAACAATGAATATTAACATATCTAAAAACAAAAAGCATTGCAATGTTTTCAATTATTCACACAACATATACAAAAGTTATAAGCACATTTTTTATCAATGTTTTAGTTACAATCTAAATACTTCATATCAATCAATTTCGAAATTATGTACTTTCCGAATTTTTCCAAGAAATTGCAATAATTTGTTTTGTATATACCCCTGATATCTAACAAAAATTAAAAAAAAAAAGGGTCAAGATGGGGAAAAAATTTATAGAATTAGATGATACAGAACTCTCGCCATCCTCGATAATATGGAAAGTATTATTACGAAAACTGTAAAAAAAAAAAAGCAGTGAGCATCTTGGAATCGGATGTAATAAATTTTTATGACCTCTCTCCTTGAGAAACCTGTTGATCCTTGTTCTCTATATGGAGGATTATTTATAAATTTTTAAATGTGTGTCCTTTGATTGTGCTGCTTTTGCGGTGAGTGGGAATGTGGCGGCGCCCGTAAACCGGTTAAACACACCAATTGAGTGACGTTTGTTACTTCAATTGACCATCCTAATTCGGTATCGTATTTTTGTAATGTCGTTCCGTGTATATTCTGTTGTTGTCATATTTTGTGTGCAGGTCCTTGGTGATTTGTGTCATACAACTTTGTCAGATGTCTCTCGTTTATGAGAAAAGGGATGTTCAGGAACTATTACTTTATCATCTGTGGATGAATATCGATAGTATATGTGTGGTGGACATCGGTATTATCAAACAGTTATACACTCGGTCCTCGAGTTCAAGTCATTTCCTTGTCCCCGAAAGGCAAACTTTTTCCAGAGGCGGAAGGCCTCGGGAAATAGTTTGTATTTCGGAGACAAGGAAATGACTATAATATGACATAATTTAATATAATATGATATTGATAAAATTATCTGCCCTCGTGTATTTAGATAGTCTGTGAAAATTAGAAGGTAGTGGTATAGAAATAATGGTGTAAAAGTTTTGCAATAGCTGTTAATTATCTTATCTTTATTAGCATGGTCTATTGTCCATGAGAAGAATATGGTCAGTTATTTTTATGGATACAGGCAAAATATGTGTAGTCGTTCTTTACCAAAGTAAGATTTCACTCATAGTTGTAGTTGTGCTCTTCGTTTTCAAATAAAATGTTGTGGATTAGCGGTAACTATGCCCTTCGTAACTAAATAAATTTCTGTGGATTAGTGGTAATTGTGCCTTTCGTTGCAAATAAACTGGTGTGGATTAATGATAATTGTGCCGTTCGTTTCCAAGAAAATTGGTGTGGATTAGTGATAACTGTGCCCTTCGATACCAAATCATTTGTGAACTACATTGTCGTCTTTGAGTGATGCAAATTCACATTACAATAAAAATTAGAAGGGAAATATAAACATCGAAATTATGATGATAGCATTTCTGCTCAGACGTAGCCGAAAATATTCAGAGATAGATTTCTTCGCATTGTCAGTTTCGTATATGTGTCTGACAAGAATCTAAGATACACAATACAGATTCCATTTTAACTTTAATCCCAATTAATTTATCAGGATAAAGAGTTACATCAATTCGTTGGTAGTATACAGAACAGAGAGGTCTTTCCACTCTTTGTTCAAAGACGTTAGTCGCATCAATATCAACAAAAAGCAAAACTACGACTGGTAAAAAAAATTGATATTTGTGTAACACTTCCAAGTCTTTTATTTGTAACCACAAAGGATTATTTTGGCATTGATGTCAAATTACCAAATTACCAAATTCAATATTGAATATGACTGGAAACCATTTGTCAATTATTGAATGTGTTGCACGCCATAATATTATGGCACCTGCAACGTATTTTATAAATATAGATTAATATTATTCGTTATTAACGTTGCTTCACTTCCACTTCAGTTACAATGAATGTTTCATCGAAAATACATCGATTTGACCATAATTCATCAAGACCAATTTCTGATAAAATTCTTGTTAAGTAAACTAGTGATATCATGTAAAATTTGTACAGAGTCTGCCTCGATGATGTTCTAAAAGAGATCAAGATGTATCAAGCATCTTCTTACATAAACCATAAATGCAAGATCTTACAGGGTGTTTCATAATATCTGTCCCCATTCTAAACCGTAGTAGTTTTGTCAAAAGTAACCACACAACAAAAGTGAATATATATTTGCATAGCAGACAAACCAAAATTTTGAATAATATGTAATTTGAACACAGTACCTTCAAAACTGTCAAAACTAACCGGCGTCATTCTTATAGGAAATGTTCAATATGACGTCCGCGTTGAGCAATTACGACGTCAAGTCTGTGTTTAAAATTTTCAATAACATTTTGACATGTTTCCTGGCTAATAGAGCGGATTTCTCTCCTGATTACTGTTTTCAGTTCATCGGTATTTGCTGGCGTCGGTTGTACACCCGGTCTTTCAAGTATCCCCACAAGAAAAAGTCAAGGGGGCTCAAATCAGGCGAGTGTGGCGGCCATTCCTGATCCGTCTTAAGGGAGATGAATTTTCGTCCAAATGTTTTTCTCAGCCAGTCTAACACATCCCCAGCTGTGTGTGGAGCAGCTCCAACCTGTTGAAACCATACATTGTCAATGTTAATTCCCTTCCTCTTCAATGCTGGAACAAACTTCCTCTTCAGAAGACCAAGGTAGCGATCCTTATTTATAGTTTCAACACTACCTTCGTTGTCTTCGAAAAAGAACGGACCCACGATACCGCTGACACTCAACGCTGCCCATGCAGTAACCTTTGCACTATGTAGTGGTGGCTCTATACAAAAATCAGGTTTCTCAGTCCCCCAAAATCTGCAGTTCATCTTATTAACTTGTGCGTTCAGATAGAAATGAGCTTCATCCGAAAACCAAAGTGAGTCAATTATATCAAGATGAGAAATCATCCAACGTGCAAACGATATGCGGCCTTCAATATCACTGGTTTTCAAATGCTGCATTATGGAAATTTTATACGGAGTTAATTTCAGATCAAATTTCAACATTCTGTAAACACTAGTTGCACTAGTAGTGTTTGATATATCACCTAGTATTCGTCGCACTGACCTTTGAGGTGTTTCGCAAATAGCAGTTTGCACTTCCGCGATATTTTCGGATGACCTTGCAGTTCTTGGACGCCCGGAGTTTCCATGTCTTCTATCTTCCACTGATCCCGACTCCTCGAACGTTTGCACAATTCTTTGTATCTGTTTCTTCGTGAGTCTCTCCATTCTAGGATGATTTTGCTTCATGATTTTAGCTACAGTTTTAGGTGATTTCGTCTCATAATAAAGTCTAACAACATCTTTGCATTGCAGTTTTGTAGGAGGCATCTTCAAAACAAGCCAACAGAAAATGACGTCATCAATGACGTCATTACGTCAACGCTTTCCCGTATTTTTACGTTAATACAAAATGATCATTTATGCCCTTCAATTTGGTGGGAAGATTATCATTATACATGCAAAACTGAGCAGTCTACAACATTTTGTTTTGGGGACAGATATTATGAAACACCCTGTATATAATAATAATTTCAAACAACAGTAATAAGATTTATAAAAACACGAGTACTTTGAATACAAAAAGCTGTCGTCCATATGGTATTAAGATTGTGGAAAAAATATCATTAAAGAAACATTTGATAAAAACGGAAGGCAATATTGTGAAGATAAAGGTGTAGTTATATGTATACTGTATATATATCTGCTATATCATAGTTTATCTATCTTTAGATAAATGTGGAGATGATTCAGGTGCTTTATTGTTTTTTTTCTCTGATAGTAACAGCATGACACATAACACATTCCATCCACCATAAACCCATATAGGCATGATTATACTCAAAATCTGATTGACGAAAATGAAAATATTGTCGGCTTCAGATAAAAAATGTAGTTTTCCTGGATTTGCAAAATCACCATAGGGAGTCCTTCTTTATTCTGTTATTCATATACAAAATATACAGAGATGGTTAGTTCACTTCGATAACGAAGTTTGTCTTAGTAAGGAGGGCGTTATCAAAAGAAACTGCTTTAGTCTACTTCTTCTTCCTTTATCAGAAAGAGCGATATGCATCGATTACAGGACACAGATTATTGACATTTTTCAACAACCATCCGTTTTCTGTATATAACTTTAAAGTGGCGTAAGTAAGTGGAGGCCATATAGAGGTAGTGTGTTAGATAAGTTTCTTTAGGCGTATTTCAAGCCGTTGTGCGTCAATGGATGACCGATAAGTCCCGAGTTCGATTCCCGGCGTGGGCACATCGGTGTCTTTTAGATGAGACAATAAAAATCAAGGTTCTCTGTCATAGTATGCATGGTACGTAAAAGCTCCATCACTGCTTCGGGTGGGTATATTGCAAAGGTATCAGCTTCTATGCAATGGATCAGGCAGATGCTTCACCATTTCTTGGAGTGACATAAATCAATCAATCAATCAATCAATCAATCAATCAATCAATCAATCAACAGTCAATCAAGCAATCAAGATTAAAAATGTGTTTGTAAATATTTTTGTACAAACAAATGTCCTCTACCACTTTCTTTATGGTTTAACACTATCTATACAACGCTCGAAATTTAATGCCGTCACATCTCACGAAAAAGTATGAAATACTGAATGGATTGAATTCCATTCAATGAAAAATTCAAAAGTAGTGGTATTAAAATAATTCAATGACTTCATTCAACTTACTTCTCTTATATGTCAATTGACCAAGGTGAGATATGGTGAATTGACCAAGGTGAAATATGGTCAATATACCAATTATCAAGGGTAAACATTTCATCTTAAAAATGGCAGACAAATCACCTTATCAAGGGCAGGCAAATCACCTTATCAAGGACAGAAAAACACCTTATCATGGGTAACCAAATCACCTCACCAAGAGCAGACAAATCACCTTATCAATGACAGACGAATCACCTTATCAAGGGTAGACAAATCACCTTATTGAGGGCAGGCAAATCACCTTATCAAAGACTGAAAAATCTTTTTATCAAGGGCAGACAGATCACCTAATCAAAGGCACACAAATCACCTTATCAAGGAAAGACACACCACATTATAAAGGGCAGATAAATCACCTCATCAATGGCAAACAAATCACCTTTTCAACGGGAGACAAAGGCAGCCTTATCACCTTATCAAGGACATACAAATGACCTTATCAGGGTAGACAAATCACCTTACCAAGGGCAGACAATTCACCTTATCAATGGCAGACGAATCACCTTATCAAGGGTAGACAAATCACCTTATCAAT